>CAMQGK010000193.1:12310000-12735000 GCA_947000775.1 Pterois miles
TTTCAATTAAGCTCTATTCATCTGCAAGCATTACAGTGATGAATGTGTGTGTTATGAACTGGACAATAATCACGAGGCACATCTGCGCTGACTTCTGTAAACCCGTATGGGAATGTGATTTGTTACACATGACCGCAACAGTTCAGTGTGTCTCATCTGTACCACAGACTGTGTGCTAACATTCAGGGTGTGTTTGTCCAGTTTAGGGAGCGTCTGTCAGTGACCCCATGGAAATAATGACCGCAGCCTTGTTTTTGATTTGCAGCAGTCACCACCCTGCTTTAAACTCAGGGTTGAACCATTGCCTGTGGATGTAGTAATAATAAATAACAATGGCCTTAGACATTTTACACTCCTGTGTTGTGACTTTATTTTCTGCATTTTGGCCATGCACTGCGACTTCTTTCTGCAGAGCTGAATGATTGCTTTTTATACAACAACATCACCCTCCAAAAAGGGTTTTTTAGTGTTTTGGATCAATTCATCACTGTAATAGAAAATGTAAGAGGCAGTGTTTGCTCCATTGGTTGCCAATTTATGTGTACAAGTTCAAAGTGGAATACAAAATTTAGAGCAGCAAGACAACAAATTGTACATGGATTTAACTTGATACTTGTGGGTGGTTCAATTCTAAGGCCTGGAAACTTTGCATTTGCCATATTTTTTGTGTCAAGTACAACTTTTTCGATTTTTGAAACACAAATTGACCAATAGCAAACTGTCTTAACAGTGCTAATCTTTGAGGGAGTGTAAAGGTCATAGTGGAGGAAGCTAAGCTGCTGTAGCTTGTTAGCTATTACTTTTATTCAACCCTTGGGCCACACAAGAAGAACGGCTTGCAGACAGTTATTAGAGAGCAGTCCAGGGCTTTTAACTAACTTTATTCTCCATCCTCCTGGAACCATCCCAAAATACAACCTAAGCCATAATGCTAAAATTAATGTGGAAAAACATCAGCATCAGTTAAATCGAACAAAAGCGATTTATTTATTTTTGTTCAGAAATTTATAAGTTAACAATTCAGCTAAGTTAAATTCAAGTATTTTTTTACTTTTTTATTTTAAGTGTAAAAGGTAGACTTTGGTCAAATAAACTATTTTGCATAGGTTTCCCAAAAAGCTAGAACCGGCCCCACTAGCTGGTCCTCTTGAAGTTGGAGGAACTGGACAAGAAGCAGTCAATGCAATCACTGTTCATTCAAACACATTTTTCTTTCAACTCTCCTCCAAAATTCGTCCCAAAACTAAATTTCATCCTCTTAGATCATCGGCCCTGGGTTGACAGGAAGTCCTTAAGCTCAAGCCCTGCGGGAGTCATTGGTACAAGTAAATAAACTATTTGAACTTATAGATTAGCTAGCTGGCTCCGAGACCTTCTTTTGCCACTTCCTCAGTAACTCTTTATTATTGAATAACATGATGTACAATCCTGAGAGCAAGATACCAGAGGGAACCTCAAAAATTGTTTATTAATGCGGCATATTCCCGACTCGTTAGCCATTAGCTCACCAACTAGCACTGCAAGTAGTCACTGGGTCACTAAGGATCTCACAAAAATGGCCGGAAATGAGACTTTTTTTTTTTTTTTTTTTTTTTTTACTTAATTTCATTCTGTTTCAGAAACCATGATTAAATTATGTATATTCATTAAATAAATGAGCAACAATATGCATCAGTCCCTATCCTCCTATAATCACAGACAGTATTCTTTAAATGTTTAACTTGAGCCATGTTTTAAGGCCTGCAAATAAAAAATATCCTCTTTTCTTATTTGTGATATAAATTCGTCACATTTCAAGCAAACAGTCGTCGCTCTGCACAGGAGATGAACTGAATTTTCCTCATTGAACCGAATTTATAGGAGACACAGAACAGATGCTACCTTTTCACACTAATGTGTTTTTCATGAATTTAAAATCCTCTTGTTGTTAAACACTGCGTGACACACAGCCGACTTCATGTGGCCGCAAACTGATTTAGACAAGAAACAGTAGTGAGCAAAACTCCAGCTGGAGCTGATATTTACTTTGCTGGCTGTCTTCGGTGCATCCGTGACTTTGCAAATAAACCAACCTCATATTGCTCTAAAGGTAAAAATAAAAATAGAGAGAGCAGCTCTGAGGGGTGTTTAGTGTAGAAAAATGAAAACATAATATATGCTCGGAAACTTTGTCAATCTAAAAATGTGACTGAAATAAACACAAACATCAAGTTGCTTCTTTCTGTAGGGTTTATACAGATATTACAAACGAGATTTAATGACTTTCGAGTATTTTTGAAGCACCATTTTTTCATTTAAGGACACTTCACTTGAAACAAATACTTAATTTTCTGATATACTCAGCAGTGGTTAGCACTGCTGTCTCACAGTAAGAGTGTCACAGGTTCAAACCAAGCCTCCAAGAAGAGCACTGGTCGTTGATCCAACATGGTCGTAGTGGCCAACAGTGGTACAGTAACTTCGGTGTCTGTCATGTGATGCCATTAGGCCCAAAAAGACTTTTTCTGACAGACTTACATTGAGAAAGAGATGTCAGTAATTGTAAAACTCAAAAAAAAATTTTAGTGAATCAGCTTCCAGTAGGAACACTCTAATGGCCCTTATTTAAATCACTTGTTCCTAAAAGTTGTAAACGCACTACTAGCTGAATCCAGAGTTATTTCCTTTTTCTGCTTATGTCTACGGAGACCCAGATGTTGGGACCCTGTGACCCAGTCATGTGACTGAGTGGATGCTACTACGCATATCAGACACATGAGCATTAGGGCCCAGTAAGACCCAGAAGCCCCGGAAGATCCGGGTACTTTTCCTGACCTGGAAGTCTACTCGTTGACATCATGCACCACTAAGCAGCTTTCATAGGAATGAAAGAGGCCCCGCCTCCAACGCTGTATCCAGTTCTCTTAACGCATCCAAGGTTCAAACCCGTAGCTGTAACAGACAGCGTCTGTACAGTTTATTTGTCTGTGAATAAATACTGCAAGGCTACAAGCTACAACTCATTAGCTGAAGCTCTTAAGGTGGACCAGCTTTTCTCCTTAAAGTGTTGAGCCACGATTTTCAGCTTTTTACTGAATTATTAATAATTTTTTTAACCGTTTTAACTGAGTCTTAATTGAATAAAATGCTTAATGTCTGTTATCTGTTAAACAGTTATTTATTAACATCACTAATCTGTGATCAACAATTCAGTATCAAAGATGGAAAATGAAATGAAAAATCATTATCTTTAAGGTAAGCCTTTGCTTTCAAGTTCCCATGGCACGTCTATGTCACCATTTCCCTCCACGCACACCTCCATCCTGCAGAGCCTAGTAATAAAATTGTGAAATCATATTTCAGTTGCTTTTTGTGAGTTTATATAAATGTAACAGATTGTGTTATATACACATCTGATTTTGTCTCATATTGATCGCAGACCCCTAAACTGAATTAAATCAAAATCGCATCGTGGCAGACTTTGTGAAATTAGCAAATATTGCCCAAAGAATCAATATAACATTGTATTGTGATGAAACTTGTGGTGTATACCCTTAGTACCAAGTATTACACAAGTGAGCCCCTGTGTCCCTATACCAGCCAGCTCTATTAGTAACTTTCAGACCAAATTTACACTTCACTGGCTTATTTAGTTTTCATAACAGGCTCATCAAGACACTGAGGAAAAAGAAAAGCTGAGCAATGTCTGATTCTGAGAAATTTAATTACAATGCCTTGATGAACAAAAGTGTGATCGTGATATAAGACAGTGTTATGTGGCTAATTTGAATTTCAAAGACTTTTTCAGAACTTTTGTTTTAAAAAGGGACTATTTTCAAGGTATTCAAATACATGATTTTTTTTTTCTCCCTCTAAATTCAAGCACCTTGTTCAAACCCCTTGTGTTACATAAAGTGTCAGATCTTGGCAGCCATGGCCTCTGGCATCTGAAGATGTCTGGCGCTCCTGACAAGAATTTAGCCCCCAGTCCGATTCCAGCCCACCTCTGCAACCTGCTGCAGTACTTAGTGTCAGAAGTACAACATCAGCCACAGCCAGTGAACTGTAGTTATTGATTGTTCGGTGACCACTGCAGGCCTGTGGTGGGTAATTGCATGATGGGCTCCTACGCCTGCAGGGACAGACAGAGGCCAGGAGAGAAATTGTCACATTGTGTCACTTAATGAACACCAGCAGGACGCCTCACAACTCTGATAGCACAGAGTGGTGCAGTGCTCGACCTGCCAGCTTTGATAAGGGATTTAAAGAGTCTATCCTGTATGATTATTGGACCAAATAAAGTAAGATAGGTTTATTTTTCAGTATGTATGCAGTCAGACTTCAAACTTGGGTCACCGCCTTCTGGAAGAGAAATTAGATTTGTGATCAGTTGAGGATTTTGTTACTTGAGGCTGGCAATATACTCCAAACTTAATTGAATTTGGCACCTTCTCAAAAGCTGTCGCATTGCTGTCAAATAACGGCACCGTGAGCATATGAAACTGTAAACTCACTACGACTTGAGTTTGGTTTGTTTAGTGATGTCCACGCCAAAATGAAGCTGGCAGCGAGAGGAGACGCAGTGGGAAACATGCAACCCAAAGCACATATAGTGCGTATAAGACAGCCAGTCACATGACACTGATGCCAAAAAGCAGGCAATAATATACAGTACTGGGTGGCAGTGAAGTGCAGACTTTGAGAAATAGTCAACAAGTCTCAAACCCTCCACTTCCTCATGCAAATATGGGCAGTCTTTAACATTGCCAGTTTAAACAGTAATTAATCCAGCTGACAATCTGCCAGAGTTTCAACTGTTAAATGGGCAAACAGTTTAGTCCAAATGAATCAATGACCCTTTGTCTGCTTCAGTCTTTTTACTTTGTCTTAATGACATCTAGAGAAAAAGGAGACTAACTGGAAGTTCTTTTAAAAAGCTCTTTTCTACTAAAGAAACACTTTCTGCACAGTTCAACATTTCTCCCAGAACCTGCAGATTAGCTTTGTCCGCTGGGTAATTTTTCTTTCATGTAATCTACTTTGAAGGAGAAAAGAGCCAAGGCAAACTGCCACCTCTGCATTGTCTCTGTAGATATGAGGGGTCTTGTGGCCTTTGTTTTGTGAAAATGCTGAGGCGAGTTAATGAGAAGAGTCTTCCTGCAGGCCAAAGGTGGCCCGTCCCCGTCCAGTCTCAAGGACTGGCCACTGAGAGAGCTTGTCATTTATTTTAGACCTTGAATTAGGCTTTCACGTTGGTCATGGCCATCATTAAGCAAAACCAAACAATATAAACTGTACAGTATTTACAGTATAACATATAGAGTATAATCTGGCTCCAGTTAGACCTTCGGCAGATAAAGAATAGGAAAGACTATACTTTGTACGCAAGTATGTGAAAAATAGGTGTATACACTGTATATGTGACTAACAATGACTAACAACAAAAATAAAAAAAAAATCTAAATTAAAAGTCCATAACAAGTCAAGAGTTGTTAACCATATAGTGCAGTTATTAACTGTTATTAACCATAGTTATTAACCATATAGTGCAATAAATAAATATTTAATGGATGTACTGTACATGGACTGGATCATTATGTAGAGCATGTGCATGTATACATGTATACAGCAAGTTTTGGTCTTACTAACCTTAAGGTTACTGACAGTGTATAAAACTGTTATATAAGATAAGATAAGATAAGATGAACCTTTATTAACCCCGTAGGGAAATTCAGTTTTTACACTCTGCTGTTAATTTCACACAGTACACATACCTGCATTAATGGAGAGATGTCAGAGTGAGGGGGCTGCTCCTGACAAGCGCCCCGACCGGGGGTTTGGTGCCTTGCTCAGGGGCACCTCGGCAGTGCCCAAGAGGTAAGCTGGCACCTCTCCAGCAACCAGTTGGTCTTGGTCCATGTTGGGACTTCAACCGGTGACCCTCCGATTCCTAAACCAAGTCCCTACGGACTGAGCTACTGCCGCCCCCAAAACGATGCATTGGCCGGGAATATGTACTATAAACTACACTGAACCAAAATTTAAGCGCAACATCTTTGTTTTTGCTCCCATCTTTTATGTGCTGAAGTCAAAGATTCACACCTGTGCGGTGGACAGATTATTTCGGCAAAGAAGAAGTGCTCATTAACACAGATTTAGACAAAGGTGTGAACAATATTTGGGAGAAATAGGCCTTTTGTGTACATCGAAAAAGCAAGATTACACGTTTAATATAAATGTTTTCTTATCATGGTCCATCCATCCATCCATCGTCAACCGCTTATCCCGTTAGGGGTCGCGGGGGGGCTGGAGCCGATCCCAGCTGGCATTGGGCGAAGGCGGGGTTCACCCTGGACAGGTCGCCAGTCCATCGCAGGGCACATAGAGACAGACAACATAGAGACAGACAACCATTCACGCTCACATCCACACCTACGGGCAATTTTAGAGTAATCAATTAACCTTTCTTCTTCTTCGATCTTCTTCCATCTTTGGATGGTGGGAGGAAGCCGGAGTACCCGGAGAAAACCCACGCTTACACGGGGAGAACATGAAGAAGAGCCGCAAGCTGGAATCGAACCTGCGACCCTCTTGCTGTGAGGCGACAGCGCTAACCACTACACCACCGTGCAGCCCTTCTTATCATGGTATTTAAGGGAAAAAAAATATTTCCAAGAAAAGTAAAAGCATTTACTAAGGCAAATTATTTGCACATGAACATAATTTTTAGGGTTCATGAGTTTTGAAAACCAGTTTTGTTGGTACATAAACCTGCAGTAGGCAGAATGCTTTTGGCATCATTGGGCAAAAATGTCATAATAATCTTTCAGCATATTGTAATTTAAGTGGTTTGAGCGAAAACTAGACTCCTGCACCTCCTTGTGAATCTGTTTTCAGGCTTTAAAAAAATGACCAATCACAGCTCACTTTGGAGAGAGTGAGCGTTCCTATTGGCTGTACAATCAACTCATTTTACAGCTAAACAGTACACTATCGGATGTTTCTGAAATAAAAATAGGCATTACAATGAGAGAATATTGGTTCATATTTAACACAGGTTACCAAAGCCATGCACTACTGTCAGTATACAGTGACGTTATATAAAAAATTATGTCTTCTTTTATCATATTTGCCCTATTTTTACGCACTACTGTGATAAAACAAATCTACCACCACTGCAACAATTTGTTTGAATGGAAAAACACAGAAGGCTTTTGCGCTACCTGGGTGAAAAGACTGAAGACAGAGTGACTTTCGAATTGGAAAACGCTTAACAACTGTAATCACTAAAATAACTCAAAGCTCCAAAGCCAAAAGACAAAGGCCATCCTGAACTCTTGTTTGTGCTCAGGAATATTAATTCAGCATTGACCCCAACAGTGCACACACTGATGTCAGCGAGGGAGACAGATGGACTCTGGGAGTGGGGGGTTGTTTGAGCGAAGTAAACTAACCTGTGATTTGGGATTTGATGGTTGAAAGGGTCGTTGGCTTGAATCAGTCAGGAGAGAAGTTAACAGAGGCATGAACTACAGGAGTAATAAAGTGGAAGAATGCGAGCGCTTGTGCACTCCTGTGTCTGACAGAAACCTCCAGAATTAAACTCAAACTGGTCGACTGTGCTCAGCTTTAATGTAAACGCTGAAGAACATTTACTCTTCATATGTAGCTGATGAACGTCCTCCTTTTTGTTGTCCCTCTAATCCCTATACAGCTTGTTGCACATTATTTATCCCCTGGTTTAAAATGGAATTTCAGCTACTAATCTGATTTACAAGCATAAATCAAAGCGTTCAAACAAATGTGACTGGATCTGTGTTCTCCAGACTTTAATTTATGTTTGTATATTTGTGTATTGATGTACAAATCGTCTATGAACTCTGCACATTTTAATGGTTTCTTTGTGTCCAGATGGTGTTCTGGCGGTTGGTTTCAGTTGAACCTTCTGTTGCTATAGCAACTCCTACTGGCAAAGTTCCACAGCAGTTGCAGTTTAATTGACATGTGGCGCCTTCAAACGAGGTCCCGTTTACCGTGTTTACGAGTTGGGCCCATACGAACGCCCCCCTCATGTTGTATTCACGACCTCATAAGTGAAAATGTTGTGACGTGTTTGTTGATCTTGTGAGAAATGGTGGAGTCCGTCGGTGCATAATAAGTTAATATTGTACAGTATATTGTAATTTTAGGGAGCAGCCGTGGCTCAGAAGGTAGAGCAGGTTGTCCACCAATAGGAAGGTTGGCGCATCCGGCATAAAACACATGCCAAACAACCATGCGAACCTATGATGATTTGCTGTGGTGACCCCTGAGGGGAGCAGCCAAAAAGAGAGCATATTGTAATTTTAGTCATTTTTTTTTTCTTGGTAATTTTCTAATATGTCTGAGGAAAATCATCTTTCTCTGTCATTATGCCTTTGAATTTCCTTCATTATGTTACCCACTTGCTAGCTTACTAAAGTGTTAGCCTCTGTGGCTTCTAGACTCAGACAGTAAGGTTAATATTGCCATTGCTTAGCCGCGGTGTTGTTCACAACTTAACCACTTGAACGCAACACATGAGTTCACGAATTCCATGACCAATGTCACATCCACCATTTCAGATCTGCTCCATGCTAATATTGACAGATGTCTTTTATCGGCCCTTGCACATGATTGTAATAGATTTGTTTTCTTGTTGTTTCCTGGAATCAGTTTAGTGCTAAGCTAGTTAGCTGTCTTATAGCAGCTGTCTGAGGCTAACGTGTTGCTGCCAACATAACATTCTGGTTAGTCACGTCAGTTTATTTTTGTACAGCCCAAATTCACAAATCACAGTTTTGTCTCAGGGGGCTTTACAATCTGTGCAGGGAACGACACCCTCTGTGTGTTAGTAAATAGCCAAAAACTACATTCACATTTCACTACTCACTACTGGCCAATACCCAGTTGTTAGGGAACAGAGACATCCACCATGGTCCAGGCTTTCAGCATACAACCCATGGGTGTATTATAAGGTAATAAAAGTGATGAATTACAGCCAATATATCCATTGATACAGCCGCACACAGGTGCATTTAATGATCTAAATGAGGGCTATTTTAGTGATCGTACTCTGAAGTTGATTCACCTCGAAAAAATTATCCTCTGATTGATAGACATCTCATTAAACACAGACTCACTGGTGTTTTCAGACCAACATGGTGGCAGCACTACTGTAGTACCATCTAGTGACAACGAAGTTTTGCCTCTTACTCTTTCATTATACTAGCTGACTAAGGCTACTGAGTTGCTGCCAACACAATATTTTAGCTAACAGTTAATAGCTGCTGTGCTGATCCCCAGTCTAGAGAGTCTGTGCAGACAGCTGCATTGATCAAAATGAGAAATCTGTTGCGTGAGACATGAGTGAAAAGATGGGGGGGTAACTTGTTCTGCTCTTGTGACTCTATGTTTATTGGATTAATTACTTTCTATGTTGTTTTGTCCTCTGCAGTATGTTGTTTCTTCCTGCCATGAGGACGACTAATTTAACAGCTTTGTGACTGTTTTTTGTGCTGTAGTCAACATTAATTTATTTTTATATTTGAAGCTACAGACACTTTCAGAGGCATTTAAATGAAAGCAAACAGGAATGCCGAGGGAACACCTTTGTAGTATGACCTTTACAGTATTACACTGATTCATAATGTAGATAAACCTTTTTTTATTTTTTTTTTGGCAATAATTGTCATTATTATTACAATACTTTCATGAGGGAGAATACAGATATCTGTTTGTCATATCTCGATTTTTTCTTTAATAAATCTTTTGTGAAATGGCACAAGACAGAAATTAATACCTAAAATGCACAGGACATTATTTTTTAGAGCATATTGCCACCATTTCATTTGACAGTAATATGCATTTATGGAAAATCCCACACAGCTCACATTTAACCTTTGAATGTTAAAGGGCATACAAGCCCTTCTAAAGACGGGGGATGCAAATTAGCTCCCGCTATAAGCACTATGATATTTGCATTGGATAGCTGTTTTCAGTTTGTCTGTGCATATTGTGCCCGATCCTATCAAATAAACCAAGCAAGTTCAGGCAGTAGCAAATGTGCTGTATCTGAAAATGTTTCAGGCAGTGTGCTAATATCTTTAGAAAAAGCAAATGAGGCAGAGTAACGACCATGTTAAGATGATGACGATGGGAGATCCAGCCAGCAGTCAGGAGAGACCATTATGTGTGGTTAAATGGTTTTGATAGATTCCCTTTCGCTCCCCAACTCTGGTTTTACAGATTTCAGCAGGTGCACATGCACACATGCATGAACGCAAGCATATTCAACCATGAACACACAAACACACACACACAGACACACACCTGGGAGTCACAGTACATCATGTTGTTCTTTCCAGTGTGGTGTGAGTGAAACTAAACCACATGATTACATCAGACAGAACGAGCATGGACATGTTGTCGGCTCTGGCATCGTGATGCTAGAAACAGACACTTTGACAGCAACACCATTAGATGTTTTCATTGCACTTCATTGTAAATTTAAAGCACATTTTCATTTTCACACAGCTGGAAAGTGACTGAAAGATATGCTGTTGATAATCTAACTGTCCTGAGAATTTAGGCTTATGAGATTGTGTTTTTTGTGGGTGTACAGACAGATCCAAGGCCCTCATGATGAAATATTGGGTAAACTGTAACTGCCTCACTGGTGATGTATCCGTTCTCATAATGTGCTCTACCCTTGACACCTGATCTATGGATATTCTCTAACGGGACAGTGTTGTGAAGGACCTCGTAAATCACACCCTATGTTTCCCAAAGACAAAAAGTTTGAGGTCTGTTCAGTGGACATCATGTAGTCCCTTAAACTCCTTATTTAGAAAAGTACCTCTTTAAATAAAGATAATGGATGCTGTAAAATGAGTTAGTAAAATTATTTAGGTTTGTTGCTATGTCAGGTTTTTGTACCGTAAACCTTTAAAAGGACATACACAATCTGAGTAGTATTTTGTGATGATTTATGTTCTTTTCTACAAAAATGCTCATACAGCATATCGGTATGAACCCCTTCACACGCATCCATTTTACCATCTCAGAGAGCCAGAGGTTTCCGTGTCACACAGTTAAATTCCTGCAGTGAAAGTTAATTATCGCCAGAAGGACATAACATCGGAGCTCAGTGCATGCCCAGCATTTGTTCTGCCTCTTCATCTCTCCGTCTGTGCTTCGTCCGCTCGCTACACAGTTCAGCGTGGCCAACACATAGGAAGCATCCATTTACTTAAAAGTAATGTAATACTGCAGTCTCAGCACAGTGGCGTCGCCTTCCTCAGCAACCACCCGCCAGAAAATATTAAACAGATAGTTGCTTTGGATTTTAAGACAAGACAAAAGGACTGGTATCAAGACTTAACGGGTGAGAAGATATGACATCTTTTCCCACTGCTCTCATTGCATAAAACTGATTTTATGCATATAGTAGTTTTTTTTATATTTGTTTTGGGCTATGTTAAACATTTTACAGTGATTTTTGTTAACTTTTTTAACACTAGACGATGGGAAAAAGTTAAATCATACACTTCTAGAGACTTTTACTTTGAAATATCCACACTTTTTTTTTTCGATACATAGGTGAATGATTTTATTTCCTATCCTTATTGTTTACCCCCGCTGTATCTCTCTCTGTCTGCAGAGCAGTGGCCGAGTGGTTCTCATTCTTCAGAGAAAAAACATAAAATTAGCCAAATAAAATGACAAACATCCTCCAAAACCAACAACCGGCAAGGTACTCAGTCAGTCACTGATAGCTTTGACCAATCGCCCAACACTATTTCATGCCAAGACAGATTTCCTAAAATTACATTTTAAAAATCGTAATACATATCACCTTACTTACAAAGTACTGCAATATATTGTGACATATTGAATCATAACCTTTGTATCATGATATGTACTGCATCACCACATTCTTGCCAATACACAGTGTAAGATATGATAATCAGTTTGTATGTGTGTATATAATTTCCACATGCAAAAAAAGTCCTGATTAGTTTAAGTTGTTTTTCATCTGCGCTTTATGTCCCAAGACACCCAAAAAAAAATTTCTGCTGCAAGATCTGCTGATCAGCATAGTTTTAAGTAAATGATCTTTCAATGATCTTCTGGTGATAGAAAGCAAAGAGAGACGGTGGAAGGAAATCACAAATGAGTTGCTGATTGTGCATCAGAGTCCCCTCAAGTAATTGTATTTAAAAAAAAAAAAACACTCAGAGTGGAAGCTTTAAAACCTACATCTCTGTAATGATTACACATAATTAAGTCTACATATATTAAACAGAAACTCAGGAATGACCTGTTTAATTTCAACACTTATCTGCAGTAACAACTCAAACGACCTTTAAGTAGCAAGGCAGATAAAATGGGAAATATTTCCCTCTTGTGCTGTGAGAATTTTGACAGTATTTATCAATCTACTGTCTTCTGCAGACTGAACACTGTCTGTACCAACAGCTGTGAGAAACCCTGGAGGCACAACTCCATCATGACTGACTTACAGCACCTGTTCTGTTTGAGATGGACATTATTTATCTTCGAGAACAGGTTCACGCTCTTCCAATATGTCCCCTCTCCTCCCATTCATTCACGATCATCATGACAAGCTGACACAACATTATGGTCAACGTAACCCGAGGAGGAACTAGCTTCTTCCCACAGGCTAGTCTTTGCATGAGTTCATTCAGTTTCTCATTTATTCAAGCTGCCATCTGGTAAATCGTTATTTTCTAGCCACCACTTGGCCACTGTACAGATCACGACCTTCATCCCAGAATCCCTACTGAATGCTGCGTGCACCTGTAATCCATACATACAGCGTGTGGCTTGTTTTTGTGACCTGCTGTGAATGGATGGCATGAAGAGAGAAGTACTCTTCAGCTCATTACATGATCTATTTAAAAAACCTGAGAGCAGATGCTCCGGCAGGCTGATTAAATGATGGCTGATATCCTCAGCCAATGTGCTTCTCTCCCATGAGAAGGCACCTGCGCCACTCAGAGCTGCAGCAGAAGCAATGTTCATCTTTAATGCTGCCTGGTTTACTCTTCCACCTGAGTGTAGGTCACTTTTAGGAGTGACGTTGGAGTGGACGGATCCTCAGGGACGGAGGAATGATGTGTCTTTATGTAAAGTTTCCCTGTTTAAAAATTAGTTTGATGTTGTTTTCAGGGATGGTTTTAACTCTGTAGCAAAGTGTGGATTGGTTAATGAAATTTCTTTCTTACAGTGCATCATAAGATCTGATATTTGGCCACTTTGGTCCAGACTAACAGCTACTGAATGGATTACCATGGAATTTGGTATACACAGAGGATGAATCCTAATGGTGATGTGGTGACTTTTCATCATTTGTGTTCCCCTGAGGATGAATTGGAATAACTTCAGTGAGCTCTTCACTTTTCATCTTGCACCATTATCAGGTCAAAATTTGAATTAGAGGTTTATGACCTGTGGAACTAATGACAGGGCTCCAGAGTGCGACCCTTTCAGTCACATACGTGACTAAAAATCTGTGGAGTGTGACTAAATAGTTTCAGTGGGTGCACCGGTGCACCTGACAGCTCTGTCTGTGCATGTTTGAGTGAAACTGCGCCCTGTAGCCTACTCCTCCTCGAGCAACATCCCAACCATAAAACAGGACGGTGGTTCAAAGTGGAGAGAACTAGTGATTGTTTTTCACCAGGACAAATGCTGCGATTCCCATTACACCAGTCCACTGTGAGATGCCTAAACCTGAACACAGCATCACGTTTTTGACCTCCAACAGGCTACTTGTGTGCACGTTTCTGACCAAATTGTCAACCACCATATACATAAAGAGTTTTTATTAGACCTTACACTGGTGCAGTGGCAGTTCCTGGATGACAAACGTACTGCTACCTTTGACTGGCCCTCACGTTTCCCTGACCTAAATCAAACTGAGCACGTATGGGATGTTTTGTATCGGTGCATCCGCCACCAAGTACCACCACAGACGGTCCAGGAGCTCGCTGATGCGCTGATCCAGATCTAGGAGGAGAACCCCCAGGACACAATCTGCCGACTCATCAGGAGCATGCCCAGACTTTGACGGGAGTGCATACAGGCTGAGTCATATTATGAGTTGCTGTGATGAAATTCACACAAGTCAACCTGATCAGCCTGTGATTTCAATATTTTACTTTTTCAGTGTGATTTTTAATCCAGCCCTCAGTGGGTTGATGATTCTGGTTTCCATTGACCATTGTTGTGTCATTTTGTCCTCAACAAATTACGCAACGTACATCAGTAAAGATTTGCAACTTGAATAATTCACTCATCAAGATCTGATGTGTGATTTAAGTGTTTCCTTTTTTGAGCAATGTAGTATACATGCAGTAAAAACTTTTTATGCATACAGTGGTTTGTTCTTTATACTATGACAGTTTCCCTAAAATTACATTAAAAACAACAACAATATATAGCAATATATTTAATCGTTACCCCTGCATCATGATTCGGATCATATCACCAGATTATTGTGGATACACAACCCTGGTGGTAAGAGGTGAAAGAAACCATTTTAAAATTTAAAAAATGCACGCATAGCTGAATAGTAGCTGAAAATATTCCTTTAGTGTTGCAAAACTATTACTTATTTAGATTTCCCTGTTTGGGAAGAAAGTATCAAATCACTTGAGAAAAGTGTAAATCGGAGGGTTTAACATGAATATGTAGGATGTTGAGCGTCACTCCGAAGAGAGTCATTAATAATAAAACTACACATCGGCAATGTAAGATCTTAAAAGCTTTGTGACACAAAGTGCTGTAGGAGTCACATCACAGGCGTTAACACTCAGCTTAAGTGATTAAAAAGCTGTTCTGTCGGTGCATTTCCCCAGCAACAGAACTTTCTCATGAAGGAGAATCTCATTATTACTGCCATTATGTGACACCAAAGCAGATGCTTCTTTGAAAAAATTATTGCCATTTAGAAAACTGGTTTTAATGGATAGACTGTCATCACTTCAGAGCAACTCTTCAGAGCACAAGGGGAACAAGGCGGAGTGACAAACTCAATTAATCACACTCTGGCTTATTCACCGCAGGCTCAAGATGGTGGCTTTGTACCTGGATGCTCATTATAGCTCGCTTCTTGATGTATGAAACAAGAACGGCACACTAAATGTTTTGGGCTTTTGTTTAAGGCTCATCTCTGTTTAGCCATTCATCATGTTAATTGACTCTCCCTGCTTTGTTGTGCTGATTTGGTCTTTTTAAAATCCATTTGTCATGTCATACCTGAATCACTTTAATAGCATCCTGACTGGAGTTTAACATCACCGAGGAACATTTTTTAAAAAGCAGAGTCAGTCCAACAAACCATTAAAAACAAAACACTTACTACAAGTGTGTCAGCAGCTGATGAGAACGCTGTTTTACGGATGATTAATGTAAAGATTTACACAATGGAACAACCTTAGTTATATCACCATAAGACATGCCTTAATGGCTGTCTGTGTGTCTCCATTTTAGTCTCTCTCTCTCTCTCTCTCTCTCTCTCTCTCTCTCTCTATATATATATCTCTCTCTCTCTCTCTCTCTCTATATATATATATATATATATATATATATCTGAAATGGATTTTAAAAAATGAGGGGAAATGGTATCCCCAAACAACAAAAAGTTTCAAAAAGGAATAGCAAATATGGACAGTTTTTGAAATGCATTTAGTCTGAATCCAACTTCTATTATAACAAGTGTATTCTTATGAGAATATAACAAAGAATATGAATATGTAAATGAAAGAAGAGGAAGTTCTCTAACAATTTTTTTTCAAAGTTTCTCCAAAGTAAATTATTTCATACTTTCTGGGTCTATAAAAATCCTTTGAATGAGACACTTAAGGAAAGTTGCTCTACCATTAAAAGGTTCAAAACTGATTGCTGCTTAGCAGCGGTGTTCTTCACGACTTAACCACTTGAACGCAACATATACCACGAGCTCACAAGTTCCATTTGAAGGCACCATATATCACTAACATCTAGCACAAATATTAACTGTCACATCCCTGTGGCACCGTGGCACTGTGGCATGGAATGTTTTTGTCTACAAAGGGAAGCGAGGAAAGAGCCTGGAGAGAGTGAAAGAGGTAAAGCACCAAAGCAAGTTTCTACGTGTTGAGTTTGTTAATGGTGATGACAAACATCAGCCTCCGCTTCAATAAAGACGGTCAAACTAGCACCTACGTCATTTAGCGGTACATACAGTACATGTATGGATGCTAGGCATAACAGTAACAGCATCTAACGACTGGCTTCAAAATAAAAGCAACCAAGAACTGGAAGTTATCTTCGGGTGAATTTCTCATAAATCCAATAAGTCAGTCAGTCGGTGGTAGTAAAAACTACCACCTGCAAAATGTATTTCAAGTGTGTATAATTAGTCAAAATTAATAAGAATAAATTTCCAAAAAAACAATCTGACTTCAATCTGACAGTAGACCACCTCAGAGAGTTCAGATTACTAGTTTACTTCAGTTTGCTAGAATATTAAAGCAAACTTTTATCTTATCTTAGAGAAAATTGCACAACATATATTGTATATCGCAATATAGATAAAATCTAAAATATTGAGATATTAAATTAGCCATGGCATCCAGCCATTCTTTAAATCTGCATGACTTTTGCTATCCATCAGCCTTTTCTTTTTTCAGCCTCTCTTGTGATTCTGCGCTGCTGAGCCGATGTCAGACGCAGGCTGTTCTGCTCGCTCCCATTTGCTCCTGATGCATTCAGAGAGCTGCAGCGTGGATATGAAACCCAGGTGTGACGGGCTCACAGCTGCGCGTCTGCATCTGCTGCTGCCGTACAGACTCGGAGGGCGCGAGGCTGCGCTCCACAACAGACACCGACAAACACGCCGCATTAGTGTCATCTGGCAGAAAAGAGGAAGCATCTTTCACTGTCGCTATTAATAATCCACGTGTGCTGCACTTCATTCAAATTTACAACCATAACGCTTCCTCAGCTAAACCACAAGTTCCCCTGTAGACATCACTTTCAATTACACAAGATATATTAAGTCTCCCTCCACTCAAATAACAACAAGCAAAAATGAGTTTTGTCTTATATTGTTATTTCATTCGGAGGTTTGACCTTCACTGTGCAGTGACACTAGAAGGCTGTTTTTAAATGAATCTGTTGAAGAGCCTGTTTCGGGGAAGAGGTCCTGGAAACGTGACTGAGTAACGTCTACACACACCCTCAAAGCAGCACTCATGGACTCATCATGACACATTTTTGTTTGAGGAAGCATGTCTGGGGGAAGCCTCTCATTGTGTGACAGAGGAATCGTTCTACTTTAATGAGTCAGTGCTGCTGACTCACTGAGAGGTTAACATGCCCCTCTGGTCTCAGCGGTGGGTCCACAAATGGTATTTGGGATAGCCCTACCTACTTGTTCCATTGCATCTTTAAAGCTACAATATAATCCCGTTTATATTGAATTAAAAATTCAAATACATGATGCAATTTTTAGCAGTTTTTTACCCTACACAGATATGTTGTGTGATCAAAACATGTAATCGCTTTATTTTTTTTAATACATTCAGAGGCTTCAGAGAAGAGCCACGCTCTGTCTAAATGTTTAATGGCTGCACCATTACATCTCACGCAAAACTTGTAGACGTCCTTGCTTAGCTTGACAACTAAATGAGCACATTTACATTTAACAGGAGATACATATTGTGAGGATGATCGGTTGTGTATGTATGTTATCACTTTAATGCCTCAAGACTTTATGATAGACTTTAGTCAATATTTGTTCATACTGTTTAGTTTCTGGAAAGTACGAAATGTCTCAGACATGCCAAGTACAGCTTGATGTGTAGATGATACGGCCTCAGTAAACCTGAGGCAATAAACCACAGCTACTCCTCCATGCAAAACCCTGGAGATCCCTGTCAGATTGGATTTGTGTAAGACCATCAGGCTGTAACATGAGGAGGGGAGCATCTTTTATGTGCATTATGTCCACAATAGGACTCTGATCCACCTTGTTCAAGCTATGGCGTTGGCACGTATCTCTCGCTCTAGTCCTAAATAATTAAAAGCACTTAGTGTGTCAGTGTCATCTGGGACTCGGTCTACACGTTTGACCTGCCTGATGGGGTCAAAAGAAGACAGTGCGAGGCTCTCGAGGAATTATTGGGAAATCTTTGTAAGACATGTCTCCCAGGGTGGCGAGGGAAAATAGCCAAGTTAGATTTTTTTTGGCAGGAGGAATGTGCTGAGGATTTGTGCCAGCAGCATTGTGCATCACAGACATTCAGTTCCAAACATTCATAGTCTTTCACAATGTCTGCCAGCGATACTGTGCTAATCCCCAACAGACGGTATCTGTTTTTATTGGAGGTAGATCAAAAGGTCAGCTACAGAATAGTCACCCTGGAGCAGCATTTTTTTTTTTTTTTTTGGTTAACTACAATATCACTATGACACTGTGCTGCCATTTCCTATTCAGTGATTCCACTTCCTCTGTGCTCTTTTCCCCGCAAGAATTTTTAACAATCATCTGTCACTGAACTCATGAATATAAGGTGGAATGAAAACTATCCAAGAGAAGGGACAGAAAGTTACACGATGTTGGTTATAGTCACAACTGGGTAGCACAAAAAATATTCAATTCAGGTCAAAGCAAGTATTTGTCTAAGTAATTCATGAGTAGCGTTCATACTAGTGATGAAAAACCGACGGCAAACAAAAAAACCGTTCAATGACGTAGAAACCGTGTATCATTCATTACTCTCGATCAATCTACTGTATATATTTTGGACTCCACGGATTTCTTCTCCCTAATGTGCAAAACTCACCGAACCAAGTTAAAAGAAATATCAATAATTCATTGCAAAGCTGAGAAAAACACAGAGGAGTGGCATACATGGTCTGTTGCAAACTGAATATATGCTACAGCGCACACGAAGCCACTGGCAAGGCTAGCAGCTGCACACACAGTGTTTGTCAGACAATCGCTATCGTTAATCCAGGCAGACACACAGCTGACAACCTGCTAAACGAAGCTAAATGTGCAGTGGAGACTTTTACTGGGGAAGTGGCTGCACGTCTGCGACACTACACGCAGCATCGTGGCTGTTACTGTTGTGCTCATATACTGCAGCTGGCGCACGGCTGCATGCAAGACCCAAATCTTGTGGGTTAACGGTTAGTAATCGGTTAACGAGGGTCGGTTATTGATAAGGAAAATTTTCCAAAATTAGCAGCCCTACGTAATACAAACCGAGCCGTGGGCTCGTGGGTTGAACCGCTGCAACACTATATCACAGAGAACAGATCCGATTAAGGGGCTAAAACCTTGTAAAGGGCCATCAACCACCAGCATTTCTGAAACATTTCTGGAGCATTTTAAACATCCGTCTAAGGAAACAGAGCAGTCTACACAGAGAGGAGTGTATTTTTAAAAGTATTGCAATTTAAAGTTCAGTGTCTATTTTTTTGTTGTCGTTTTTTCCTATCACACTTGGTAAGGCGTAATCTCCACGTCTGCATACATATGGTTTTTGATAGAACTTTATTGTTGGTTGCAATGGTCATGTTGTAATTATATTGTTTACTGCATATGTATTACAATTACATGTGTACGTATTTTAATTTACTATGGTCCCAAAGAAGAGTTGTGGGGATCCCAACAAATAAACAATAAGCAGGCAGCTGCAGGCAGAACCTCACACATTCACTATGGGCATATAGAGCTGTAGTGGTCTGAATCAAATAAAAACAATGCCTGTTGTCTCATTTGAAAACTGTCCAGAACAGATCAATAGTTCTGATGGTATTTCAAACACTAGTCACCACCCACTGTAGTTGTGCTGCTGAATGGATGGCTTGTTTTGAGGACAGTAATGGCCAAATAGAGGTCAGAGTCAGTGGGGAATAACAACATGGATGTTTCAGTAGCCCTTACACACCTCTGACATCTCACATTCGGTGCAAATTTGAGATTATAAAAACAGAAATGTTTGAAAATAGTACATTTGCATTGTAACTGGAAGTGTGTGTGTGATTGTTAAAATCCCTTATATTAACTGAGAAAATGTTTACGGGCAGAATTACCAGACAGGAACGTCTGTATTTGACTAATTCACCAAATTAAATGGTTGGGTAATCTGATGATATATCATTAAACATGGTATGAAATGTCTATTGTATGTACAATGGACATACAATTGTACAATGCCAAAGGTGCTGTAGGTACCATAAGAGCTAGAGAATAACAGCATCCCGTCGTCCCAGGGATGATGTGTTTGACACAATAAACTCACTATTGAGTGAAAATGTTATAGTCGGGTCAGTAAAATAATCAGTGAAGTCAGTAAAAATGAGTATTGGGCAAAGGTAAATTCTAATGTCATCTTGATGTGTTTAAATGTAATCTTGTAAAATGTAGTTTTTCATGAAAAAAAACGTACTACTACTTACTACTTTTGTTTACCGTGGTATCAAATCGGTATGAAGAATCGTGGAGTTTCACTGGTATTGGTATCAACTACTAAATTTCCGGTATTGTGACATCCGTAATAGTTACCACCGTATATTTGGTGAAGAGGTTTTTAAAGTCTCATAGTACACGTCACCATATCACCCAGCCCTAGTTGTGGTTGTAATGATAAGAGAAGCTTTCTGTTGCCCCATCATCCTGAGTTGAGTGACAAGCCGATTCAGCACTTGAAAGTGTAGATATGCAGACAGAAATCCGACCCACTCCGCCTCCTCTAATGCCGGTGCCGTATCGATTCACTGAGCTGTTTGCGGACAGATTCTGTGCGATTGGCGCTTCAAACCAATTTATGAGCCCCACCTCCCCCCACTGCTGGTGATAAGAAGAGGTCTCTCTGTTTGGCTGATTGGTTGATGGAGCTGAAGATTACCTTTCTCCTCTGAGTGCACACCAGAATTTGAGTGGCTTTTTACAGTTCATTTTGAGGTGCCGACGTAGAGCTTTAACTCGTTTTGTTTCTTGAAGCTGAAGAGGATAAAGAAAAAAAAAACTGTTGCTATCCAGCACAGTTTTCTGTGAAGTACTTAGATCTCGACCTTCACTCCGGTAACCTCTTGATAAAAGAAGCCAGAGATGATCAAGAGTGAAAAACCAACTCAAACTTAAGTCTTCACCGTCTGCAGCGATACTGCGACATGACCCTGTGTCTGTTTTGTTCAAGCTATCCTCCTTGATGCCTTGTGAAGAAGTCGGAGCTGGTAATGTGTTGTGGCACATGACAGACAGCAGCTGTGAGAGAAATCGGCATCTGAGAATTAGTGACATGTTTTATGGGCAAAACATCAAACAAACTGTGTTGCAGCGGCTTTAAAGCTTCAGTTGTACTGCCATTAAATGTGTAGTACAGTACAAGCTATCTAAATCTCCTCAGGGTACAATGTAATCATAGTATTTAACTGTTTAACATGCTTGCAAATAAAATTTCAAGCTGCATGTCCACAGCGTGTATTCATAAATCATTTGAAACTTCTTTCACTCCTTGCTGTTGCCAAATCCTTATTTGACATTGAATTCGCCACTAATTCTCTTCCCAGACTTAAAACCAATTTCCCTATGCTTGTAATCCCTACAGAATAGCCACACTAAATATACAATAATCCCAGAATACAAGATGAAAAATATCCATCCTCTGGTCTTTTGATTCTCTGGAGAAGGTCTGAAGAAGACAGACTGAAGCAATCATAAATTTGTTTTGTGTCATGAAACATTCAGGCTGTATTGTTCAGGTCAAACAGGAGTTAAAGTCCACAGAAGGGTCATTTACTGGGAATTTACCAGGGGCTTGAAATCAGCCGTTGAGCTTTGTGTACTTCAGGTGGATTAGGGCTGCTTTTGGTCTTCACTTCTATTCTTCATTAAATATTTCTTAACTCTGTGTTTCAGGTAAGCAGCCGCAACTGTGCGATAATCTTTCCTGGGTTTCTGTTGTTCTGATTATTTGCCTGAGGTCACACAGTGTAAACACGGCTCTAAACAGACAAGCCCAACTGCATTTTAACTACAAATTGGCACAGACTGCGTGAAAATAGTGCAAGCCACTCAGGTCCAGAGTCCCAGCATCCCACATGTACATCTGTACCTTGTAAGCAACACAATGTCCTCTAAATGTTAATGTGCCATGTTTTATATATAATATACATGTGCCTGCGCCATAAATTATAGACAGTATATGTATTTTATTATGTGTTGCAGTTCAGAGTGAAGGGGGGGCGAGTGTAGGAAAGCCTCAGCAGAATCTCTCAACTATAACTGTGACAAATGTGACCAGAGCATAGATTCAAAACACCTTTTATCTTTAAGTGAAAGTAAAAGCCATTATTTTGCCATTTCTATGATATTTCAGTTGATTAGCAACACTGTTTTTTCACAAATAACTTAAGAAGGTTGCTGGTAAATATACAAATATGACGTATGAAGCTGCAGGTCATACATCATCCTCCAAGCTTGCACAGGTTCATGCTTGTTTGTATCTAAGCAGCGGCAAACCGAATACATCTGTTTCTGTCTGTCAGTTTGTCCTTCCAGCTATTTAGGTGTAGTTAGCTAGCCCAACTTGTTGCATTAGCTAACTGAGGGTTATCCTTTTATTTTTTAGTTTCTTCCACCTTGTGTTTATTTTCACAATGGCATTTGCGTGTATGGTAAGTGAATAAGAAGGGAATAGTTACAAAAATCCACCGGAGAAATGACACAACACACTGTCTCTCTCACTCACTTTTTTTTTTTTTCTTTGGAGAAAAAAAAAAAAAAAAAAAATTTTTAAAAAGGGGAGGGGGGAAGACAACAAGAGAAAGGAAATCCTGTTAGAGAAATAAACGAATCATTTTAACTGGTTTCATCTAAACTGGGATAAAAAATGATGCTTGATCTGGTTGCTATTAGGGATGCTAATTTTGAAAAAGTTTCTTAACCGGTAACCGACCCTCATAAACCGTTAACCGACAAGATTTGTGCCTTGCATGCAGCGGTGTGCCAGCTGGAGTATATGAGCACAACAGACAACTGAGTCAACAGTTTACCATCAGGAGAGTTACTGTAGCAGCCATGATGCTGTTTGTAGTGTCGGACATGCTGCCACTTTCCCAGTGAACGTCTCCACCGCACATTTAGTTTACTAGATTATCAGCTGTGTGTCTGCCTGATGTAACGATGCTGCGTCTGCCCAGCTGCTAGCTGTCGAACACTCGCTGAACTTGATGCTACAACGCTACAAGCTACAACTCCTCAGCTGGAAGTCCCAAGCCAACTTCCTGTATCTGCACCAGCTGTGTCTATTAACCACATCCCCATTCTCTGTTTGAGAAAGAAAGTTAACCAAAACAACAGCTAGAGGGGGCTTCAAGCCATGCAAAACTCAAACGCACACAATTAGTCGCCATGAGCATAAACGACTGTGAGGTACAGCCAAAGGTGAAACATGTTGGAGGAATCAGAGAAACCAGGAGCTGGAAATGAAAAATGAGACCCAGGCTGCATGAATTGAAGGCAATTTTCTACCTTATAATTACCATGTCAATTTGTTGCCAGTTTCTTTGTCATGTCTTCACCATGTAATATTCCAGCTAACACATTATTTGCATTTTAAAGAGTCATGTTCATTTCATGAAATGAGCCACCCAAATTTGATTTACTTGAAAATGAGCCTTTTTTTTTTTTTTTTACAAGCTTTCACAGAATATTTCTCTTACAGCGTTGTTAAACTCAACTGACACAACATTATAGACAAAAGCACAATCTTTAGCTATTGTATAGTAATAAAAACACAGACAAATATTATTTAACTGAACAAAGACTGCAGTTACAACTACAAAGTTTTCTGAGCCGCCACAAATTCTTGGCTCATTAAAATTATGTCATGGATGTAATATGGTATCGATCACCCACCTGAAGCCTGATCATTTCTTTTCAGCTCAAGTCAAACTACGCAGGTTTGCTTGAATGCAAAGTATTATTGATAAGCCATTAAAATGGTCCAATTTGCAATGATACGGTTGACTCTATTTATCTGTTTTGTAAGTCCATAAATGGTTTTTCAGTAACTCAGTGAACCAATTATATAAATTTGCTGTACTGCCATGACTTATTGACAGAATCATTTGAACTGAATAAGAAAGAATTGATCAAGTAGATGAACTCGAAGTAACTTGTGTCAGTGAGAAAATGAAACCTTTATCGAGCAGAGCATGAAATTCTCACAGCTCGAGCCATTCGTGCCTTTTCTCCAAAGTGAGAACTTGTCATTTACAGCTCCTGTCAGCTGCTTTCCTTTCTATGCAAGACATAATCACCTCCGAGCGGGCGCAACCATGCAGCAACTTTGTTCTTTTCAGTTCCATCATTTGGATGGTAATCAGTAAAATGCTGTATTTATTTTCAAAGATATGTCAAGTTAATATACAATATACTCTTTTATAACACTATAGGAAACTGCATTCTAATAAAAAAGCACCTAAATCACGTAGACATAACATATTGTGGGAATTAATGTCAGAGGATGAACACACTCACACATCGGCATGCTAACATTCTCACAGTGACTAGGATAACCATCCTGATGTTTCAGAGCAACAATGTGTACCATGTTAACCTTCTTAGCTTAGCCTGTCAGCATGCTAACATGTGCTACATAGCATTAAACACAAAGCACTGCTGAGGCTGATGGGAATTAGAAATGTGGACATTTCTTGACTCTAAGATGCATTGCGACATGGATATGGACAAGTCGGCACTGATGCAGTGACAGAACAAAATCAGGATTTTGGAGTTTCATTTCGGCTCGGTGACAGACTTTACTGCGTTTTGCTGTCATATACATCTTCATTGCTTTAATTTCTAACCTGGTACCCAATTTGACAATCTGAAGTTTGGAAAAAATGCATAAACTAAAGTAATGAAGGTTTTCCACATGGCTGTTGCTGGACAATCAAAAGCTTCACAAAGACCCAAAATGTCAAACTGCGTTTGGTCATACAGAAAAACATAACCATCAGGATGAATTTAGGTGCAACTTTTCAGCTGACAGCATGTCAGAAAACATTTTACTTGCTGTTACGAGACTGTCAGAGAAATGTTCTGTTGGTGACGTGAAGAGTATTCCCCACAGTGATGAATTTATTCTCACTGTCAAATCTCTGACTTTAACATTTTGTTTTTATTTGTTATTCTACTGTAAACAGATTTCTGTTGCCAATTTTATCCAGAACCGCTACATCATTTTTATTACTCCTGCAATAAGTGTTTTCTATTAAAGGCACAATCCGGGGAGCCTTTTACAAAGGTGCTAACTGCGATTGTTTTCCGAAATTCAGATCATATCTCATGGGAGTGCTCATCTGAAGTTCATCTAGGGGAAAAATTTAAAAATACTCAGCTGTGAAAGACTTAAAAGTTGTCAGCAACTATTATTGCCTGACACGAGCGGATTACAAGATCCCAGGATGCTCGGATCAAAGTGCTGGCAGATAGAGATCAAGTGAGAAGCAGTCAGAGGCTTGGATCAGCCTACAGGATGACGTGCTGAGCGTTCAGCTTCAATATAGCAATCAGTACAGGAAGAATGGCTGGAACAGCCGAGATTACAGTCTGAGAGGGTTTCAGACTCAAATATGAGCCTTATCAACAATCTGTCATTTCCACAAATGTATCTACCAAGAACCCCCCATAACCTGGCTGACAGCAGAGTGATTCAGACAACATGTTGTGATGCCCGCTGCCTTCATGTACCTAACAGGATTTGGAGGCCTGCTGAAAGATTTGCAGGATTTCATTCTTTGTTGACTAGTTTACATCTCCCAGTAATGTCACAAAATCACATTTTTACTCCCTATGTTGCTCGGTGCCAAAAATGATCAAGTACTCCACATTAAAGTGGGAAATATGTTTTTGGCATCAATGAGTAAAAATTCCATAATGACCTTTCAGAATATTATTCAGCGTAATGTAATGTAAGTGTTTTTAGATAAATCTGTGGCTCTGTTTTCAGGCTTTAAAAAACCTAGCCTGTGATGGGAGACTTTGGCCAATCAGATCATTTCAGAGAGCGTTCCTGTTGTCTGTTCTAGAAATTCAGATGCACATGCACAACACGTCCCTTCAGATGATTCAACAGCAAAATATGCTGCAGCAAAAACAGCTTTTCAAACTTGCAAAATCTGGCAAAAACTCGCTAAGGATGCAAATTTTTAATTTTTTTTTTGTTTACTCGATAACCAACCCTCGTTAACCAATTATTAAATGTTAACCAACAAGATTGGTGCGTTTCACACAGCTGTGCTATTTTAGTGTCAAATGAGCCGCCCTGCTGCAATGAAAAGCTGATGCACAAACAAGTTAAATTATCATTTATCACCAGCTGCAGCATATGTGCAAAACAGACAACAGAGTCCCTGGTTCATCCGTCCGAGAGAGTTACTGTAGCAGCCACAACGTTACATGTATTGTCCCAGTATGTCTCCACCACATAATTTTGCTGTGAAGTTGTCAGCTGTTTGTCTGCGTGGTGAGTGGTCAGTGAGGAAGGCGTAACTTTAGCGAGTCATGTAACCTGGCGTTACGTTAGTGAGTTTCTGACAGACAGTGTTGTGTGTGGCGGTGAGTGTGGGGTTATCGGTGGCGTTACAGCTGTGAAAGTAGCTGTAGCAGTGTGTGTACAGGTCATCAGTTAATAAATGCTACTGCTCCTGTGTCTTGCCAGCCACCTGCTGATTACAGTGAAGATGGTTAGCCTTGACATTAGCAACAACACTGGCTCAGATTCTCTTAAGGAGAGCTGTTAAGGTGGACCAGCTATTCCCCTTTAAGAGACAGGCCTCTCCTCTGGGTTTTGCTCAGCTTTTCACTGCGTACCCCAGCTTTAAAGGTGCTTTAAACATTATACATAGCATTAATAACATAGAAAATAACTATTTGCTATGTAAAGACATAGACGAATAATGTCTACCTGAGCAGAGAACGAAGTCTCTGTCCCTCTGAGTGCTGTGATCAGAGTTTTTCCTCGTTTTCCTGACATAGCCAGACAGATCATGCGTGCCTTTAGTGCATGTGAGCTTGCCCCATTGGCTAGCTAATGGCCGCCAGTTTGCACTATGCTCATACGTTGGTTACAGCTGAGAGCACGGCCCGACTGATGTCGCCATTGTGGAAGCATCGTACCCACCCTCCACTCCACCTTCACGGAAACAGCTCTGTCAGCCCTGTTGCTGTTGAATTCATCGTTAGCGCTGTTAGCACCGTTTGCTGCTCAGCCATCACCAGCAACAGATATGCTTCCAATCTCACAGGTTTTGGCACAAAAACTACTCTGTAAAGTTTGAGACAGCATGGTTTGGGTTAAAAACACTAATGCTGGTAGAGAGCTTTGTTACTTAAATGTAAACATGTGCTGAAATGACTGACGTTTTCCTTTGGAGTCTCAAAAAACATTGTGCAAAGACATATCAGCTACTTGCAAGCTGCACAAGTGTTTATTCAGCCTCTCTCTATCCAGAGAACGTGTCATCTTCTGTGCACAGAGGCAAAACACAGTTACATTTTTAATTGGCCACAGCTGTGCATTAACCACTCAATGCTCTAGCAACGCCTACGCTGCCAATAATAGATATTCCCCTATGGTTATTATTTTCATGTGCAGGTCTCTTGTAAATACATTCCTCTTCACCTCTCTGATTAAATCTATAACAAGTGTATCTTAACTTCATCATGTGAAAACAGCCCATTCCCACTATGAATATAGTGTGAACACTGCGAATATAAGATGAGACTGTATACATTTTAACCATGGAGTGAACTTTTCTGAAGCAGCTGTGTGCTGAAAATGGATCCAACAAGACAAAAGGATGGCAAATGAGATGAAGGGGTTTATTTTAGTGCTACTTTAGGGGAGTCGCTTATTTTTTCTTAAGTAGTGAAGAGCAAAAGATGATAAATATAGATATTTTTGGAGACAGAAGCTGTTGTTAAAGCTTGGTAATAATAAATCGGCTGATATTAGAATAATTGAACTGAGCTCAAGAGTTCAGCGGCTGACGTTATTTAAATCTCTAATTTCACCGCCAGGATTGCCTTTATCTTTGAGACAACTGTGTAAATTTTCTAATCTGATCTTCTAGTTTAGTTTGTGGTTCAAACTTTAAAGCTGCTTGCAAAACCTGTAAAGTGGCGTAAAGAAACAGGCATGTGACAAGAGCAGAGGATGGTAATAGGAGAACCCACATCTTTCAGAGTCTCATTGGAGTGGTTTTGTGCGGGTGTGTGTCCCTGATAAGGGTCGTGTTGAAAGGTCCACGCCGATCGCTCCCACCACAAAACATAAACACAACAGATATACAGACATGCCAATGTACTACGAATTTTAATAATTAACCATTTAACTGGTGCCTGACATTAAGCATTTTAACCGATTAACGCTAACAGTTAAAGGGTTAAAAGACATATTAATAATTAATTGAAAAGCTGAGATAAACACAAGAGTGGCTTGTCACTTTAAGGAGAAAAGCTGGTCCACCTTAAGAGAGTCTGAGCTGGAGTTGCAGATACAGGAAATTGAACCGGGACTTCAGTGGAGGAGCTGCAGCCTCGTAGCATTTATTCACCAACAAATAAACTGCACACACACTGTCTGCTACAGCTATGTTCACAGCTATAATGCCACCGACAACCCCACACTCTGCCACACACACACGGTCTGTCGGAAACTCGCTAAAGTTACGCCGTAATGACGGAGCGTATGTGTATGTAATCAGTATCGTTACTCCAGGCAGACACACAGCTGTCAACCTGCTAAACTAAACCAAATGATCAGTGGAGACTTTTACTGGGAAAGTGGCTGCTAACACTCCTGTGAATGCAGCACCGTGTCTGCTACAGTTACTCTCCTGATGGTGAACTGTTGACTCAGTTGTCTGCTGTACTCATACACTGCAGCTGGCGCACCGTTACATATGAGGCACAAATCTTATCAGTTAATGGTTAATAACCGATTAATGAGTCGGTTATCGGTTAGCATCGCTACAATATACTAAACACAGCTTTACATGCCACCACAGCTGCTCCAACTGACGTCTCGTCCACATTAAACATCATTTTAACATGAAATGAACAAGCTGAAGAGGTTTGATAGCAAAGTGAGAAATTCACAGTGCATTTGCTCTTTTCCTTTGATAAAAAATAAAACATATTGCCAACCAATATTCTGCATTGCTTCATGAGATGACACGTCTAGTCTTACTGGCAGGCAAAACAATCACACAGCATTTACTGACATCGCATGTGGATTTGAAAATATGTCACACGCCACGCACACTGTTAAAAACATGAAACAAATTCAATCCAAGGCCAGTACTGGTTGGAAAACATCTTAAATGGAAAAAATTAAAGGACAGCTGCTCTATTTTTCAACCTCAACCTTACTTTCAATGTTTCTGTATCTAATGGAGCCAACACTTTCTGAATCTGGTCCAGTATTGAGGGAGAACGCTGCAGACACAGCCGTCGCTAAACAGGCAGCAATGTAATCATATCAGGCAATTTTACACCATCAATGCACATCTACTAACAGTGCTTGTTTTTGCCACTAACAGACTGATTGTTCATTAGACGGTAGAAACGTGAATGAGAAAAAAGTGCCACGCAACACTGGTGTAGAGAAACCTTTGTTTAGTGTTATCAAAAACAAATTCAGCGTCATGGATGAATATTTAGATGATTTGGACAAGAATGAGACTTCTCCAAATGAGACACATTAACAAACAGACACAGACAAAAACAAGCACTTAATGTGGATGGAAAGTGGTGATATAATATATGATTACGAGGGCTGGTCAGTTCATTAAATATTTTAATCATGATCAATCACATGATTGGCCATGATTAATCATGATAAACTACAAAATAATCACACATTTCTCTGTTCAAAAAACATTAAAAGGGAGATTAGTATTTAACACTCTTATCAACATGGGAGTGGACAAATATGCTGCTTTATGCAAATGAGTGTATATATTTATTATTGGAAATCAATTAACAACACAAAACAATGAAAAATATCGTCCAGAAACCCTCACAGGTTCTGCATTTAGTATAAAAAATACCAAATGTAGAATAAGTTCACAACAAGCTAGTATAACCAAGAGATTCTTTGACTTTTCTAGTTTCATATGATACCAGAATCATCACTCAACTTTAAAACTTAGCCTCCTACAACCTTTAGCGACTGCTGTCTGCAGCATACTCCCTAAATAGCAGACCAATTTCAAAAATTGTTCACTTACATGTAGTTATTTCTTAAACCGCACCATAGTTTCCCATGTTTTTTATTTGTCCAAGTTACCCTTTAAATGCTGGAATATTAAAATGTGTTACATCTCTCCTCATGAAAAAATACAGGTATGATATGCATTTCCTCATATGAGTTGGTTCAGCTGCGTTTTTGGCAAAGGTGGCTTAATTCCTTCCTTTGCCCTCGGGGGAGGATTAGTGCATAGCAGGATCTCGCTTCTCAAAGCTTTCGTTCCTCCTTACCGACGTTAAATCATCATCATTCAAGGAAACATTTCTAGAAACGATTGTTTATTTTGCACCTACAAGGCTGCAGGTAACGTGAAAACAGGTTTGAGCTTATTTGAAGTGGAATTATGTTATTAAATATTATTAAACACATTCAGTTGCCGCCACATTCATTATTAATTGTTTTTGTCTGATCAGACAATCAGGCAGCTCCAGCATGAAATGGCAGTTCTAAATATTCAGCAACATCGACTCATCTCTTCATACTAAAAGCTCTTTAGAGGTCCGCCGAGTGCGGATAATACATTTAATGTGTGACACTGCAGATCAGACAGTCTGCCTTGTAAAATATGATCATTGAGCTAAAAAGGAAGCCATGATAACATTTTACTAGAATCAGTGCTGCCAACTATGAATCATTTTCAATATCGAGGGATCTAACAATTTATTTTTTTTCTTATTGAATTAGTGAATAACGCCAGGAAAGATGAGTGGTTATGGTGCATGCCACATTACCACAACGTCCCGGGTTCAGTTCCAGCCTTGAGTCCTTTGTTGCATGTCATACCCCTCTCTCCCCATTTCCAGTCTCTGTCTCTACACTGTCAAATAAAGGCAAAAGTGCCAAAAAAATAAATGAATTTAAAGAATGCCTGACACAATGTCCACCAGACCAAAGTGACATTGCCAAATTGCTTGTTTTGTCAGATCAGCAGTCGAAAACCCAACGTCATTTGATTTAAAATTATATAAAACAGAAAAAAGGGCAAATCCTAATCAAAATAATTTTTTCATTTTTTTTTTCAAAATTTAAATTTTAAATTTTTAATTTTTTTTAATTTTAGATTAAAAAAAAAAAAAATTAATTTTTTTTTTGTTTTTGGGAAATTTTTTTTTTTAAAAAAAAAAAGAAGGGAAAGGAGGGGAAAAAAATACTCATAAAAAAATTTTATTATAATAAAATAATAATATTATTTTTTTTATAATAAAAAAAAAATTTTTTATATTTCTAAAAAAATAAAAAAAAAAAAAAAAAAAAAAAAAAAAAAATTTTCCAAAAAAAAAAAAAAAAAAAAAAAAAAAAAAAAAAAAAAAAAAAAAAAAAAAAAAAAAAAAAAAAAATAAATAAATTTTTTTAAAAAAAAAAAAAAAAAAAAAAAAAAAAAAAAAAAAAAAAAAAAAAAAAAAAAAAAATATAAAAAAAAAAAAAAAAAAAAAAAAAGAGGTAAATCCCTCGAAATATAATTAATAAAAAAAAAAAAAAAGAAGAAAAAAAAAACAGTAGACGGGTGGCCGAAAATAGCAGTAGCTTCAGTCCCTCATAATGTGTTAGACGAGGGTGAGGATTCCTCAGGATAATTATGATCTGATAATTTGTGTATATATGTATTTGAATCAACATGTATACAGTATATTATGTATAACTGGCGTAAACATAACCCATCTGTTTCTCAAAAGAAGATAAGGCCAACACAGAGAATTATTGGGAAATGCAGTCTGACCTCCCGTCTGGTCAATGGCTAGTGAGGTAGATAAGACGAGACAGGGACTGCTGAAACAACACTATGGGAAGCCGTTAGAGAAGAAAAACATTGACACTCCACCACCGCCGATCGAAAGCTCGGTCATTACTGCTGTTTCTCTGTGAGGAATTGCTTCCCGTTGTCTCTCAGAGCTATCTTACCAATGATGAAAAACAAATTAGGATTAAAGTGTGTTGAAATTCTTACAGGAAAGCAATGTGTTCACATATACTTTACTGCTTTCACAAAAGGAAAGGTGTTGCGCGACCCCTGGCATCCCTCATCAGCAGGACTCCAGATATTGGCTTTTAGAAGGGTGCAGAAAGATATCTTTCCATTTGTTTCTCCATCACCTTTTTTCCCCCCACAGCACTAACTGTATACGGATTGACTTGTTTTTTTAGCCGTAGGTGTAAGTAAACTAATTCAATTAGCAGCAAAACTTACCTCCACAGGCTTTAAAGTTAGTGCAGAGTAAACACAAGTTGAGGCCATTAAGGCCACCTTGAAAACACTCTCTGCCACCCCTGCCTTTGCTCTTAGTGCTCGGAGTATAAATAACACTGCCACTGTTATTTAATGGTTTACAGCCTGCCACCATGGTGATATGAGATACAATAATGTGCCAAAGGTGTTTCCATTAGTCAAGATGCATCTGTGGTGAAAAGCCTGATATGCTGAGCCCACTTTGCTTCATCTGTGCAGTACCTTGACCCTGCGTCAAAGGACACTGTGTGAGATATAATGTAATCACTCAAATAGATCTGAAACAAAAGACAAAGCCATCACTCTCGCGGTCTGCAGATTTTCTAAAGCTCAGCCTGCAATAATTCACCGTCTCTTTTCATTTACAGAAGCTCGGCTGGTGAACAGTTTTCAGCAGAATGCCATAAACAACTTACAGACTTTTAAAAGGAACATTTCAAAGTCGTCGCAGTAATGACAGGTTGAATCGGGAGGCAGCAGAACAAGTCCTTCATCCTAATTGTACCCTTTGAGAAGAACAAGGTTGTGTTTGACTTGTGTGAGGGGGGAAAAAGGAACAGAAATATGTTTGTTTTTTCATGTACAGCAAATGAGGTGAAGCCAAGCTATGCACAGGATAGGTGTTCACTTCTATAACATCCTCTGGTGGATTTGAGCCATCAGCAGGGGAAATGAACACTTTCATGGAACAATTGAAGAACTTTTGCCAACTAGTACTTCTAGTACATAATCACAAAGAGGCTAAGATAGAGAGCAACAAAGTGAAATGTTGTTTACTGGCTGATTTGTGCACGGGGAATATGTGAAAGGTTTAACAAAAAGGATTTGTTACCCATCTCAAAGACTAATAATTACCAAGGGAAGATTCAACCTCAATTTTTAATGCATATAAAGCAAGAAAAATAACAGGAATTAAATGTTCAAGCAATTCATATATTTCATTCATTTATATTTCATTTATGGGAGACATGTACTTGCATTTGCTACTTCTGTTTCTTCCGTTACCATTTTTTCATTGATTTACTATAATATTTTATCTTGTGATGCATTACCATTTTAAGCTTCGGAAAAGGTAAAAACTCGAATTGCAAAAAAGGAACAAAGGATTAACCAGGGTTGTGCATTGGCAAGAATTTTTTTTTTTTTTTTTTAAACGAGTATACATCACGCTACCTTGCATGTAGAGAATTGTGGCCTAAAAATTGTTAATGTAAAAGGAAAAAAACTAAAATTTGAATAAATAAATAAATAAATAAGGCAAGGATACGTGACTGTACAGAGAATGAATCACTCATAATACTCATAATTAACACCAATCAATGAAAGGTTTTTGGAAGCCAGTCGGGATCATGGATGTATTAAGAGAACTGGATCCAGTGTTGGAGGCGGGGCCCCGTTGGTCAGTAGCGCATGAAAACAAAATGGCTGGACCTCCGCCTGGAAAAGTTCAGAGATCTTACACATCCATTGGGCCCTACTGCCAATATGCACGGTAGCATCCGCTCGGTCACATGACTCAGTCACAGGATCCCAACGTCACCACCGTCCTCACAGCTTACACTGTCATCACAGTCTGGGTCTCCAGAGACATAAACGGATGAAGGGAAATAAGTGGATCTGGCCATTAGTGCGTTTTACAACTTGTAGGACCTAATGATTTAAATAAGGGCTATTTGAGTGTTCAAACTGGAGAGTTGATTCACGTCAAGAAAAAGTTTCAGATGTCGCTTTCTTAATTTAAGTCTAAGGGAAAAAGACTTTTTGGGCTTGATGACATCACATGACAGACAAAGAATTTATACTACCACCGTTTGGCCGCTATGAACGCTGGGATCAATGCCCAGCGTTGCTCCTGGGGGCTTGGTCAGATGCAGATACATCATGTTCATTCTTCCCTACACTGATGAAAGCAGACTGTTACTCTATATTTCATCTGGTTGCCATCTACACACCTTGAAGCAATTTTCATGGTCTCTTATTTGTGGAAATCTTTGTAGGACTGGGATTTATGTAGTAAAATGACCATAATACAGTATGTCTTCAGAGATTAAGAAAACATGCTGTACTGGTGTCTCCAACAACAATGCTACAACCAATATTTTTGCCTTTGAAATTTCCACTCTGGTCCAGCACATCTGTTTTTGTTTTGGTTTTGATCCTGTCCACTGTCCATTTCAGCACCACATTGCCACAAATTGGCACACAAACACAACATCCTGCGGCCATGGAAGCAACCAAACAAACCGGATGAACAGAGATAACATTAACATTAGATTGTACCCGTTGTCCGTGTGCAACTGGGTTATCAAGGCAGCGAGTATTTGAGACACATGGCCGGGGAAGTGTTTCTGACTGCTGTTAGTCAGAGGCTAGCGCAGTTGTGTCTAGAAGGTAACCCTCAAAGTATGAACATTTGCAGTAACAGCTATCAGCGACACCGGAGGAGTGGACGGGCCACGGTTCCACTGTTTTGAATTTGGACTGTGGTTATCCATTTTAAACACTAAGTGTTACAGTTCTACATGTTGTACCTTTAATTTAATTATTTACAGCAGTGATATTCCTGCTGTGGTGAGTCAAAATATCCTCCATGAAAAAGGCCATGGAGCACCAGCTCGAGCGTTAAGTGACTGAAGTCTTTCAGTTCCCTGAAAGCTAGTTAATGGCATACAGACTTCAAAATGAGGGGGCCATTAAAAAGGTGTTGCATTATGATAGTTTCCGAAAGATCAAATAAAGACCTTTGAACTATGGTGGATTATCGCACCAAGAAATCTTCTTCAACCTCAGGAATCTCTGATAAAAAAGGTATTTTTCTAGTTTGTGTGATCTTTCTTCCAATCATTAGAGGGTGTGGAGCAGCAGTGTTGAGGTGCTTCTCTTGCCCGTTTTTTTATCCACTTCATGTCCACCTTCCCTCACTCTGCCACCTTTCATTAATGAGTAGAAGCGGTCACATAGCACACTCGGTAATTGCAGCGGATGTTGTTTGGTCGACCTGTTTACTATAAAAAGATCACAGAGGAGGTGATAATGAATATTACGTGAGTGTTTTAGATGTAAATGACCTGATTATGACCGATCGAGCCAGGTCTATTTGTGGTCTCATGTATATGTATAGTGCTTTATGAATTTCTGTATAATTTGATCTTAATTTAATAGTATGGACATATAGAAGATTACTTCTGTTACGCTGCAATATAGCAAACATGTTCTACTGTACTGTCTGCCTGAGCACAAAGCTAATGTGTTTGTGTCAGTGCTTGAAGTGCATATTTATTGAATAATACCACAGGTGATGTACATTCAAATAACTGCACCTCACACAAGTCAAAGCACTGAAACATCACTGAATTTCACTTGAGCACAAACAAAAAGGACACACTTTTAAGTCCGAGCAGCTAAGCTTTTAGTTTTTTTGACATTATGGGACAAACCTAAAATCACACACAACTACAAAAATATCAAGGCTGACACTATAAACCCAAAGACCTTCTTCCTGCCATGACAAGTGGGTTTTGGGGGTTATTTTTAAATGGGAGTTAGTGACTTTTTGAACAGCAAAAGTCTGCACCAAGGCGAGATTACCAACCAGGCAAGATCATGTTCAAGTCTCAGTTGTTTTGTTATTTGGGAACTTGGAGGCAACAGCAGATTTTTGGCCGAACAGGTTACTCTAGCTATGGTACACACTTTCGAGTAAAAGCACCATCAGTGTCTACTATCAAAAATTAAATAGTACTAATTGCTTAAGTGGAAATATATAAATATACTACGGCTGTCAATCAATAAATGTATTTAACTGTGTCCATAGTAAATCAAAATGAATTGCAAATTAATCTACATTGAAACGTACCTTCAAGGCAGATTTGTCAAGTATTTAATACTCTTATCAATATGGGGGTGGGCAAATATGTTTGTTTTATGCAAATGTATATATATATTTATTATTGTAAAATCAACAATATTGTCCAGAAACCCTTGGGGGCGGCAGTAGCTCAGTCCGTAACGACTTGGGTTAGGACGCGGAGGTCACCGGTTCAAGTGGACCAAGACCAACTGGTTGCTGGAGAGGTGCCAGTTTACTTCTTGGGCACTGCCGAGGTGCCCCTGAGCAAGGCACCAAACCCCCAACTGCTCTGGGCGCTTGTCAGGAGCAGCCCCCTCACTCTGACATCTCTCCATTGATATATGTACTGTGTGAACAACAGAGTATAAAACTGAATTTCCCTGTGGGACTGTGGGACTAATAATAAATAAATAAATAAAATATTTTCTTTCTTTCTTTCTTTCTTTCACAGGTTCTGCATTTAGCATAGCAATATGCTCAAATCATAACATGGCAAACTGAAGCCCAACAGGCAACAACAGCTGTCAGTGTGTCAGTGTGCTGACTTGACTACGACTTCATCCAAACTGCATGTGATTATCATAAAGTGAGCATGTCTGTAAAGGGGAGACTCGTGGGTACCAATAGACCCCATTTACATTCACATATCTGGAGGTCAGAGGTCCAAATATATGAAAATGACCATGACAGTTTTTGGGGGTTTTTTTTGCCAAAATTTGGTATAAATTTGGAGCATTATCTAGTTTTCTAGTTTCATATGATGCCAGTATCTTCACTCTACCTTTAAAACTGAACCCACTATAACCCAAAACTCACAAGCTGCATTACAGACCTAAATATACACCTTCTGTCAGTGAGTCAAATGTACGTATCTACAATCACATAAACCTTACAGACCTAATGAAAAAAGGACTGGTCACATGAATGAATGAGATAAAAACTTTCAAGTGTTTAAACAGCTGAAGTCTAAATTCATAATTCAGATAGAAAAAAGGCCCAAATTGCTGATAAATGGAGGAACATTTTTCATCTCTTACTTCATGACAGCAGATGAAAATGATAGCAGGCTTTTCATAGAACTGGCTTCTTGAATAACAAGTGGGGTGTGGGTGAGGTAATTATTGGCATTGTCTTTCATTATCGATATTAGACTCGCGGCACTCTGTACCAGGGGCAAAGATGAGATAGATAGTAGTAACACATTGTCTAAGAGCATAAGTAGGATCAGCTCTAAGACTAAATGCCTGTATCTAAAACATTTACAGTAGACTAAGACAACTGAACAGCGTCTGTTGATAAAAAGCTGGTAAAATGCTTCTTTGGTCCCACAAACCTTATTAGACAAAAACTTACGATCAGACAGCGTATTCTAGCAGCCTGGGACACCTTTTTGTAATTGTTTTCAATGAGAGTGAAGTTTTGTGAATGTTGCTTTCTTTTTTGCTCTGTGCACCTCCATTTTTACAGGAGTGTTCTGAACACCTCAAGTTGAAAATAAATTCAACTCAGAGCAGAAAAGCAGCCATTATTATTAGCATTTTTTTCTCATTGTGGTGACTTTTGCTGGATACTAGAGGTCGACCGATATGTTTTTTATTATTATTTTTTCATGGCCAATGACGATTTATTGGAGAATCAGGACAGCCGATGGCTGATATATGGTGCTGATTTTTTGGGGCCCCGATATGTTTGGTTGATTTTCTTTTTTCCTCCATCTGATAAAATATAACAGCTTAATAATAACAAATGATACACAAAATTTCAACTTCACTTCTATATTTTAAATAAAAATAATGTATAATCTAAATATTGAATATATGAAACAGGAAATCAAAAAACTAAACTTTGTTAAATAAACTTTTGGATGAAAAAATAAAGTTTCAGTGCACTTAGCAGCATTTATGCGCCTGCTTGATAACTCACTTATATGCTCAGACATCGGCCGATGCCGATTATGGAAAAAACTCAAATAATTGGCCTGATTAATCGGCCGACCAATTAATTAGTTGACCTCTACTGGATACCTGGCGCTTTATGACTTTACCAACTGTAGTCACCATGATCTGAACAGAAAACAGCAGGAGGCAAACTAGTGCGATACTTGGCATTTCAGATAAATACTTTTTATTTATTTAAACTGAAATATCAACTATTAGGTAGCGTACAGTTCATTGTGTTAAGCTAATGTTAGGACTCATTCTGTGGTTGTGTCATGATAATAATTTTAAAAAAGATGCAGCAAACTGCAAAAAACAATCAGGCATTAAGGTTGTTTGTGTTGTGAGAAGCACACTCCTTCCCTGACTGGTTGCATGTCATTTGTAAATACTTTAATTACAGGTTTATACACTAGTTACTGTTGGCACCTTGAGGATGAGGTACATGATTATTAGCACTAACACAATAGAGGTTAAATGGAACAGCTCAGCACAGCACCAAAGCATATTAAATCCATATTTTTGTGCACAGTTGGGGTCGCAAAATTTAATCTTAAGAAAACACACCTGGTGTGTCATTTCTGCAGCGGGTGACAGTTACTGAAATAGCATATTCAGTAAAATGAGAAGTTTCTGCCTATTGTCACTTTTATGACCTTTATTTGTTTAGGTACATATATGGATACTGATTATAACAAAGCAGCTCCAGAAGCAGTTTGTCTTCCAACAAAGAGTTACAAGCTTGTGTGCACAAACAGATGGCAGCGTCCCAGGCGAGACACTGCACGAGTACTGCAGCTTGTCTACAACCTGTTTAGTGGCGTCTCTACAGGGAGACAAATGAGCGTTTGTCATGCAATATTCTTCATGTGAAGCTGTGATACGTTTATCATGCTTATTGTGTTTAGTCTGTAACATAACTCTCCCATTTAAAGTTTTAAATACAACACACAAATTTAAATGGATCTATTATTGCAGCTATATTCTTTGGATTTACAGTGTGTGTTGTTGCAGAGTGGCCTTGTGGACCCAGACTGGCACAAATCTGATTTATTTCTTGCTTGTATTTTTTGTATATGTCAATGTATATAAAATAAATAGGCTTTATTGCTAGGCTATTATGAGGTATATTGCTTATTTTTAAATAAAAACGATGACTGTTTTAAAACTAATTACTGTAAATACTTGTATATTGTTAAATGCAGGAGACAGAAAGGTATTGAGGAACATAGAGGCTGTTTCTTGGCCTCCATTGCAGTTGGCTTCTTAATAGCACGGTATTGCAATATTTCGGTTATTGCAACAGCCCTACCTATTACACAATTGTGTGAAATAATTGTGTGACCTCAAAAAAACATGTTTTTTTTTTGTCACAGTGACCTTGACCTTTGACCACCAAATTCTTCTCAGTTCATCCTTGAGTCCAAGTGAACGTTTATGCCAAATTTGAAGAAATTAGCTCAAGGTGTTCCTGAGATATCGTGAGAACGGGATGGACGTGAGGTCACAGTGGCCTTGACCTTTGACCACTCAAATCTAATCAGCCTGTCCTTCAGTCCATCAGTGTGAACGACAGTGTGACAACCCCAAAACATAATGCCTCCAGCTACCGCTGTCGACGGCGTAGAGGCATAAAAACAGTTATCTGTGAGAGAACAATATCTGAAATGGTCATTGTGAAGAGTTTTAATTGATTTTATTGTACAGCATAATAGCCTCAACCATGCACATGTAATTAAGCTGTCAACAGGAAGTGACAAATTCTGTATTTCTCGCCATTATTCATTTCATAAAATTACACACTTTTTAGAGCCAGCCTGAACCGAAATCAAACATAAAAAAAAAAATAAACTCTCAAGTGTCAAAATTCAAAAGAATTATTTCAAAGCTAAACTTCAACACAAACAATGGAAACAACTTAGTGTCCGGCAGCCGCTGTTAGCACACAGTTAGTCACAGTCATCAGGCTGTGTCCTTCTCAACCAGAATATTTAGCCGAATTCAACGAAAGTCTTTGTTTTCTACCCCAAAATGAGAGCAATCACAGTTTCTTTCAGCAGTCATAATATTTTTAGAGCTGAGAGGAAAATTGTGGTTAAAAGGCTTCAAAGATTCAAAGCCCAAATATAAGCTTTTTATTGTTTCTGTCTTTTTGGCTGGTGGAAGACATTACACAGAGACGTCTAAACAGAGGAAACTGGAGATGGTTTTGTGTAAACATACAAGCCATAGTTGCCAAATGAAACAAGTGCCGGGGAGTTTGAGGATTATTTTCAGCTTGTGAGGGCTAGTTTCACGTTGCTGGTCAGAAAAGCTGTAACTCTGGGTCAATCTCACATCCTTTTGGAGGAATATTTCCCCTCATTACAAACGTTTATCAGCATACCCTTTAGTCACTACGTTGCATGGGTTTCTGTGATACACACCTCCACCAGTCCTTGCAGCACTGTACAGTAGGGGTGTAACGATTCATCTACTACACTGACGCATCGCTTTCTATTCCTACAATCCAACTACATCAGTAAGTACTCAGCAAGTTGTCCTTCACGAGGGACATATATCGACCTGAAATCAATTTGCAAGGTAAATCTATTGTATCAGTACTAAGAATTTGCACCTTGTATTTATTTAAGAACGACAAACATTATTTGGATGTTTTTTTTAACACTTTTAATATTAAAGAAATGTTAAACGTTACTCCTTAAACGTTACTGACATGCACCAGCAGCACCAATCTCATAATGACAACAAGAAAATTAATAATTGACAGCGAGGAGGAGCCAGACGAGATTTTCAAGCCATGTTTGAGGTCCAGCATGGAAACATTTTTGGCTTTATAAAAGGGGAGAGGTCTTTGATAAATATGCTGTTTGCAGGATATGCAGAAGCCAGATAAAATACAAGAGCAACACGACCAATCTTTCCACGCACTGACCAAGACGCCATTGTTATTGTTCTGCAGTTTATGTTGAAAAAGAGGACAGAGGTCGCAGGTTAAACCACTGTTCATTCAACCTGAAGAGAAGTTGGCTGTATTTTATATTTGTTAAATATTACTGCTCTACCTTTTGCTTTGAAAATAAGAACAGAGGCAGCAGGTTAAACCTCTTCATTACACTTGAATAGAAGTTGGTTTATTATATTTTTTTGTTAAATATTGCTCTGAGAACTAAAGCAGCGAGTCCTGAAGTTGCACTATTTATTATTTTAAAATAAGAGGTGTATGTATTTGCTGTTAATCATTGTATTTGCTTGTTTATATCCATAATTAACTCATCCCAGTCACACTGACTGAATTTTTGGTAGAAGAAAGTTGCTGTATAGATTTCAAGTCAGTGAATCATATCGCATCATTCTAGATAAGCCAAATATCGTCCATGAATAATATCGGAACAAAAACCTGTCGTACAGTACAGTCAAATAAAGAGGAATAAGTAGTATTTTCAGGTGTCAGCAGTTTATCAGTTACCAGCAATTATTGTGAAAACAGTTATTAACAAGAGGTCTCTGATCATGCCAACAAGGCGACACAGTTCACATCGAAGTAGTTTTTATGTGCTGTGTGATTTATGTCTGGCTTTTGCAGCAAACAATCACAAAGCTCTGAGCCATGACATTGTTCATAGCAGGTTTATTCTCCCTCTTTAGATCCCTTTGGAGTGATATCATATTCCTAAAAACAGCCTGCAATTATTCCTGTGCTGTAAAACTTTATAGTCTGTAACACATCTTTAATCACAGAGACAAGCGGTGCAGCTCGTAAAAACACAGTGTGGCCTCCTGTGCATAAAAAGAGGTGTTTTATATCAACATCCACAATAAACAGACATATTACCACACCTCCACAACATTCATAAACGAGCTGATTTAAAGGCAGCACCATTCATCCCTGACATGCCCCCATGTAAACACGGTTGATGGTCCGACTCGGATATATATCAGCTAATGAAGACGTATCATTCACATGGTTGGAGCCGGTCTCTCTGCAGTGAGAACCTCCCGCTGTGAAGAAGATGACTCCCTTGTGTTTGTGAAGCTACATAACCACATCTATCCAAAACACAGATGATCTATCATCCCTTTATCTTCCAAGTGAGGAAATGGCTACCTCCGCAGAGAACACTGAATTGCTCTGTAGTTGCCTGGTTGCTCTTCAGCTCATTTCTCATTGACATTTTGTGAGTCTCTGTTGAACAACACATGATTTTGATCATTTTTAGACGACTCATTCAGGGTACTTTTCATCTTGATCATACACATGTACAAATTATACAAATTGTTATGATCATTTCTGTATGCAGTTGGAAATATCTTACAATGAAAACAAATGTCTGCAGTCAGAATTATGCTGGTTTGTGTATAATGGATTCAACTTTTCAAGTGCCTAACGAGCCACCCAGCTGCAACGAAAAGCCGATGCCCAAACAGGTTAAATCATCATTTATCACCAGATGCAGTGTATGTGTGGTGGTGTACTCTTGTCAACCTGGCGTTAAGTTAGCGAATTTCTGACAGTGTGTGCGTGTGTGTGGCGGTGGTGTAGTCTTGTCGACCCGGTGTTACGTTAGCAAGTTTCCGACAGTGTGTGTGTCGGCAGTGTATTCTTGTCAACCCAGGGTTACGTTGGCGAGTTTCTGACATACAGTGTGTGGTTGGCGGCAGGGAGTACAGTTTATTTGTCAGTCGCCTGCTGATTACAGCAAATTACTGGCTCAGACTCACTTAAGGTGTGCTGTTAAGGTGGACCAGCTATTCTCCTTTAACTGCCAAGCTGCTCCTCTGAGTTTTGCTCAGCTTTTTATTTAATCTTTAATGTTTATTTACCCATTTAACCGATATCATTAAATCAGTTATGTCGGTTAACGGTTAAATTGTTAATTATTAACATCCCTATAGCGTAATATAAGCTTTTGTGATGTGTTTCCTTTTGGGAAAGAGTTTATTCACTGTAATACAGAAGTGTCTGAAATGCTCCTTATTTTTATAATGGCTCCCTCCGTCCCCAGCAATGAATGTTTTTTTCTGCTGTATCAAAGTTGCACTGAACCGTGACTCCTAAAGGGTATGAACCATGCCTTTTGTGTAGCAGTACACCTCTCATTACAATATAAATACATAAATAATATTCTATTAAAATACATAACATTCTAGTGTCTCTCCATCTGCTCACGGCTGAATGCTACCAAGTGAAACTTGAGTGGGATTTTGATGTCTTGATGAAGTTTTTTAGGCCCTGATTCCATTTCAAGTCATTTAATATTTGGTATCGTCAATAACGAGTCCAATACTTATGCTTATCAAATGTTGATTATATATGTATCTGACACACTGAAATAGCAGCTGTTTACATTCACATGCTGGTGTGTGTGTGCATGATACAAACAAAACGGGGACTCAGTAGTCGTGGTCAAAAACCCCATAAGGTACCTTTAACTTTAAGCAAACAACAAGAAGTCCTAAATGTGGTGCCACAGATGAGTAATGCTAACTGCTACTGAGCTCGTATGACAACAGATCTCCATGACAACTGAGCAAACTCCATCTGCTGATGAAGTGAACCTTAAGTTTTGGTCGTTTTGTCAAATCAAATTCATGGTGAGTGCAACTGACTGCTTCCATTACACCAGACAAAACTCTTCACACATGTAAAACAAAAAGCACGTTTAGTTTGAAATCATTATCTGGAGCAGCTCATATCTAGGGATACATCGATCAGTCGGGTCGACCTTATCGGGTAGGTCAGGTATCAGCCTTGTCATTATCATTTACATTCAGTCAGCAATGGAAGACGTCTTACTTAGTCAGGTTTTCACTAAGAATGACCTTTTAAATCACAAAATTATTGCAGATGTTCAAAATGTATCTTAAAGGGAGATTTGTCAAGTATTTAATACTGTTATCAGCATAGAAGTGGTCAAATAGGCTGCTTTATGCAAATGTATATGTATATTTATTATTGGAAATCAACTTACAACACAAAACAATGACAAATATTGTCTAGAAACCCTCACGCAGGTACTGCATTTAGCCTAAAAAATATGCTGAAATCATAACATACAAGACCTCAAACTCAAGCCCAACAAACTGCTCCAAACTACATGTGATTATCATAAAGTGGGCAGGTTTGTAAAGGGGAGATTCATGGGTACCTATAGAACCCATTTTCATTGCCTAGCTTTAAAACTGAGTCCACTACAACCTAAAAATCACAAGCTGCATTAATGCGTTAAAGAAATTAGTGGTGTTAAAACATATTCATTGTTATCACGTTAACTAGCCCTTGTTTCCTAGCAGAAGATAAGATAAAAGTATACAGATTTTAAACATGGTTAAAAAAAAGAGATCACTGGTATCACATCAGTACTCTGCATCAACAGTTGATGTACTGAAACGTGTTTAGAAAGAAAAAGTTGAAATGATGCTTGTGGCATTATGACATTAACATCAAGACAATGTACAGGACGAAAACAGCACTATTCTTCTGTTATTAGAAAGAAAGAAAAAAAAAAAAAATATTTCTTTATTAGTCCCAAAGGGGGGAAAATTATTTTTAAACAAAAAAAAAACAATTATATCTGATATTCTTGTAAACTGCAGCAACTCGGAGATACCTATAAGCCATGTTTGATGCAGTTTATTTCATGAATCCCACATTATTCACATTTAAAAACAAATATTGCATCGACACTGAACAGCAGAGTGTAGTGACTATGTGGCTCTCTGTTAAGCAGCTCTGGTAGTTTTTCTCTCATAACACTCCCCACTATGCAATTATGCACCAGTTCTGCTTTGGATGAGGCTCTGTCTTAAATTAGCAACTCATGCAGTTTCCTCCTCGAGACTGGGATATAATGGCATGACAGTTTTGCTGTAGATGAGCAAGAAAATACCTGGGGCAACAATAGCTGATTTGTTATTTCTTGCCCATTGCCCACAGCATTAAGCAAAAGCACATGCCATTTTATCCCCACTGCCAAGTGATTTTACCTCTCGTCATCATGACTGCTGGTTTGAAAGCAGTGAACAGATTCCACAGGTGCACCACATGCTGAATGTGGAGTAGTTAAGGTGTTTGCCTGGACACGCTAAAGCTGTAATTTGCACATAGTCAGCTGTTTTGTTGTTGTTTTTGCTCCAGAGTGGTGCTTCGAGATCAGAAAATGCATTTCTATTTTTCTGTGAGCAGTTATAGTCAGATTCAGTAATACTGTGGAAATGAAAGAATGAAAGAAAGTCCGATTGAATGGTCACAACAGGGCCGATGACTGAAGATGATGGCGATAGTTATGATGATAATAATAACAGTGAAGGTGATGATTAAAGTAATTACTGACTGTGTTGGCATATGAGAAGAAAAGCAACTGTTAACACTTTAGAGTGAGCCGTCAGCAAAATTGAGTAAAGCTGATGTGATGCCCATGGACGAGCCCTTAGCGGAGCATCTATCCTGAAAGCCCCGGCACTGCCACCTCTCACAGAATTAAACGAGAGAGAGAATAAAGGAACAATAACTCCGATGAAAAAGGAGTGGATTGAGGAAGAGATCACAAAGACTAAGAGTTTGAAGAAGAGATAAAAAAAGATAGACATAAACACAGACTGGCTGAGAAATGCAGCCACTCAGCCGAGTACCACTGTGAAAACCACCACTCAGCCAAAATCCTCCCTTTTGATCCTATTCCACATATATCATCCGTCTATGAAACGATGCTCGCCAGGCATCCAACCCCCGCCCTCCCTTGAGACAACTTTTCACAAATCCCTGGATGCTTGGGTGAAGGCCCTCCCCCCCGCCGGTCTGAGCTGTGATTATTTGGCTGAGACTCTGCCAGATCAAACCCCGGCCAGCTAAAGATTCCCCAGAGGAGAAAGCAGAACGAGAGATCTGCACCACCACCCACCTACGCAGGCCAAAGACAGGAAGAAACCAAATGGCACCCCACTGTATACTGCCATCTGCTAGTGGACACCCCTCAAAGACACCATCACAGGGTTTTTTTTACTTTATATTTTGCTTAAACGGCCGTGAGTCAACCTCAAACTGAGTATGTTCCCCCACCCCACACCAATCCTACTGCTGCAGCCTGCTCTAATCTCTCAGATGAGGTGACCGGCCTGGTCTTATAGGGGACATATGGGCCGTTTGAAGCAGAGCAGTTGTCATGCCCTGTGTGTGTCGGGGCTGATGAGGTCTGAACAAGGTCCGGAGGATTGCAAGCTCAGGAGTTTTTACAGAAATGCTTAGAAGTGTAGAGCTGCTCTCAGGTTTACCTGCTATCTCTCATGTCTGTAGACATTAATACACTTAGTGAGTTTCAGAAATGCCCTTCATGTTAAATTCATCTTTTTATAGTTATTTGAATATGTACATTTATATTCCCCTGCTCCAGTGTGACCTTGATGACAACACATCCATTAATGGGAATATCAAGAACTCCACAATCACTGTGGATAAGCGTCTGTCTTCAAATAAACAGCAGCAACTTCCATATATGTCAGGGGTTAACGTTAGACCTGCATCAATCTGGATCCAATGCCATCGACGCAAAGTTAAAATATAAATGCATACCATCATTATCGTTAAGATGCGTTTATATTTTGAAATTCCCATTTGCCATTTATTCTTTTATTAAAAAGAATAGATTGTTTTTCATTTGAATGTCTGGTAGAGCTCAGTAATAAAATAGTGAGTTGATATAAATGCAATTGTGTTAAATGGGCACATGATATCGTCTCATGTCGATCAGGCCTCTGAACTGAATCAAAATTGCATCATGGCAGATTTTGTGATATCGGCAAATATGGTATCGTTGTCCAAAGAATCGTAATATTGTATTGTGCTGAAGTCTGTGATTTTCACCCCTAATATGTGTCCCAACACTTCCATACACGCCGGACTTTACAGTCGATGGCTGTTTGTTTGGATGACTAACAACATGTCACCGTCATTTTCTTAGAACAGAAGAATCACCCTAAAAAGGGGGTAGCAGACATAGTTATTTGATGCTATATTAATATACTGAATATTGTATAGAGAACCTTTAACAGCAATAATGAAGTGATTTTACACCACCAAATATTTGAACAAGTCATTATATGCGTTTCTGTTTAATGAAAAGAATCTCAGGTGAGATTCTCTGTCACTCGCCTTCTCAAAGCAGTTTCACCTTGTTCAAACAAGTGACAGTATGCTGAAATAATGAGGCACGGCACGCTGGTCTCTGCTGCCAGACATCATCTCAACCTGCACTCACAGATTGTGTCTCTAGTTGATAAAGAAGTGGGTTTATAGGGATAACAACCTTGTTAATTCTAAACAAGCATTAAGAAGCTTGCTTGTGAAACAGCATCAACAGCGTGAGGAATATGACTATACTAGGGATGTAAAGAATTAACTGTTCAACCGATAACCGACGTTAAGCATTTTAACCGATTAATGCTATCGGTTAAAACTGTTAAAAGAAATATTAATAATTACTTAAAAAGCTGAGAAAGATGCAGAGGAGCGGCTCGTCACTTAAAGGAGAAAAGCTGGTCCACCTTAAGAGAGAGCCGACACAGATCCAGGAAGTTGGCTCTGGACTTTCAGCTGAGAAGTTGTAGCTTGTAGCCATGTAGCATTTATTCAGCAACTAAACTGTGCACACACTGTCTGCTACAGCTACGTTCACAGTTATAACACCACCAACAAACCAACGCTCACCACACACATGAAAGATCTCTCGTGAAACTCGCTGAAATCACAAAACTGCCGCTAGCACAAATTTAGCATCCCTACACTGTATCACAGCGGCCACATTTGAACTTAACTTTTCTCACACCAACCAAAATGACAGCAAGTTTCCAGAAAATAAAAATGTATCCGAGCTGCAGTAAATTAAAACCTTCTATCCAGGGGCATCACAGTATAACAGCAATAATTAAATTTTCTTGGCCAGACTTTATTCTGCAGAGTCTTGTCAAATCATAGCAGCAGTGAGATTTTGATGTCAAAGGGCTGTCTGCCAGGCACTTGAAAAAAATAATCAATTTTGACACTGAAAATAAAAAAAAGTAAAATAGCTGACAGCATTTGTGATGGATATATCAGCAACACATTGGCAGAAGTGGGTAAACGTTGATTCAGCCAAGAATCACAGGCAGTTATCTCATTCCTGCCTGTCATTCCTGTTGTCCAAGGCAATCCACTCTGTGGTAACAGTCTGTGTTTAACCTCAGCGGCTGATCGAACGCTTCTCATTCAGAGCACTTGAAGCGGCCTCCTGGTGCAGAGGGGGATCAATACAGGGAGCATTACATCTAATCAAACACTGATTACTTTCTCAACGCTGATTGCAATTGGCTAGCATGTCATTTCGTTTTGTCAAGCGTGTTTGGTTTCCATAGATTTAAATGATCACCCAACGGAAGCTGACCTTTGTTTTCCCAGAGCTCCATCACTTTAACTCAGACAAATTACATGCAATGTCACAGCCCACAGCTACTTGCTTTGTTAAAAATAACATGATTAGCGCTGGGCTTTTGTCATTTTGTCTTTTTGTCATCAGTCAAACAAGCGTGTCACTATTAGCGCCATTGGTTGGCATGTGACAAACTGTTGCAGCTTTGTTTTCTTTTACTTTACTGACTGCAGACAAGGAGAGGTTGAGGGCATGTTGGTACATTCGTTTGAGATGGAGTAATCGCAATCTCTGCAGCTCACAGCTCTGAATCTCTAGAGAAAGGAATGCGACATAATCCAACACACCCACATACAGTAAATCATGCATGCTTATGTTATTATGACATACAGCACCATAATGTATCAGCCATGAAAGAGACAGACATCCCCAGAGGTCTGACTGGTGATTACTGGCACAGTTAAGGCATTAGACTCAGCAGATATGCAAATAAGCACTATTTCCTTATGACAAGTGTGATTAAGATAAGATAAGATAAGATGAACTTTTATTAATCCCCGAAGGGAAATTATTACATGATCATATTGGGATATGGCATTTACATGGAACACATGGAAACCTGATTATTCAGCTATAGAGCTGTTAAATAATTAACCATTTAACCGTTAACCGACATTAAGAGTTTTACCGATTAATGTTAGCGGTTAAACGGTGAAAAGAAACATTAAATATTAAGCGAAAGTGAAACTCAGAGGAGCGACTTATCACTTAAAGGAGAATACTGTGAGCCTGAGCAGGTGTTGCAAGATACAGGAAGTTGGCTTGTTGAAGCTACAACATCTGTGTCTGTCACGTGATGCCATTGGTCCCCAAAAAGACTTTTTCCCATAGATTTACATTATGAAAGAGACGTCTGTAGCTCAGTGGATAATTTTTTTTTTTTTTTTTTTTGAGGTGAATCAACTTTCCAGTGTGAACACGTGAATAGCCCTTATGTAAATCTTTAGGTCTTAAAAGTTGTAAAATTAACTAATAGTCGAACCCAGAGTTATGCGTGATGGTTGTGACAACGTGACCAAGCTTCACCTGCTACATGGGCCCAATGGATGCAGAGGATCACTGAAAGATCCGGGTACTTTTCCAGTTGGAAGTCGAGCCATCCTGACTTCATGTGCCACTGAGCAACTTTCATAGGAATGAATGGGGCCCCACCTCCAATGCTGTATCCAGTTCTCTTCATACATCCATGAGTTGTAGCACTTATCGACAAATAAACTGTACACAGTGCTACGGTCACCGCTATAATGCCACCAACAACCACCCACTCACTGCTGCCACACAATAAAGGTCTGTCAGACACTTGCTAACGTTGAGCTGCACTTACAGACCGTATTGTGTGTGACAATGGCGAGCACGAAGCCAGCAGCAACACTACAGCTGCGAACGCAGCGCAAGCACACACGGTCTGTCGGGCACTCGCTAACGTTACGCCAGGCAGGCACGCTGCTGACAACCTGCAGCTTAAGTAAATGATGCAGTGGCGACTCACCGGAAAGTGGCAGCATGTGTCCAGAACAATACACGCAGCAACATTGTGGTCATTATCAGTTTTATGTTGTGCTCATACACTGCAGCTGGTGATAAATGACAGATTTAACCCGTTTGTGCATCAGCTTAATGTTGCAGCTGGGCGGCTTGTTAGGCACTAAAACCAAAGCACCGCTGCACATGACGTCCTAATCTTGTCGGTTAACAGGTCATAATCGTTTAACAAGGGTCAGTTAATGGTTAGAAAAAAATCTAAATTAGCATTCCTGGTCCGTTTCTAAACACACATTATGTTAATCACTTGTTACTAATGCAATACATGCTGGATTTAACGGCGTGACACCATCAGCACCTGTTGTAGATGTTGGTTACGTTTTAAGTTCCCAAAACGTGTCATAATGACATATGTTGTTTCAGCCGGATGTATAAAATAAGACCAGTGTAAGCTCGTACACCAGCACAGACCAGCAAAACAAGAAGTCAACCAAGCTGTAATTATAACAAGAAATGCTGATGGAAACACGTTAAAGTGTTGTTTTCCACCCTACATGTTCAATAAACTTGGACAAAAAAAGTTTGGAAATTTGTGTTTGGTCAATTATTTCTCTGTTGTTACTATGCTAACTGGCATTGTATTTTACATCATTGGAAAGCCTGTTTACTCACCTTCACAATGGCGTCCAACTTGTAAGGATGATGCATTTGTGGGATGAGCAGCACAGCTGATTATGTGGGTAGCGTCCAAGTGAAATTTGCCAGAATTCTTTGCCAGTGGTAAACAGTGTATTCTCCTGTTGGTATTGACTCTTGTTTTGAGCTCCAGGTGCTGCCAATCAGGCACCACAAGACAAAACCACAGGATCACAAAGTGATCCGTTTCATTCTGAAAAGTCAGCTTGTTCAAAATGGCTCAGTTCAAAATTTAGTTTAGTCCTCGTCTCTTCTCTGACATGATTTTGACATCACATGATTTGCTACCAATCAGTGCTGCCAATCAGGCACCTGGAGCTCAAAACAAGAGAAAATTGGATTGGCAGATAATTTTATCAAATTTCACTTGGGCGCTACCCATATAATCAGCTGTGCTGCTCATCCCACAAATGCATGATCCTTCCAAGTTGGACAGCATTGTGAAGGTAAATAAACAAGCTTTCCAACAATGTAAAATACAATGCCAATTAGCAATTAGCATTGACTTTTTTCAGAGTTTACAAACATATAATAGGAAAATACAGCTTTGTGGTTGTTGGAGTTAAACACTTCCCCTCTTCTTCTAGTCTTTTAACAGCGTTGTTAAATGTTCCTAAATTGTTTGAACATGCCTTTCCTTCTGAGCTACTTCTGAGCTACATGCTAAGCTGTCATGTACTGTATGTACAATACAGTACATGACAGCGTAGCGTGTCTCCCACAGTGAGACAGCAGACCTCGGCTGTGTGAGGAGCTGGTGACATCCTGAGCTGAGCTATTCTGCTGCGTTCAGACTTCATATCTCTGACCACGACTGTTTGATCTGGCATGTTTGCTCGGAGCTATCACATCTCGCCTGCGGTAGCAATTTCTCTAAATGACACCATTTTTAACCTGTTACTTTAATCTTACAGAGAAGGCTGTCACTTGAGATTATGCAGTTCCCCACTATATGCATTTTATTTGGAAATACTCTTTTCCTCTCAGATTGTGACGTGTTTCTTAATAGGGATGCTAATTTTTTTTAATGATTATTAACCGTTAACTACAAGATCTGTGCCTCACATGCAGCGGTGTGACAGCTGCAGTATATGAGCACAACAGACAACTGAGTCAACAGTTCATCATCAGAAGAGTTACTGTAGCAGCCACGGTGCTGCGTTCACTGTCCCCAGTTCATCGTCCAAGAGCGTTAGCAGCCACGGCGCTGCGTTCACTGTCCCCAGTTCACCGTCCAAGAGTGTTAGCAGCCACGGTGCTGGGTATAGTGTTTCGGACATGTAGCCACTTTCCCAGTAAAAGTCTCCAGCACCACCCCACATTTAGTGTAGTTTAGCAGGTAGTCAGCCGTGTGTCTGTTCAGATTAACAATAGCAATTGTCCAAACAGTGTGTGTTTGTGCTACGGTAGCAACTGCTAGCCGCTAGCGTTGCCGGTGACTTTGTGTCCGCTGTAGCGTAACTTCAGCGAGTTTCCGACAGTGTGTGTGTGTGGCGGAAGTGAGTGTGGGTTTGTTGGTGTGAACGCAGCTGTAGCAGACAGTGTGTGTACAGTTTATTTGTCGGTGAATAAATGCTACGAGGCTACAAGCTACAACCCCTCAGCTGCAAGTCCAGAGTCAACTTCCTGTAACTGTGCTGGTTCTCTCTTAAGGTGGACCAGCTTTTCACCTTAAAGTGACAAGCCACTCCTCTGCATTTTTAATTAATTCATTATTATGATTTCTTTTTGCGTTGATCAATTAAAATGCTTAATGACGGTTAGCGGTTAAACAGTAAATTATTAACATCCCTGAATTTAACTCTCATCTTTTCATTTGAGTTGTTTGCAGACATTAACTGAATATGTAAAGTATTTCTACCAATTCAACATGTTTTTCTGCACAAGGTGTCAATTAGATTTCAAGTATTTGGGGAATAAAATTTCTGTGGTGAAGTAAACAAGCTCTTGTGAATTAACCTTGAAAAAACTCAATAACAGATAGATAGATAGATAGATAGATAGATAGATAGATAGATAGATAGATAGATAGATAGATGATTTTAGTAATTCCAGGGGGGATTAATGAAAGAAAGCAAACATTGCTATAAAAAAAAAGCAATAACCTGTGAAAAGTTTGCTCTGAGCTTTCAAATGTATTGAGGTTTTCTCTTGCCTGCGTTTCAACCTTTCACGGTAACCTTTTCATCACTTTCAAGCAAATATTTTCTTTTCGACAAATCACTGCGATAAACTCCTGGTGCCGTGTTCTGAAGTGTAGCTGTTGGCAGCACAGAGAGTTTGTTCTCTCTGCATCTGAATTTAAGGAAACAACTGTTTCCTGGCATGCTCGGACCCCAACTGGTAGAAGGGTCCAGTGATTTACTGCCAGCCCCTGGTTCACACTAGGTACATGGGCTTTCTGGCTCACCTCCTAAACTCCCTGATAAGATTCAGTGTTTATCAGAATGACGCCCATGTTGCGCCGCAACTGTCCTTATCTTGGGTGTGATTCAAAAACAATCCAGAGCATTTATCTAATACTCAAGTAAGGTGTTTTTTTTTAAGGTCAAATTTAAATTAAAACACATTTTTAATTTCAATTGTCATGTCCTATCTGTGATTTGAGCACTCCCTACGTTTCTCTATGATGTGACTGGAATCACAGGGTAGCAAGCAGAGTGTTTCGTTTACAGGACAACCTGTTTCTGACAGTTTCAACAGTCTAGTTTAGGCAACACAACCCCTTAGGTGGGTCTAACAAACAGTTGCATTTGACGTTAACTTCACTTACTAATGTCTCACGTGACTGATGATACCAGCGTGTACTGATGACATGACTGAAGGCTGACGTGACATAAGTAGTCAACGTTACCTTTAGTTTCAGATGGGACATGGACGGCGGTCTCCTGGTTGCAACTCTTGTGTTTGTTTGGGTTAACTGAAAATTAATTTCCAGACAGGTTTTAGGCTACTTCATCATAACTTGGTTTCATCAAAACGCTATTCTAAAGTCATTTTCCCAACTTTTTAGCTTTAATCTCTGCTGTCTAAAAAACATGTGCGTTTTTCAGTCCTCTCTGCCCTGCTGTTGCGTCCCCTCGACTCACCGATGGACTTATGGGAAATGGTGTTCAGTAAAGGCTGTCAAAAACAGAAATATTGAATAGGGCTGCAAGAAACAATTATTTTTATTGTTGATTAATCTGTCGATTATTTTTGACCAGTGTTTCCCAAAGCCTAAGATGATGTCCTCAAATGTCTTGTTTTGTGGACAATTCAAAGATATTCAGTTTACTGTCATAGAGGAGTAAAGAAACCAGAACATATTCACATTTAAGACGTTCTCAGCGCTGGTGCTGAATGTTAGCAAAGGCGGTTAAACTACTTTTAAACCAGACGCTGGTACAAACTCCTTCATTGTTCAGTATGACTGAGTCTTCGGCTGACAGCTCATCATGCAGGAGGGCAACTGAACAATGACCAGGATGATCACTTTATTTCTTTGTGAGGAGAAAAGTTTTCATATCAGAGATGATGATATAAGACACATAAATGTGCATCAGTCTTAAGTGCCTTAAACTCCTGATTCAGGTACGACATTATTATCTAGAAATATGGAGTGAACCACACAACACACTGCTGAGAAAGGCTCTGTTCCAAGGCTCCATTTCAAATTATTTGCATCATTACAAATGTCAGTGTGACTTTTGATGAGGTTTCCTTACATCTGATATGTTTTTTACTACAGCTCTCTATGAAAAGGTGAAGACAGCTTCATCGCTCACAGCTGACAGTCAACGCTATGTGGACTTGTTGAAAAAGGGGGAAAACTTCTTTTATCAACAGCCGTAGTCTACACGGTATGAAGCATCAGTCAGTAATGTTGCACAGAAGTTCACAACACATCTTGAGAACAACGTTGGGTCTCAAATGTCATTCAGTTGCTTCGAAGGGAGACGTCCAGCCAGAGGCCTGAAGCTTAGATGACGCTGTCTTTTATGTCCCAAATTGTTTTTTATCTTCCTTTAAAAAAAGTAAAAATATGTACAAATAGCTGCAGGATGAATGTAGTTTGAATGAAATATTTACTTACATGCAGTTTCACTTCATCATTTTATTGTCTCTTCATTGGGTTGTCCTTCCCAGGGGATGTATATCAATCTAATAATAGCATTTTTATTAGTAAGGAAAACATTAACATTACTCTGGTTCACTCTCCATATGTATGCAACACGACCATTCTTTCCATGCCCCTACTGAGACGCTACAAGACTGCAAGATTGCTAACAACGAATGCCCAGGTAACTCGAGCACTATTTACTTGGGGTGGGGAAGAAAATGATTCACATATGTATCATGATTTTTTTTTTTTTGAATTTGAAATTGATATATGACATAGTCGTTATATTTGCTTAATTTGAGACTACACCAAGGTGGAAGGAAGTTAGCGCTTTTACTGTTGTAGTCAGAGTAACGTGACGTCACATCCTTTCCATATCCATCGACCAAAACAAACTATTAATGCTGAGCAAGCTGAAATGAAGAAGTACAGAAGAGCGGAGGGTCCGCGTGGATATGACTGAACCCTCGCATATTAAACCCAAAATGGTAACTATTACACAACTAGTAAAGTATGGAAACACTTTGGGTTTCACACATTGCCAGAAAAAGCAAAGCTAGACATCATGGCTACAGCTGCATGCTAACTGCCTTTATTCTTTGATTTTTGGTTTGCTGGAAAAGATTTAAAAATGTTCCACATAATTACTGATATATTTGACTTCAGGAGTCTGACTACATACATGCTGAAAATCATTCTCACTGCATTAAGTTAGATATTTTCCAAAGGAAAAGTCCCTACAAGTGTGTAATTTAAATTTTTCCCATGGTCTAGTATTAAAAAAAGTTAACAAGAATCACATTAAATTGCAATTCAAATCAAATTGGCACCCAAGTATTGTTAACGTATTGAATCGGGAGAGAGGTGAGTCAGCCCCGCCCTAACATTTACCAATAATCATTGTGTTTACGTGCTTATATCCATAATTAATTTATCCCTTATTCCCTTACAAGAAAAACCTGACTTGGCACTGTTCGGTATACAGGTATTTATTTTACACAATCCAAGTCATTGAATCATATTATATCGCTCTAAATGAGCCAAATAGTGTCCTTGATAGAAGTGTCCTCCAGATATGCATCGTATTGTTGTAAAAACGTATCACTACCCCTATGCATAAAAGAAGAAGGTGTAATGGATGAAATAATGCTTCAGGCATTTTTATTCCACTCTAATCCCCTTAAGGATGCTTGCGACACACAATCAATACAGGAATGAAAAACCAATCCTCATCAACCAAACACCGAAGCAGCTATTTCATATGCAATGATGTCACCAAGCCAGCCTTCATTAATTGGAACCACCAGCTCCCCAAGCTATCCCATTACACCAGCCAGGTTGGGGTTGCCAGGTCAAGACGACTCCCATGTGTAATTTATGGCGCTCTTACCTCAGATAATCCATACATATAAGCTGTGAGGTTATGAAGCTGCAGACCCCCTACCCATCTGCAGCCAATTTGGCCCTTGCACAATTCTCCTTAAATCACACAAAGCTCCCAGACCGTGCTAAGCGGACTATAGAGGAGGCACTGGAGTCTGTTTTCATTTGAATTCCCTCCACATTCCCCTCCTGGTAAATTCAAGGGGAAAAAAAAAAGAGACTGTGGGCATTAACTACCTGAACTAGTGATCCTCCTTAAAAGCCCACACCCTCTGCTTTTTCCTCCCACTGCAGTAAATTGCGAAGGAATGTGGCCCCAGCACCAGATCAATAAACTTCTTTGCAATTTAACAAAAACAGATGTTAGCAATCCTCCTAGGTATGCCCTGCTACATTTTAAGAGAGCACACCATGAATGTTTGTATGTGCCGGTGTTTCAGGACAGCTTCTTCTGTACCCAGCCTGTTATCTCAGCCATCAAACATGTGATCTCCTCTATCTGAGAGATTATAGGAGCTTAATCACTGTGAGGATTGACCTTATCAGAAATCACATTCCTTCACAGAGTTTAAATTATAAAAGGACAAACTCGGCGAGCTGGAGTCGGTAGCCGTTGATGATGATTGGTCCAAGTGAACAGAGATGCCTTCTGGCTGTTTTCCAGCTGTGTTAACATCATTATCTGGAAATCATCTTTAAAAAGAGGAACACCGCTCAGTCTGAGGATTGGGGAACTTTCATCTACATGTTTTTTGTGCTGTGCTGATTTCTCATCAAAGTTATTATTACTTGGTTACAGCAGATGAATAAAGCGAGAAACGCTGCTGCACAGTACGTTCAGGATTTGTTTTTCGTCACAGTTTCGGTTGCCATTTGCATGCAATAGTTTCTATGGTTACACTTACACTAGCTTTTGTATTTTTGTGGATGTGGATTTGCAGTTTGCAAATAGTAAGAGCCGCCTTCTCTGCCACATTTTGCGGTTCATGCGACAATTTCTGAATAATAATCAAATAATTCCCAGTGATTTTCAAATAGTATTTTTGCTTGGAATAAACTCAAGGGTGCTGACCAGAAGTCGACTGATTAATTGGTCGGCCGGTTGATTGAGCCAATTATTTGACTCCCGTCCTGGCTTGCAGTCAGTGCGGGATGTAAATATATAATTTTCTTTGTCTTAACTGCACTAAAGTAACTCACTGCATTCGTCCCATACAGCCTCAGTCACTTACTCAGCTCTTCGACTGTGTGTGCCTCTCTGTGACATAAGCAAACATGTAGCTGGCAAGCTCATCGTGTCTCAGTCTAAACTGTAAACACAAAAATACAGAAAGAAGTGGGAATCAAACAAAAAAAAAAACCTAAGTAACTCTGCCAGAGTGTCTCTTTTGGGTCACTTTTGATGGTCCCGAGCCCAGATAAAGTAGGAGGGTTGGAATCGACAGAAGAAAGTTCATTTGTTGTTCTAAACATATTTAGGGTTTTTTTTTTTTTACTCTCCTTTTGACTCTCCCACAATGTTACTTGTCTCTCCTACAGCGTCCATTACAATTTCAAGTACATGCATGGTCAATTATGCAAATTAAGTGATAATGTCATTTAATGACTTTTAGCAACTTTTAATAGCTACTTTCCCTACTGAGGAGTTGGCAACACTGCGGCAGACCTCAGTAAATTCTGTTTGTTATTATAAGATGTTATATTTTAGCAGATGGAGGAAAAAAGAAAACAAGCCAAAGATATCTGCTCCCAAAATAATGTATCATATATTCATATATTGGCCATTGGCTGTCTTGATTCTGTAAAATATCGGCATCGGCCATAAAAAAAAAAAAAAAAAAAAAAATCGGTTGACTCGGTGTGCTGACTTAACTATGACTAGTCCTAAACTGCATGTGATTATCATAAAGTGGGCATGTCTGTAAAGGAGAGACTCGTGGGTACCCAGAGAACCCATTTACATTCACATATCATGAGGTCAGAGGTCAAGGGACCATGACAGTCTGACAAGTTTGGAGCGTTACTTAGCCACTTTCCTGACAAGCTAGTATGACATGGTTGGTATGTAAATTCACTCTAGCTTGAAATTTGAGGCCACTACAACCCTAAAAATCGCAGTTTGCATTAATGCCTTAAAGAAATTAGTGGTAGTGAAACAAATTTGCGTTAATGCATTATTATCACATTACCTTGGACAGTACTTCTATTTAAATATTATGAAAAAGACCCATCTACTTCTCTTCCCTTATTGAAACTATACCTGATGCCTCCCATTTCACAGAAAAGCCTTCCACAGTGTTGATCACAATCAACTTCAGCCAGGGACGTTTGTTGCTTCTCGCTCTCATTAAACCACAACTACTGCTGTCTAATAAAACACATAAAATGTCCCAAGATAAACAAGCAACAGCAAATGTTTTAGTAATGTTTAGTAGTTTGCAGCTCTGCAAAGTCTTTCTGTGCGTGAAACTTTACTTTTATAAACATAGATTCATTACAAATATTTTACATCTTGTATACAGTGAGCAATATCTGCTTTAAATGGAGCAATTCAAATTAATGGGGAAGTGCACCTATTTTACAAATCAAAGTCTGTTTGCAGGTTTTAAGTATTACTTCATAACGTATGTGGAAAAAGTTGAAAAGAGAGGCGAAGTCCCTCCCCTTCTGATGGACGCCATGAGACCTTATTTCAGAAAAAAATCTGAACAGTAGTCAGCAACAAGAGACAAATACTTTTCTTGGTTCAATTTGTTACATAAATCACATATATGATGTTTGTCAATTTAAAACATCGTTTTGGAACTCACAGTTTGTCGTAGGTTTGTCGTAGTACCATTTAGTTTTGTGTGAAACTGCTCAGTGAATTACATCTTTTGTTTTGGATAATATACTGTACGTCACCACTACTAGCTAGCTGGCTGACTTAGCTATGTTCCTGGTGCAAATGTAACGTTATCTTAACTGATGTGTTTTATCCAGCGATCCCTGGTCTGTTTATCAGCTGGGAAGAGAAAGAACGAGCAAGACCCTGATGCTTGTGTGAGTTCATCCCAGTAGGAAACACACAGGTATTATAGCTTCAGAGAGAGTGAGACGTCACATAGGTGACTCTTCGGTGTGTAGTTTTTCTATTTACGCATTTTCACTACTCCAACAGTTTTACAACAAACAGCAACTTTCTTGAATTGAAAAATTCTGTTTTAATTTGATAAACATCACGTGTGATTCATGGCGGGTAATGTAGGCACCAGGTTAGGTCAAAGAAGAATACATGAAATAATAAAAAAAAAAATGATTCAGCGGCACAGATTTTGATGCATTTTTTAACAATTATTAGGACGACAGTGTATAGAAGTGCAAAGATAAATTGATGGAGTACTCCAACAATTTCATAAACGCACCTCCTGAGAGGATTACGTCTTCATGTGGCTAAAGTTTATATCAACTTCCCCATCTTATATAGACCCAAGCTACATTTATTTACATAGTCTCGTATGAGGATGGATACTAACATTGTAAATCTAACATCATGTTAGGAAGCTATGTATAACATGAGTGCAGTTCTGGGATACCTTAAGAGGCTCCAAGGGGTAGATCAGTAATTCAATTAGACCCAATGAAAAGCACACAGCATCTCTCACAAGGACTGCTGGATGCCTTCCATCCATTCTTCTACATTTGATTAAATCCAGTTGTTGTAAATTAGATTCTTGCTCAGTGGATTTAAACCATCCGCACTGGGAATGTTGAAATTTGTCTGAAAAAGGTCAGCAGAAATCCTCCCACCAATGACCTCGCTGAGGGCAGGTTTGCTGTGGGATTGGATCAGAATTGGCATGCAGTACAGTGGTGCCTATTTATAAGTGAGAGTGTAAACATTATCAAGTGAGGTGAGACAGAAGAATGGGCTCACTAAGCCTCGTCTGACAGCATTATCATGGCTATTGGTAACAGTGGAGGGCACTATGTAAACAGCTTTCCCTCCCAGATGCCAATAAATCCAGAGCCATTACGGGCAGGAGCGAAGAGTTGGTGTGCATGCTAACAGCAAGTTTCTATAGAGGAGCTCACACACACACAAACGCTCTCATATATACATATACACACCATATGCATAAACACACACACACACTCGCATTGTGTGGCAGAACAAACAAAGTAGGGATATGTGCTTCTGTTGCTAGGATACCAATTCTTCTGGCTCCTAAGTAAATCAGGGTGACTGGTGGCACAGACGGCGGTGAAAAACTAACACAAGCTGCGGTAACAACGTAAACGTAACTTACAACTTCATACAAAGGAAAACCACGTCCATTCAGCTGGTTCCAGTTTAAAGGATAAGTTCGCAATTTTTTAAGTCAGGTGCCAATATGAACACTGAAGCAGGTTGTACGCATCAGTAATCAGACAAATCAAGTGGGTAAAAAGTCTAGATAAACACTGAGGAGCTTAGTAAAAAGACTGAATTTAGTCCCCTATTACTTATATTAGCAGTGCATTAGGAGTGGATATCTGACTCTCTCCTCCTTGTGCTAGACACACCGGAGTGATGTTCAATTATCAGTAGTTGATTGCAATTAATTTTTGATTAATGGAGATTAACTATGAACAATCAAACAATTAATCGTGATTAAATACTTTAATCAATTGACAGCCCTTGTAACAATGGATTACGTTTAATAATCTAAAACATTTTGAATGTAACTAGTAACTATAGCTGAATTAGCTAAATGTAGTGAAGTGAAAAAACAGTTGTCTCTGAAATTTAGTCAAATGGAAGCATAATGTAGCTAAATAAGGAAATATTCAAATACAAGTATCTCGTATTTGTAGGTAAGAACGGTACTTGAGTAAATGTACTTAGTTTCTTAGATCTTAAATCTCCTTAGTTTCCACCACTGGAAAACGAGGAGTAATTTCAGCAACCAGAACCAGTTTCAAACTGTAAAACGGTGAACCTTTAAATGGAAAGGTGGTGGTTGTGTTTTACTCAACTTGTAAAGTACAACAATGCAAACTGCACCGATACACTGAGGAAATACACTCCGTCTCTGTCAGTGTGTCTGCTGTGACCCATGTCGTCTCTCCCCACACCTCCATAGTCGTACTGTTATTGAGCAATTATGGTCATTGATTTTCTCTCTGTTCTCAGCACACCTCTGTATGACAGCTGGCCTTTGTAAGAGGCCTCACTGGACTCCTAACTGCTGCCCTCTGTGGCCACGCTATTTGCTCCAAGATTTGGCCAATTTAACACACTATTCCTGCCCTGTCGCCTCAAGGTGTACAGTAAAGGCTTAAGCTCTTTGAGACTAGCATAACTTCTCATCCTGTGTGTTTCTCTATTTTGTGTCTTTGCTACAAAACTCAGGTTTTTTTTTTTTATTGCTGACATTTTCACTTATCCCTAAAACTTCAACCCACCTACATCCTATCACATCAAACGACAGCACATCAAGACATAAATTATTCAGAGGAGCTTCACCTTCAGCTGTTCGCAGGATCCTTTTCAGTTTTAAATCAAAATGCCACGGTGACTGATATGTTTGACAATCCAAGGCTATAATTCATCTTTGCACAGTCTGCCACGCTGCTTTCATGCACAGAAACAGCTTTTTGTTTCATTCAAGCATTGTCTTTTGAAAACTGACAGCGAGCAGAGTCAAAACACATCACATGAGCATAGCTTGTGTTGGAGCTGGGAGCCACAAGCTTGCTTTATCACTCATGTTATGCAGACAGTAACTGGATGTCCTTTTCTAACTTCTGTCCACTCATTGTCATACTCCTCCCCCACCCCACATCACTGCATATAGATGCATTCTGGCACAAATTGCACAACGATGAACTGAACCTCCGGCTCTAGCAGTTCCTACAGAGTGAGCTACTCAGCGAGAACAAACAGCAAGAAAATACATTGCAATTAATAGACTGAGACTTAAGCCATTAGTACAAAGCATTGTGAAACAGCTTGATACCATTACTATAAAGTGGAGAGGTTTTACCAAAGCACGCCAAAAATACTGCTTCTTCTTACACAGTGTGACTGTTTGAGTTGTCCTGAGGCCAGCACTGCAGCATAATGGTCAACACATTAGTCCTGGCAGCTATGGCACAAATGATGACTTAATTAGCAAAATTATCTAACTAACATTATCTTCACAAACAAAATAATGGATGAATGAATATATGATGCAAGGAAGGACTGATTGAACAATGAATGCATGTGATGAATATCAGTAAGGTGGCAGTATAAGCATAGAACAGGAGCTCAGTAGTTTAGCTGTAATTATGATATGAAGCAAAGTAAAGCAAGTTGTCAAGTTCCACCATGAGTGGAAATATTTCTATAATGCTTTGCTGTATATGAAGTGTGTGTAGAAAAAATGAGCAGAGTTTCCCATAAATAGGCCTGGGACATATGGCTGAAATTAATACGGACATCAATATGAATATTTTTCCAACATTACTATTTACTACGCAGAAGTAAATGTGTACAAAAACATGTAAAATAATGACACTGATGTCCAGAGAAATTGACATATATACAACAAAAACCTCTATGAGAGGAACAAGTTTTTACCTGTAGTTGTAACTTTATGTTGCGATATCGATATACCCTTTGTACATAAAGTAGATTTTCCTGAATAATCAATTGAGAAAGTGTTTATGTATAATACAGCCAGACAAGAATGTCTGTTTTTGGTTAATCTGCCAAATTAAAAACCATGAAAAGCACCCTAAGTTATCACATTGACGCAAAAAATATGTGACAGATGACAAACAATATATTATTTCATGGTATATACTGTCATACTGCCAGTGGTGGAAAGTGCTAATACTTCTCCACTTTTAATTAATGAAATGTTTAATGCAGTACTTTTACTTGTAACACAGTATTCCTAAACATACATAATATTGAAATTTTAGCCCAAGGGGCTAGTGGAAAGTAATTAAGTAGATTTACTCATTAAACTCATGAAAGAACCAAAAGTTTATCAAGCTGTTAAAATTAGCTCCACCTTGGCCAACTACATTAATGTATCCCTTACATATTAATAAGCATAGTTTAGTATAATAATCAATAATAATGATCCAATAATGTAGTAGTATTACACTGACAGTAGCCACTTTGCTAGAATTTAAGTACATTTTGTTGCTAATACTTCTGCACTTTTAATTAATGAAATGTTTAACACAGGACTTTTATTTGTAACATAGTATTTCTACACATACAATATCGAAATTTTATGCGAAGGGGCAAGCAATGTGGATAAAATCCTCAATTACTGTATAAAGTATGTAACTATGTTTTGATATGTATATACAGTAGCAAAGCACAGCAGTTCATCACATAACTAATCCAAAACTATGTGACGGTTGACAAACAATGTTGTTTCATGGTATGTATTATTATGTTACCATTGGTGGAAAGTAACTGAGTACATTTACTCAAGAACTGTGCTGTAATAGAATTTTGAGGTACTTGTACCTCATTACATTTACATTTTATGCTACTTTATACTTTATCTACTACTCCATGACAAGTCAGAAAGAAATGTACTTTTTACTCTACTACATTTATTTGAGCTATAGTATAGCTAATTTTCAAATTAAAATTTTACATAAAAAACCTATAATCCCTTTATAAAATATGATCCATTGCTACACTTTGACCAACTACATTAATGTAATCCTTACATATCAATATGTAGAACATAATAACCAATAATAATGATCCAATAATGTGGTAGAACATTGACAGTAACCATTTTACTTCACTATTTTGCTGCCAATAATGAATACTGATGGAAATTTTGAGTGCAGTACTTTTACTTGTAACAGAGTAATTCTACACTATGGTATATATACTACCCACGACCCCTAACGGGATAAGCGGTTGAAGATGGATGGATGGTATTGCTACTTACACTGATGTAAATGATTTTAATACTTCCCCCACCACTGCATATTAGCCAACCCTATCATAAAGCTAGTGTTATTTATGTTACAGTAAATAATCAAGTGAACATGAGCAAGAAAACAGGCATGGTTACATCCCTACAGCACCTCCTTATTCATGCCTCAACACACACATAATACTCATATCGAAAATACAAACTGCATGAAAACATCATTATCCACTTCTGAGACCATAGGACACTAGCTCAGCCACAACAAGAAAATAAATCACAACTGAAACCGAAGTAAACTATCAACACAGTTTGATATCAGACAGAAATTAGCAGCTAGCAGCAAGCTACCAACAACGCCAGCACCTCTGGGTCACCACAGCTAACGTTGACAGCCAGCAGCAGCTAGCGTGGCAGCCATATTGACAAGCACAGCACCCACAATCAGCTAGCAGAAGTAGCTAAAAGCCTACCTGTATGAAGTGAAGCCAGGGTAGTATCAGGTGCATCTTGCTGGTAAAAGTCGGCGCGGTCCTCAGGCTCCCAGGGTGAAACAGGAAAACTCCACTTTCACGTAAAAAGGCACAGTTTGAGGCCAACGGCTATAAGGCTAATGTTATTGTGGCTAACGCAAGTGGCTAACCGTAGTAATTACAGCAGTAATGAGAGCGATAAAAATATTTCCTCCATAAAGTCGTCCAGACGCAACATGACGGGACTGCTGACACGTGCCAGGTGAGCTTGATTAGTTGTAGTAGGTAATATAAGTAGGCGGGGCATCGGCGATTCAACTACGTCCAATGGTGCTTCCAGGGCAATCTCCGGGTAGTGTCTCGAAGGGAGCCTTGGGGAGAAACTCTCGCGAGATGTTTTAGATTAGACATTGATAGGTCGGCATGCAGCGAGTCTCGCGAGAGTTTGTAACACGTCTTTGCAGATCTCAGATCAGATTTGGCAATTTGCGGGCTACCTTCTAGATATGTCCTCTGAAAGGCGGAAGTGCTCAAAACTTTTTTTTTTTAACTTTATTTCAAAAGTTCAGTACAGTTATAATAAACAGTTAACAACAACAAACGATTCATTATAATTCTGCAAAATTATTCCACTGTATAAGAAAAATATAAACATAAATTATAAATCATACAACAAATAAAATGTAAGCAAAGGAAAAGATGAACAACAACGAATGAAAAAATACGTACAAATTCAGGGTGTGCTAAACAACTGGAATACAGTTAAAATGATGCCTTAATATCCAGCAGGGGCGATGCCTCAGGTTGATTGTATACAAGTCTATGAGAAAATGAGCCTACTACTCACTAGATTTATTACCTCAATAAACATTGAACATGAGTTTATGGTCTCCATCACTAAGTTCGTCTTTTTCAATACAGCCCTATGTTCATTTACTAAATTATGGTTCTATAATGTAGCCTTGTGTAGTAAAAAGTACAATATTTGCTTCTAAAATATAGTAAAGTAGAGGTAGAATGTAGCAGAAATGGACATAGTGTAGGAGCTATATATTTGTTGTTTCACTAATATTAGTATTGTTTGGTTTATTACTCTAGATGTTAACTTTATGTAGATTTTTGGATAGTTGCTAGTTATTTGTTTAGTTTGATTATGTTCTAGTTTTTTTTTTTTTTGCAAAATTAGTATATTGTTTTCATTTGTTAAAGAAGAAGAAGAAGAAGATCTACCTTTATTAGTCCCACAGTGGGGAAATTCAATTTACACTCTGTTTAACTTATACATGGTACATGCACACAAACACACACACATGCAGTAATGGAGAGATGTCAGAGTGATGGGGCTGCTCCTGACAAGCGCCCCGAGCAGTTGGGGGTTTGGTGCCTTGCTCAGGGGCACCTCGGCAGTGCCCAAGAGGTAAACTGGCACCTCTCCAGCTACCAGTTCACACTCAGTTTTCGGTCCATGTCAGGACTTGAACCGGTGACCCTCCGGTTCCCAAGCCAACTCCCTACAGACTGAGCTACTGCCGCCCCCCAAAGAATTGTATAAAACTGTGGGCACCCAAGGTTATATAGGTAGGCAGGCAGGTCTTTAATAGAACAATAGAGGCAGCAACATCCATGTTTTCTTTATGCTTTGTTTGCTTGCTTTTGGATAAATAAATCACTAGAATCACACACATTTTTTATGGAGAATGGACTCTTTTCGCCCGTGTAAACCACATGCCACGGTGCATCAGTGGCACTTTGATTTAAGTTTAACTGATTTTTCTGATAAATGGCCACTATACTCAATACAAGTACCTCAAAAAACAGAAAAGTACAGCGCTTGACTCAGTATACTTAGTTACTTTCCACCACTGATATCACTGAAATAATATCATAAACTCACTGTTGAGGAGCTACAACACAATGTTGGTGTGAAACTGTGATAAATATGGATAGGCCAGTTTATTATCCTGCCTGGAATGCAACACATCCATCCCACTCTATAATAAGCAATAACACATTTTCTCACTAATTGTTATTTTGATATTTCCTTAGATGACCTTTTCATTTCTCCTTGGATGACCTTGCGACCTCAGCAGCTGAGACGCCGGTAGATGGATGACACACACAGCTAATTATTTTTAATTTGCTCCACGTTTTCAGTCTTCGCTGGCTGCTTTGCACACATCACACACCTCCATAGAGGCTGTGTCTTTACAGCAGATGCAATATGCTGTGATAATAGTTACAACCTGCAGCTGTTAACTTTGGAAATAGCATATGTTAACTTTTGTTTTCATTCTGTGTCTGACTCAATTTTATGCATATTATCTTGTTTGTGTAGTTCATTGTTTTATTTGATTAAATCAGGGTTGTCTGTGTTGAACATCTACCTACATTTTTCTTGTTTCTTTTTTTTTGTATTTTGGATATTTTTTGTTTTTTCTGTACTGGACACAGCATGAACACCAGTGTCAGTGGAGGGCTGGAGGAAAAAAAAAAAATCAAGGAATTCAGGGAATCAGATCAGAGTACAAAGACCATTGTTGAACAGAGATGCTGAATACTTTTTATCACATGAAGCTTCACACTTCCTGCAGATCACCTGATGACTCCTGAGACAGATCCATTTGCTCCTCGGGAAAAAGGTAGTAACCAAACCATGTCTTTATTTCAGACTGGTGCTGTTTTAGAAAAATATTTCACTACAAAAATGTGCAGTTGCAGCACACAGCTATTTTAGATTTTATTTCTTTCCACATATAAAAAAGGTACAAAATGATATTACATAAACAACAAAATGTGATGGAGAGGTGCAAATAAGCCTCAGCAGGGTTTGATTACTCTCCAGTGCATACCTTAATTATAAGAAGAAAATAAAATAAAGATAAAGAGAGAGAAGAAGAGAAAAAGAAAAAACAGCAGACATCCATATATGCAAGTAGACAAAGTGATAAAATATACTTGATATTCATACTATTATATCATCAATAAAAACTCACTATTTGAAAGCAATGTACAGATGAACAAATACACAGGAAATATAGGATGAAATACTGTAGACAAGTCCATTTATATTGATTATTTGGGTAGACTGGATATGTTGGCTTTGGGTAAAACTTCCTGCAGCCTGTGTTTGCATCAACAACGCTGAACAGAAGGTGTTACCCGTACAGTGCTGTTAAACACAGGGGCTTTTGTATTTATATTAAATCAATCAAATACAGTAAATAAAACACATATCAGTCAGTATTCAGTATGTTCACCATGATCTCATATTAGATTTGGCTATTTTCATTGTTTTTCAGACACTAACTAGCTGTGTTGTGGCTGCTCTTGGTCCTTTTCATGAGATAATACAAATTCAGATTTCATAACCTTATGGTGTTGGTGTTTTCCTCATTTTTCCACACATATGTTGTTGTTGTTTTTACAGCCACCTTAACATCTGACTCTTGAGTTCAACATCTGCTCTGGGTTCAACCTGACAGGTCAGCTCATGTTTTCAGGTATTTACAGTGTAAACTGAAACACCTATAAACACATTTACAAGTGTCTGAAAGTTATCTGTGACTTTACTTTGGAGTGGGCTAGAATTTGGTTCAGTTTTCTTGTCCAACATTTTGTCAGTTTCAGTGTGAATATTAAATTTCACATCAGACTGGCACATACGGGTACTTTGCAAAAAATCATGGCTTTTTGAGGGAAAGCAAACCGTAGATCCGTAGACATCAATGTAAGTTTACACGTTTTGGGATTGTAATTTTGACAAGTTCATATACATTCATCTCTTTGTTTCTTTTATACAAGTCTAATAATTATTTTGCAATCTTGCCTGAACCTGAGTGTTCGCGATACCTGAATAAATGCAGGTTGATCGCCGTCAAGTGCCTTCAGTCATCCACTGTCCAACACAGTGGTTGGATATTAACCAGACAACTATACATACTTGATTGAATCACGTTATGCTAAGTGTCGGTAAATAACCAGCCTGTTAATAGCCAATTTAAGTTAAAAGCTGGTTTGTTTAAAGTAGAAGTTTGGAGACATGTTCCAGCTTCTTCTGTTTACTCTGTTACTGTGTATGAGGGACACAGGATTGTTTTACCCCAAAAGGGGGGGGCGTGTTCATGCGAGCCTACTCTGGATGACATATTGCTGGTCTGATGTATAATAAATGAAGTGTTATTCCATTTAAAGTTGCAGCAGGTAGAATACAAACCTTCATCCTGACACCTTTAATTATGACGGCACATTCTCGCGGGTCAAAGATTTTTATTTTAATGAACACATAACATGCTCAGAGCTGGATGTGAAATAGAAAATGCTTTCAGTTCTTTCAGTATCACCAGATGCCCAGATGCAAGACCTGCTATTTGAATTCCCTTTTTTTGTGATTGGGGAGACTTTTCAAAAGTGGATTTTCCAAAACATTTTTTCACACCAAATGGCCGTTAATCCTTCTTTTCATACGCTTGAAAACTTTTAAATAGAAATTGCTGGCTGATTCAGACCTCATAATAAACCTTGGCCTGACTGTGAGAAGAGAGGGGAAGCATAAATACTGGCAAAATATGAGGGAAGATGAAAAACAATTTTTCAAAAAGGCGCAAGCACCACTCACATTCACATACGAATGCATTCAGCTCCCCTTTTAAAGGTGGAGATAGGGGTAAGGGCTGATTGCAGTGTAGTAAAATATTTCAGCTGTAGCTGTGTCAGAAGTTTTTCTGCTAATCTCCTGAGTTGTGGTTCTTTGAGTGGGGAATTAAATATCTGTGTCTGAGACCTGTCACACAGCGCAGCATCACAGGATGATCAAAACCCCCTTCGGCAAGCTTTGGTATTGTCTGAGAGACGGGGCTCTTTTGAGAAACGAGGGATGGGGAGAGAAGGGGTTGGCTGGTGGTGGCTGTGGAAGGAGGAGGAGGAAGAAGAGTAAAGCGAGTTGGGAGCAGGGTTAATCCCACACTGTCATTATCTTCACTTCTTAGCCACAGTATGTGAGCTTCCCCCCCATAATGAAGACCATTTCCAAGGATTTGCACCTGTCACAGATGCCAAATTCTGCAGTCGTTACTGATACAGAGATATTCGTCTTACCTTTAGCCTTTAGTGAAAGTTATAAATAGTAATCCCTCGTCATTCTGCAGAACTGTAAACCTGCAGAAAATGCACCATCTTCAGCACCTCAGCTCCTGACTGATAATGATGTTTACTGTTACAGAACAACTCCGCCTTTGTGCATTAAGTGTCGACAAAGAAAAGAGGCTTATTTGTTCCGACTCATTTCAAGAGCTATTTGTTTAATTGGTTATGATTTGCCTGAGGATATGAAATAATAATGCAGACACGTCCAATAAATAAAGTAAACCTGAGCGAAGACTCGCCTGTTCTTCCAAGATCTTTGCATGAAAGCTTTTATGCTGTCTCCTAAATCCTTAAAAAATATATGTTTATTCAAAATGCATGTCAAAGATAACACACTGAATGTATAGTCATCATGTCAAACACTGTTTTCTGGAAAAGGTGTAAAAAGAGTTCCCTGCTGTTCCCTCCAGTCGCCTGCACGCGTCCCTGTGGAAGCCCAGAGGAATCATTGTGAAACACTCCCATTTCCCTTGTAGCACCACCGTTGCTTTCCCATGACCTAACGTCACTGTGCACGCCCGGGCATGATGATCGAGCCCAAACCTCCTCCTCCTCCCCCTTCCCCCTTCAGCGTCATCTTACAAAAGCAGGGTTTTTACGCATTGTGATGCACAGACTGATGCACAATGACAGCAGTAAACTGAAGTCACTGAATATCTCACGGAGCAGTGAGACGTTTAATGCGTCCGCTTTTCTTTTGTTTTGTTACTTCCGACAGTTGAGACGTTATTTCACAAACATGGAAATATATTTATAGTGTTCAGATGGTGTGTATGTTCTTCAGTTTGGATTCAACTGGTTTGGCAGCTTTCTAAAAACAGAAAATGTGATCTTAATTACTTTATCCTGCTGTAAATCTTCTTCCTGTCAACTCCTCCCAACCAGCCAGACACTCTGACTGGTTAAGTTCAGTTTCGGAGATCTTTATGTGTAGCCACAGTGACCACCATCAGGCCCCGAGGCAGCATTTTCTCATGAGGATTTTGATTGTATGCAACTACAAAAATGCATTTGTGCAAAAATTCATAGAGCAAAATTTAATGACACAACACTCATTGTAAACACATGTACAATGTATTTGTTGCCAAAGTATTTTGATCATACATCCAAGTTGAACACAATCCAAAAATGTTCATATTGATCTTTTCTCTGAACGTAGTAAACATCAGACTTCTTCCAGCACTGGCACTCGTCTCCATAATGCAAACTGGTTGTATAGGAACATAATTTGCAGGATATTGGGTGGCATGGTCAGTGAGCATCTGTGAGCAGCTCCAGGGTCACTACGCCATTGTTTCCAACCAATCCTAAAAGACACAACGTTAAAGGGATAGTTTGAGTGTTTTGAAGTGGGGTTGTATGAGATCACAGCAGATAACGGTCGGCACAGCCTCAGCTGGGAGAAGCAAATAATAGTTAGCGCATGAAAGCAAAGCAATGTACTGCTGTGGACGTAGCAACAAAACCTAAATACTTAAAAATAAATAAATAAATAAATATCAGTGTATGTGTATGCTACATTTAGAATATTTTCAACCTTCACCTTGCTGTGAGACAGTTATACAGTCTGTGTTTCTGATGGGTAACTGAAGCCATTATCTGTGCTCTCGCCAAAACAACCAGACTCCACTGAAAAAAACAGTAATTTTATGTCACAGATGGAGGGAGTTACTGTTCTATCGCTGCCTTGACCAGTTAGTTTGTTTGTGTTATTGTGTGACTTTGGTTAGTTCAGATTCACCAAAGATAAAATTACAGTTTTTATTGGAGTCTGGTGGTAACTACTCACAAACCCAGAATACATAATGAAAGATGTATTATGAGATCAGTGACTTGGGAGTGCGCTGCTTTATTTAAGTTGTTATGACTTCAGCTGTAGCTCTTCCACGCTGGCTGAAACATGAAAGTTCAGCTTGACCTTGCAAAAAGTTGTTTGTCAAAAACAATCTGAAAAAAGTCCACGTCAGCAACATGAACAGTATCACAACCTTTATCAGCTGATGGACTTTCACGGAGAGACAAGTTTAATTTTTATAAACTAAAACATGTAAATAAACTTTTAAATTTTAAAAAGTAAATAAATCTAAAAGTTGATTTCATCTTTTTTTACAAAATCTGTGAGTCAAAAGGGGATAAGAGTTCAGTTTTGCTGTTGTTTTCTTTTCAGTAATCCTTTTAACAGCTTGCGGTGTTCAGCTTCTATTATCTGGGCACCGAAACTGGCTTCACCTGCCAACTTTTGCTGTAACACAAAGGAAAACACTCTTTTAAACCATGTTTCTGTCACAACTGAAAAACAAGTCAAATGAATCTGAGAAACCTTCCACAGCAAAAAGAATCACTGAGTGTTTTTTCTCTGTTTCTGTATTTAGCTTTCTCGGCTAGCGACGTGTCACCAGCTTCATTTTGTGTTATAGTCATTATTTGTGCCATTTGCCATCATCTTGTATAACCAGCATAAATAATTGCAGTAATGATCCATATAGTGAACCCACTCCAACAAAGTACAGTGTTTGATTAAACAGCCGGAGCTATAGAGCGAGCTCAATGACCTGCAGTGTGACACGGGTGGGTGTGCGATGGGCGATGATTCACAGCGCTTATAATTAAACCGCGGAAATAGGCGATAGAAAATAAGAGCCGTTGAGTGGAGGAATAACTGTTGTTCCTCCTCAGGTGTTTAGAATGACAAAGAAGCATCATGTATTGAATATATTTTCACTTCATGAATAAAATAAAACCGACGGAGCATTACAAGAAACTCTAATTTCAGACTCAAGAATATTAATTTGGAGAATAAAAGCCAAACAACATTACCATTTGTAGCCTGAGGGTGTAGCTGTGCGCTGTATGGAAAACTAATAATAAGAAAATAGATGGAAGAACAAGAATATGAGGCGGGAAAACAGCCTAATGTTACAGCACTTACAGAGCTCTACCTCTGTGTCCATGGAGAAGATAATCAGTGATACTCTGCTAAATAGAAATATTTGATGCACATACATGGCTCTGTTTCTGTATAACGATGTGTTAGACAGCAGCGCATTCAGCCTAAATGTGACTATACCTCTGTTTTTCTTTCAAAGGTCTTTTCAATGATTAACAACGATAAATTAAACAGTGAAAACTGTACAGTGAAAAGTTGTTGTCTTGTCTAACAACACTCACAATGCATCCATCTACTCACACACAAAAAAAAACAAATACACAAGCAACACACACAAGCAATTCAATTCAATTCAATTCAATTCAATTCAATTCAATTCAATTCAATTCAATTCAATTCAATTCAAAAGCTACTCAGAGATTACTGCAGTGGGCTTCGGGGCGCCACACGTTTTCTCTGTTCCCTGATGTAGTATAATGGATTTTCTCTAGATTCATAAGTACATAATGTCTCTGAGTGTGAGTGGAAAGGATCCTTCCACTTCAGTAAGATTACTTGACGAGCTCGTAGAGAAGAAAAAGCCAACAAGTTCAGTCCATTTCTGAGGCAATGTCAATAATGTCAGTCACAGGATTTGCCTCGAATTGGTGGTGAAGATTTTCTGAAACCGTTTGAAAGACTGATGTCCAAAACTAAACTAAAGAAGGACATGACCAGGTGCATTTTTACATTTATCACATGTAGGGTCCACGTCAGGGTACATTCGAGCTAATTAGGTTTCAGATAAATGGATACGATGCACTGCTTTAAATAACTAAAGTTCTGTTTTTATTGGAGAAAGTTAGTTGTGAATAATGTTAACAGGTGTTTGGTGTATTTTCTGAAAAACATACCAATAGTGGCATTAAACACCTTATTGTGTGAGCAGGTAAAACATACACATTTTTCAGGTTTTACAGTGTTTTCACCAGACAGATTGGTATCAGAGCCGTGACACACACACAGCAGGCATATCATTTATTTACCCACAACAATCTGTGTACCCGAATCTGTTAAGCCTGCCGGAGCCAGATAAAACCTGTTCTTAATGCTGAATACACATTTGGCACAAGTGCTAAAGAAAATGTTTTCAAGCATGCTGATCATGTAGCAGCACTGCAAGATTTGTCTGTTTGGGTAAAACGCTAAATTTGTCTGTAACATCATTAAACCTGTTTTCGCACTTTAAAGGTGAAATGTGCAGTAGATGTGACACCCATTAAAGCACAGGGGAGCTATTGTGATTTCATGCCGTTGGGTGAGGGAAGTCGCTGAGGTGGCACTGAGGGTATTTATGGTCTGTGAATATGTACTATTGTCATGTTAATGCAGTCGGACGCCTCTGATGATTCTCAAAGCGGGGTTATATTGTACGACTCCGCTGAATTTACATTTCTCTGGGAGACACGGGGGCAGAATGTGAGGATTACTACGTCGCATCTAAGAATCAATGTGGGGGCAAACTCTCGGCCGTATCAGCGTTTAGATTTTGTGCACTGAATAAGTAAAGCACACACGTTTGCATTTCTCTACAGGGAAGGATGTACTTAAGATGTGGGGCTGACCTTTTGCTGTGGCTCCAAACCTCCTGCTTGTATATGTAGAGCATTATTGCTTAAATGTGTGTGATGGCCTTCACTTAAATGACCTACACAGCAGAAATTTTTCGCAAACATGGGTAAAATCAGATATTCAGCCCTTAAGCCTTACATGCTTTAGGCTTAATGTCAGCATGGGAAGCAGGCTGTACTTTACACCCAAAAAAATAAAATTCAAATGGTATTCACTTGAACATGTTGACTTTGTCACACCATGAAAATTAACATTCTGCTCTCATTCCCAGGGCATCAAATACCGACGCTTTGTCACAGCCCTCAGCATATGTTACCGCCACACAAGGCGCCCTTTAGTGCCTGTATGAGATGCACATTAACTATAATGTAAACAGTAACGGTACATGTCCACATCCTCCGTCCTTTCCACATTTCCCATTCATGTGGTGGCGTGATGCAAGAGACGGGGCGTCAACGTTGGGCTGCTGCCAAAAAACGTTTAAACTGAACATTATTTGATCTAAAATAAAGACAGATTAAACAACTTAATGGCTTATTTCTTGCATAAATATTTTCACATTTTGGTGAACTACTTTCATAATATAAAAGAAGACAGTTTTCAAACGAGCCGCCATGTTGGTTCTGGTTTGAAAGCAGCAGCTCATGAGGGAAAGCATTTGTCCAATCAGGTGCTGAGTACTCTGTGTCTAGTGGCAGCCCGTCCAGTGCCCAATGCTGGGAAACGAGGCGATCCCTCGCGATAAAAAACCCTGTGGACATGTGCCATAAACGCTCAGAAAAGTGCACCAGGAGAGACTGTGTTAGTTCAAAGAGCGAACAGACACACTGAGGGCGAGCAGGAAAAGAGGTGGATGGGTCCAACAAACACAAGGCTTTCATCCAGGAGGCCTGTGTCCAGTGTTTACAAGGTTCAGGCTACATCCACACTAACGTTTTAAAACACATAACTTGTTACGTTTATGCCCACAGTCCACACCTTTCCGGCGTTTTTGAGCCCTTAAAACATTGACATTTAATTTCCACATGGATCACGAGTTACTAGCGTTGATGACCTTGTTGTCTATGCTAGCAGCTGTTTTGCATTTAAATTCTGTATTTTATAAAGCGACCACTGCCTACATGCACAGGGGGCCAGCTATTATTTGAGTGCTTTACATCAATCCCCATGTCCAGCGATGCTTCCTGTTTACACCGGCATGCAAATATGGCATGTGTATGTGAATGATCATGTGATATGTGTTTTCAAGCATGGTATTATGGACAGTGGCTATTTCTGAAACAGCCCTAAAACACTCCACTTAAAATTTAGTAGGTTTAAGCCCAATCATGTATTTTCTTAAGCCTAACTATACTGGTTTTGATGTCTAAACTAAAGTGATGCCTGAAGGGCGTGACAAAGCGGCCATATGACGAGCTGGGATGAGAACGCCTTGAAACGAACCTCTGCTGGCCGTCACAAACTGCTGTGAGACACAAACTGGCATTTGAAACTATGTGACAGTAATGATGAGCCACTTACTCATCGCCACTGTGAAGTCACTCAAACTTTCTCACGCTGACTGGCTGTACATTCAATAAGTGACTCAGAGGAAATTGCGAAACACCACAGTGCTTTGTGTCCAACATCAGTAAATCTGCCGTTTGGATTGGAGCGATATTTGGGAGCCTGCTATTGCTGGAAGGATTTGAACATCTCCAATAAGAAAAACATGTAAAAAATGCAGCTCAACAGGTGGTGAGATTGTGCAACTTGGACTCGGCGACTACCCACAGATGCATTTGCACTGTGTGGACAAAGGAGGAGAAGAATGCCAGGGATGAATAACTGGTCTGTCTCTTTCATTGATTTCCCCTGAAAGCAGAGGGTGGAGGGAGGACTCCTGGAGGCTCCACTGAAAAGACTTTTTCAACCCAAATCCTGAGAAGGCGAAGGCTCTCTATGGGCTACAAATTTCTGTAAAGAGCAAGTGCTTGATTTGAATATTTAGGGCTTCTTGGTAAATACTCTTTAACCCCTTAAAATACACACATCCCGCCGGTGGGCCCGGCCACTATTCTGTGTTTCAGAGGTTGTTGCAGGCTGAGCTTTCAAGCTATATACAGGAATCAACTGGTATCAACCATCAAAGGGGTCCTTTGACCTCTGACCTCAAGATGTGATGCCCACTTTATGATAATCACATGCAGTTTGGGGCAAAAAACATACAGTTTTTTGTATGCAGTATAAATGTGTTATTTTTGCCTATTCTAAAATAGTGTATTTGAATATTTCTGCATACTGGGGTCCCTAAACAGTCGTGAATTACATAAACTGGGTATCACTGTAAAGCTGAGACTATTGTGGATCCAGTGAGCCCAATTGTATTCATGTATGATGATGTTAGTCCCCATAGCAACCATTTCATTATAGTGAGACCATTTTTTGAAACGTGACCTCACTGTAGAAAATGACCTGTGGTGACCTCTAGGATAATCACAGCCTCGTGAAACTTTAGAACCAAAAACTAGAGCATTCACTGGATGGATGGCTCTCCTAGAGAGATTGACAAGAGGGTTTCTGAGCAGTTTCCACAACAGAAGTGCTCACCATCTAATTGCAGAAAAATGCAATTCCTGAAAAAATCTCCAAATGTAAAAAGTTTTTGACACCAAATCACAGCATGTTTTTTTTCTGTGGTGTTTCTCAAGGTCTCGGTGCCTTAATGTGGTATTTTGGAGGGATTACTGATCATTTATTATAATCACTTTTCCAGTGGTAAAATGATTTAATAAAGTACCAAATCTTTAATACAAATGTCCACAAAAAGCAACCTAAAATTTGCTGCAAAAATGTGTGGTAACAGAGGATGGGAATGAGCATCACAAACTTCTATCATCATCATCTACGCTCTTATACACAATTCATTCATTCATTCATTAATGTATTCATTATTTTTTACTTCTTATTGATGACTTGAACAACTTGACAGCGCTGGGCTGCATCTGAAATTGATCTCCAGGTTCGAGCCACAAATGGACTCACTGCAAGATTGGAACATTTTTTTCCTGCTTATTAATGCTGTGTTATTCTCCGCCATCTCTGTACATGACGCACCTGGATCACCTGCTTCCTCTCCCCTCGTATCACCCATACCAGCAGCGTTATCTCTGTCAAATACCCTAACATTACAACAGCGTGAGTCACACAGAGGAGGAGGGGTGGGGGAGTGGTTCTGCAGGCGTAATGTAATGTAGGCGTTGGCTTCAACAGCTGACACTCAAATACCGGGAGGACAGTCTGGCTCAGGTTCACAGCTCCGAGGAGGCGCTCCGGTGAAGTTGTGCCACCGCGTCCGAGGCGAGTTTTGCGCGCTCGGAGGAGACCAGAGAGGCGGCGCAGAGGTGGAGCATATACCCGCTGTGTTGTTGGGAGTATCGGTGCTCAGAGCTGCACGAAATGAAATCTATGTCGAGCGGAGAGGATTGTAGTTAAAAAGGTAAGACATCGGCGGCACTTGGTGGGTTTCTTGGTCAGTGCGAGGTAGATACACTGTCTGCAAGCAAAGCATGCCATTCTTGTGCGCACACGTATAATTTCTATAGTTTCTGTCTGTCTTAGCTGTTGTCCAGCCTTTTAATTCGCAATTATCACCTGCTTCTTTCCTGTAAACATCTCCGAACTCAGATTATTATGTTTACACTTCATTTACTATAAATCAGTAAAGATTCAACAGTAAAGATTCAAACCAGATAAACTCAGTTAATCTACATTTGAATTATTGGCCTACAAAATACACAGTTTTGCAAGATAATCTGTGTTGTTATGCCATAAATGCATTTAATATATTGTATTGTTATATTTGTATGTGATTAAAACAAACATGTTTCAGTGTCATTTATTTAACCATGACTACCACTACACTGATAACACATTTTTCCTGTTCAAATCATTGATTGTTTATGGTTTGTTGCCTTACATTTATTACTGGGTGGAGTTTAAAGTTTAATCCCCTCCATAAATGATATCATTCTCCCTTTGAGTCATAAAACTGGGATGATCAGACATTATGTGGGATGGATTGTGTACCTAGAGGTATATTCCAGAGGTGTTTTGTGTCTCTGCCAGATGTTCACCACCAGGTATATTATCTTTTAATCCCAGCTGTTTTCTCCCTTGCAGTTACTGCTGCTGGCAGAGAAGTGGCAGTTTTGTTTTTCAATTGGACCATTGTGCTCCGGCAGCTGCTCTTTCAATGTGGGATACAGTTTTGGTGCTTTCGCCAGGCTGAAATCCTCCAGGGTCAGGACCTCCCTCATGGCTGCCATGCTCCTCGGGCTGCTGCTTTTTGCGATGCAGTCTCCCCCCGTCCCCTCCAGGCCCCTGGCTGACGAAGGTCCGCCTCCACCTCCCACCTCATCGCCCACCGACAACGGGACCGCCAGCCACCAAAACGGCACCCTCCAGCAGCTTCCTCAGATTATAATCATTGGCGTGAGGAAGGGGGGGACGCGTGCACTGATAGAGATGCTCAGTCTGCACAGTGGGGTGGCGGCGGCTCAGAACGAGGTCCATTTCTTCGACTGGGAGAGTCACTTTCAGAAGGGCTTGCCTTGGTACCTCAGCCAGATGCCCTACGCCTTCCCTGACCAGCTGACAGTAGAGAAGACGCCAGCCTACTTCACCTCCAGCAAAGTTCCCAAACGCATCCATCAGGTGAACCCTGACATCAAGCTGCTGCTCATCCTCCGAGACCCCACGGAGCGGGTGCTGTCGGACTACACCCAGGTCTTTTACAACCGCCTCCAGAAACACAAGCGCTACCAGCCCATCGAGTCCGTCCTCGTCAAGGACGGCGAGATCAACCTGGGATACAAGGCTCTCAATCGCAGCCTGTACTATGTCCACATGCAGAACTGGCTGCAGTACTTCCCACTGGAGAGCATCCATGTGGTGGACGGGGACGAGCTGATCAGGGACCCGTTCCCCGAGATGAAAAAGGTGGAGAGATTCTTAAAGCTGGAACCCCAGATAAACGCTTCGAATTTTTACTTCAATAAAACTAAAGGATTCTACTGTTTGAGAGACCACGGGCGAGAGCGGTGTTTACATGACTCAAAGGGAAGGGCTCACCCTCATGTGGCGCCCGCCATCCTGCAAAAACTCTACCAGTTCTTTCACGAACCTAACAAGAAGTTCTTTGAGCTGGTGGGCCGAACATTTAACTGGAAATGAATGCCCGAGTCTCGAAGCCCATCTCACAGGAAGGTGTATAAATAGCACGACATTACGAGGACATTCTGCGTGTGATGAGAACGCATTTTAGACTTTTCGTGTGTCATTTATACGCCTGTTTTGCGTGTTATTTTTACGCCACACAACAAAACTTTGGTAACAGCCACGCTTAGGTTGAGGCAGTAAAACCACTTTGTTAGGTTTAGGAAAACATCATGACTGGGCTTAAAATATATGTAAACTAAGTACAATACATACTGTAGATAAACCAAGTAAAATATGTACATAACCTAAGTGAAATATGTACATAAACTACATAAAATATGTACTTAAACAAACTAAAATATGTAAATTAATTAAGTAAAATATGTATGGAAACAACGCGACAAAAGTATGGAAAACACATCCCAAACATCACTCAAAAACCAGTCCGTTCTCATTCCCAGGGTGTTAATAAGGCACCCTTGAGTGCCGGCATGAAATGCACCGGGCGTTCCATTAACTGTAATGTAAACTCATCCACAGCAACAGTAATCACACATACAGGGGAGTGTGGTGGCGTAGTTTGAAAAGCCAAAAGAGACACACCAGACAGGCGGATGGGAGAGTAGGTGGATAGGTTCAACAAACATAAGGCTTTCATCCTGTCCATGTCCTGTGCGTCACGGCACAATCAGCTGTTTGTGTCCCATGTCCAAAACGTTCAGTGTCATTTTCACTATGCAAATGTAGTAGTTTTAAGCCCAATTTATTTATTTTCTAAACCTAACTACAGTGGTTTTGATGCTGAAAATAAAGTGACGCCAAGGGGCGTGACAAAGGATGAGAACGTGCTGCTAAAACATGCAACTACCATAACACTTTCTCCTGGTTGAAAGTCCTGTGTTTGTTGGACCCATCCACCTCCCTTCCCGTCCTAAGCCGTCTCTCTCCCTTTTTAATCTACGTCACTATCTCTGAGCGTAGCAGATATACAGTATGTGGATGTATATACATTGCAGTCAACGCAGACTACACGGCGTACAAATGACACCAAAAGCAAGAACAGCATTCTCATCGCAAATGACAAATGCAAATTATCGTATCATTCATACACCTTTTAATGTGACCGGGCTGGAGTAACTTGCCGTAGAGTTTGCTGGGGATGGTGTGTTTTTCCTCACTAACAATGTAGATGAAGAGACAAAGCTAAATGTAAATTTAAACTAAATCTATTTTTCTACTAGTATGTTTGTAACAGGAGTGTGATCGAGCCAAATATCAGGGCAGACTGCAGTTCATGACATGACGTTAGTGCATGTTTCTTTCTTTTCATTGTCAGACATGCATTTCTCTGCGTGTACTGTTAGAAACGCTCACTGCTGTTCAGCTCGTCTCATCAGAGACTCGTAATGACATTCAGACTGCGTCAGTTAATGTATTACATAAAGATAAGTACCAGGCGGTTTAATATTGTCACACCTCCATGTTTCGCTTCATATAATATGACATTATTATTAATGTCGTAACTGCATTTAGAGCTCTGAAGGACCTTTACCTGCTGCTATGATTTTCTCAGTCACTTTCAAGCACGAGACGTTATTTCTTAATATTACTTTCTTTATGTAAGAATTAGATATATAAATGCTCTGCACACGTCATATATTTGCCGATCATTACAGTGTACTGTAAATAGTTTTTTTTTCAAAAAGTGAAGAATTAATACCATAATAAAGATGTACTTTATTTTTAGCATGTCTGATCTTTCTTTTTCTTCTTGGTTTATCTATTTTTATTCATCCATTATGCATCCGTCTGCCGTTGCAGTTTGTCTTCAGATCTTAACAAGCGAAGAGGATGAATCCAGTCATGATTTCCACTCAGTTAACAGCCATGAGCATGTGCCTGTGTATGCACCCATCTCTGTGGATTACTGGACCTCAGTTTTCTGAATGCCTTCACATTTACCAGCAGGATGTTTTTCAACATATACGTGCTGTCTGTCACATAAATCAGTGGTGAAAATGTCATGAATTTCCTGTTTCTGTCAGCTTGTGTAGACCGCAGTGTTATAGTGGTATCAATGAAACAACTTGCTTTGTCTGTTTTTTTGATACACACATTTAGAGTAACTTGCTGTATGATAGATGAGGATAAGAGAAAGGAGAGTGGGCAGATAGGTAAACTCAGATTCAAGCACAATCCCAACCATGAGAAATCAAAAGATGAAGTTGTTTATGCCCAAGGATGTGATCTTCTTACTCGTTTTTTTAGAGAGGCAAGGGATTATTTATTCAAATCTTACTTTGAAAACATCAGCAGCACCGTCTCAAAGACATTAAGCTCTAAAAACCTACAGTAGCTGTTTCATATTTGAATGTGGCCTAGATTAACTCTGGGGGCTTACTGGCACTCTGCAGACAGCATGTTAACCTCATTGCCCCTTAAACACAGACCAAAGAAATATTTCTTTCTCTTATTCGTTTTGCCCTCAGAGAACACGACTACTATTCCCTGATCTGCCAACATGTGTTTTTCACAGTGATGGTGTTGAGTAAGACTATCAACGGCTATCAGCAGAACAGGTTTTTGGCTGCAGGCGTTAGGGAGGAAAGGAGGAGAAAGAGCAAAGAGACGCCGATCTCTGCTGTGAGATTATCAGACCGCCGCTTGCATCATTTGGCGTGTGCAGCGATAACACACAACTGGCTTGTGGTGTTGCGTTGAAGTTGTCGGGTCTCCAGATAGTCACATTTGGAGGAACTCGCAGGAAAAGCAGTTTTCTTTTACTTCAAATCAAGAATACAGAAGGCAGCAGCATCGATGTCACATTTCTCTGGGTCGCGTGAGGACTGACGCAGTTTCCAGATCAACCTGTTTTCACCGCAACGCCACAAACTGTAAAGTTATTTTAGAACAAGAAGAAGAAAACAACATACTTGGGAATAACACTAGTGCTAGAAAGTGCGTTTCTTGAGTACAATTTTGAGGTATTTGTATTTTCTATGGCTGTCCTCGACCAAAGAAATTCTCAATCGAATAACACTCCAACGGTTTTGTCGAGTAATCGATTAGTTGTCATGGCTGCTCTTGTATTGTATGTGTGTGACGGATGGACTGGGAAACAAAACCTCTTTAAAACTGAGAAAAGCACCACTTAAAATCTTAGGTTTACCAGAGATGTGCTCATAAGTTTCTCAGAAAGAAGTCATTCAGCACGAGGAAAGCACAAAAAACAACAAATCAGCTAAAGAAATCTAGACCAATGACCAATTAGTGGACTAATAAGCAAATTGAGTATTTCTGTTTCTCTGGTATGTTACTTACAAAAACCAGTCAGTAGCCCCCGTTATGTTTCTGTTGTCTATAAGTTGTTAGCAGATCCACCAAAGAGACATTTCTGAGCTAAACGTCTCTGGTTTCATTTAAATATCAGTAAATTAAAGATTAAAGAGTCCAAAAAGGTGAATACAAATTTCTGGTGCAGGACTTTTTATCCTGGGTTACAGATTAATGTCTGTAAAGGCTGCACAATGCTTTGTATTACTCACAGACAGGATTTTACATCTCTGAAAAGTTATCACCGTAGCAACTGTTTTATCTTTCATCGCAACAATCGCAGCGTCACCAGTAAAAATATGGCGTTCATGTTCATTGCGCTGATAGTGTCAAATGTCACAGGGGCCATTTTTCTTTCTAACAAGTACTTTTTCTTAAGGCTGCAGTAGGTAGAATTGAGTAAATAGAGAGTTATATGATTTTTAAAAGTATTTTTTTAATAAAATGGTCACTATATCCTGACAGTAGTACATAAGACAAGTAATCTGAAAAAAAAAAAAAAAAAATCATGTGTCTCTGTGTCCTCCGGTGCTCCTAATGACATCTGCAAGATTTCACAGACCGGAAGAAAACAACCAATCAGAGCTGAACTGGAGCCTGCCGTCTATGAGCAGCTGTCAATCACTCGCAAACTCTGATTAAATGGTCAAACTAGGCGGCGCTGATCAAATATTAATCAATGTTCTGTTACTGTAATGACTATTTCTCCCCTCAAATGTTTTCAGAAGCATCTTGTAGTTACTGTTTAACTGTAAAATGAGGAAGTTTGTGACCCGGCAGCCATGTTGAGATCAACGAGGAAATACCAAGCGCTGCCTACCATCTGGAGCACAGCCAATAGGAATGCTCTCTCTCTCAAATGACCTGTGATTGGTCAAAGTCTGCATCACGAGCTAGATTTTCTAAAGCCTGAAAACAGAGTCATGAGGAGGTGCAGAAGTCTAGTTTTCACTCAGAAAACTTGAATTACAACATGCTGAAAAGTTATTATGGGATTGTTGCCCAGTGACGCCAAAAATATTCTAGCACATTTTAAGTACATTTTGCTGATAATAGTTCTGACAGAAATCACATACAATGCACTACATACTCAGTAGTTGTCCTATCATTCCTGAGAGTTTCCTTGCCGGTTGGAGAAGTGTAACCATGGCAACCCGAACCAACCTCATGTGACCAAATGATGATTTGTGAGACTCCAAAAGTCTGAACTAATTTTTTAAAAATTACACTTAGCAAACTGAAATCTTGTACTTTCAGTTAAAGTGAAGCGTTACGGGCGTTACAGAGCTGTCTGTCAACGTCTGTTATTAATGTTGCCGTCACTACCGTATTGCAGTGTGGGATACTTATACCACTGTAGTGTCCAGCATTGAAACTGTATGCAATTTGTGTATTGCTGGTTTCATACTAAGGTTTCAGATTTACTAAAACATCTCACATACTGTTATAGCATATTAAAAAGCATGTTAGTGTGGAACCGAGCAACCTAGGACTTTGATAGCGAATGTCTACTTGTAATGAAGTATTTTCATATTAATGCATCAGTAAAACCTGATTACTTCTTCCACCACTACCAGCTCGTCGCCAACAGTACAGTTTGGTGCTGGACAGGTAGTGTACAGTCAGTGTTTTTATTGCTTTCTTTGTTGGAGCTGCCTGCTGAGGTTGGAAACCACAAGTGATAGTTTCTGATCACTGCACTTGATTTTGAGTTTGCTTCTCTGGAACACAGTACATAGATCTCTATTGCTGTATATACTGTGTCTTGTATTGACTTGTCTTCTGTCGCTGCCTCTTGGCCAGGTAGTCGCTGTGAAAGACAACAGTTGACTTATCTGGTTAAATAAAGGTGAAATGCAATTAGAAAATAAACTGATGAAAGTCAACAAAACAGAAAAGCTGTAGGCCTTAAAACCAAAACAACCTGAAAGACACTAAAAAGTTCTGAGAGGAACTGCAGTCAGGTGTGGATGGGTTTGTCACAGGAGTGAGCAAATATGATTGCTTTATGTAAATGTATATATATTGTATATATATATTTATTATTGGAAACCAACTAACAACACACTGGGACTTGCCCCAAACTGCATGGGATTATCATAAAGTGGGCATGTCTGTAAAGGGGAGACTTGTGGGTACCCAGAGAACCCATTTTCATTCACATATCTAGAGGTCAGAGGTCAAGGGACCCCTTTGAATGTGGCTATGTCAGTTCTTCCTCACTAAAATTTAGCATAGGTTTGGAACGTTATTTAGCCGCCTTCACAGCAAGCTAGTATGAGATGGTTAGTGCCAGTGGATTCATTAGGTTTTAGGTTTCATATCATACCAACATCTTCACTTTAGCTTTAAAGCTTTTCTTAGATACTTTTTCCTATTTATTTCATTCCACTTTATGCAACACAGCCTCCAAGTCAGAGCCCTGTTCCCTACAGACCCTGCATTGATGTTTACAGTAGGTGTTTGATCTGTTGCTATAGTAACATGTGACAAATGCTTTCAGGGTACTGTGTTTTCAAAGTGGGACCATAAAACCAAAAGGGCAGTGGCTGGTGCCACTGTGTCAAACCATGCAGAGGTAGCACAAGTGCAGTTGGGAAAACTTGCATCTTTACTAGCAGTTTTATAATTTTAACACCATCACCATACAGTCTGATTTCACTCCGTTAAATACGCAGTGGATGGAATGATTACGTCATTCAATCCAGCAACATAAAGCCGAAGATCAGCTCAACAATGTGCCATTAATTTAGGATCACGGCGTCCTGCTTTTCAAAATGATTTGCTCCACCATTTATCAGAACACCTCAGTGACCTTGGATTCTGTCAAAACCTTTCAGGTGCATTGAGGTTACCCGACGGCGCCCATCAGAAAGGATGAATATTCTGACGTCACAGATTAGAGGGTGTTTTGTTAAACAAAGGTTTGACTGTGAGCAGAGCTCGGCACTCCACCTCTCAAGCATTACATAAAGCCTGAGCCTGGACTTGGCACCGTCCACTCAGTGACGCTCCATGAGAACATGACTGACCCCACTTACACTTTTAACCCAAACCTCAGTATGAATCCTCCTTCCTTCCTCTCTATTTCCTGTTAACAGCTCATCTTCTGTTCAGTTGTATCTAAAGCTGTTTATCATTGTTTTGGAAGAATTCTCTCCAGATATTCATTAATATCATCGAGCAGTAGTGGAAGAAGTATTCAGATCTTAATAGTAATACCACAATCTAAAAATACTAAATTACAAGTACGCTTTAAAATACAAGTACCCGAATAAAAGTAACAAAGTACTATGGGAGCAAAGGTAATCTGAACTGTTGCATAGCTCTTTAACAATGCATCATACTCTGATTGGATCATATTTTTGTGTAAAATCTACACAACTATAGTTCTCAAATGCATGTAGTGGATAAAGTAACATTAAACAGAAATACTTCAATAAAGTGCAATTACCTAAAAATTGTACTTTGATGGAGGTACAAATCTTACTTCCCACCATAGATGTCAATCAATAACTTTAGTAGTAACAGTAGAAATAGCAATTCTACGACAACTACAAATAATAGTGCAGTACTTGTGATAAAATTAACAAGAATAGCAGTAGTCATAGCAATAGTAGTGGCAGTAAAATTAGAAGTAGCACTGTAGTATTTATAGTGGCAGAAGCAGCGGTGTAGTAGCGTTGAAGTTAAGTGGTTGAAGTATTGCCAGTAGTAATAGTGGTAGTAGTAGTGAAGCAGTGCAGCAGTAATATTCGTAGCGGTTGTTTGGGTGGAAACCTTTAAAACTGAGCCCATTACAAATCTTTTGCAAGTTTCTTTAAAGAAATTAGTGGCATCAAAATAAATGTGCATTAATGCATTATTATTATTGCTTTAACTGTGACATTCCTAAAATAGACAGAGATGTAACAGTTGGTCAAACAGTGTGTAAAGTATATGAGTAAATATTTGAACATATTCATTTGCCTTGCCAATATTTCCATACAAATTATTAATATTATGTGTCTTTTACAAAAAGAGCAAGGACATACTGTATGTCATTTCCAGCTACCTGGATTAAGAAATACCGTCTGTTTCATCATGACTGTTTTTAGAAAAGAAGTATTTTGGAAATACCTTCAACACAGCAGTGAGATTTCCTGGATGACCTTCAGGGTTTTTTCAGAGACTGCAGGGTAATTAATTTTATGAAATTCGGGGGGCTACTTTGTTAGCACAGTTAAATCTGTAAGTAGGTTTTGAAAAGGAAAAGAAAATGCAAGACAAAGCCTACAGAACGTTTGTGTTTCACACTTGTTTGGATGCTTACTTGTTGAAGATCTGTCTGCGTCCATACATGTTTTCAGTGACGTCTGGTCAGCAAGTTTATCACAGGACTGCTCTCCAATGCACAATGAACGCCCCTCCAGGTCTCACCCACAGGTAACCCTGACACATGTAAATACCAGGTAAATAAAACGATTCTCAGAAACCTCTACATCATATCTGCAGCCTCGACAAGGTATGAATGGGTTCGTCACTGCTACCTCTTTTACTTCACACATTCTTAATATGAAAATGTTGATTACAGTCGTTTGAAGAATGCAGGGGGAGATAAAGATCTACTTGGAAATAATATAAAGCTTTAGCACAAGCTTGTGCAGGTGCTCCTAGACGACGAAATCCTTTCTGTTGAAATTACTTTCAGCAACGACACATCCACTCTCTGCTGTCGCTGTTTCTGTCTCCGGCTTTCTGGCTGCTCTACTTACTCACTACTCAACATCAGAGTAGCATCTATTAAGAGTTCATGAACGCCCCATTAGTCTAGTCAGCTGTGCAGCCCTCTAAAGTTGAACAGTCACAGATTTCCCTTAACATCACCTAATTAATCTCAGCCACATAATTAATTTGCCTCCTCGCCCCACATAAACCGGTAAACCGCGGGGCTGCAACCAGGATTAATGGCCTCGTCCGACCTCCTCCCTCCCTTCCTCCACCTCAACGCTACTTGCTGAGGAACTTTCTGGACAAACTTGGAGCCAGCACCACCACCCCCACCTCTCACCCACCCCGCTGCCAGCCCCCACTAGTTGTTCCTGAAGGGCCCTGTTTCCCTTCAAACCACAATCAGCCAATCGGGGGGGTTTTCAAAGGATGATGTGATCCGATGGAGCACAGCCCCTTCTGCAGTCACCAGGGCTGCAGCTCGCTTTAATTGGAATAGATTGTTTGTCCGCTCAATGTGTGAAGCCCGGCAGAAATAACACATGCACCCACTCTGTCTCGCTTTCCGTTGCATGCAAACGGAGAAATAGGACTTCATGCACGTGCACACACAGTGTTTACTTGTTAGCCCAGCCTTGAGTCACAGAGCTAAGCATCCAGACTTTCCTAAAGATATTTTAATAACTCCACAATTACTGTTGTTCTGGAGGTATTTCCAAAATCCTTAAGGACTCTTTCAACCATCTGGATGAAAAAATGTTCAGTCCACTGCTCAATAAAGATTTTTAATTCTCAAATTCAGTTTCCAAACAAAGCTGGTACCTGGAAATGACAAACCTCTGTGCTCAGTTTGTATGTTAGCAGTAATATTTTCAAGGTTCAAGGTGCTTAGTCATTGGCAATGAAAATGTTTTGTTTAAGGTTCCTTTAACAATGCTCATAAATTATACCTGTATAAAAGGGAAAATCACACAAGTAAATGTAAAAGCAAAATGATAATTTAAGGCGAAAACTAGTGCAGTTAAAAGGCTTAAAGGGGCTTAAATATAAACATCAGTAAATATAAAATAGTAATGTAAATGTAAATTTGTAATTTTGTTGAAGACAGTATTTCGTAAGAGGTCATAATTAATCACGATTGTCCATAGTTAATCGCAATGAATCACAAATTAATTGCACATTTTTTATCTGTTCAAAATGTACCTCAAGGGGAGATTTGTCAAGTATTTAATACTCTTATCAACATGAGAGTGAGCAAATATGCTGTTTTATACAAATGTATGTATATATTTATAGTGGAAATCCATTAATAACACAAAACAATGACAAATATTGTCCAGATACCCTCACAGGTACTGCATTTAGTATAAAAAAATATGTTCAAATCACAACAAGGGAAACTGAAGCCCAACAACAGCTTCCAGTGTGTCAGTGTGCTGACTTGACCATGACCCCTGAAAATGGACATGACAGTTTTATCTCGCCAAAACTTCACGACGAGCTACAGTGACATGGTTGGTACCAATGGAATCATTACGTTTTTTAGTTTCATATGATACCAGTATCTTTACTCAAGCTTTAAAATCTAAAAATCGCAAGTTGTGTAAATAAGAAATTAGTGGTGGTGTTCAAATGACTTTGCCTTAAGGCATTATTATTATTGAATTATTGAACATCGTCATGTTCCTTAAGAGATACCATAAGAGATACCTGCTTTATCTGAATTTTTTCAAGATGGTTACAGGAGTTTTTGAGAAAAGAGGGACTTTAGAAATACCTTCAAAACTGCTGGAAAACCTTCAGGGATTTGCAGAGATTGTAGGGTAATTATGTTTAGGAAATTCAGGGGGCTACTTTGTTAGCACATGTTTTCAGTGAGGTCTGGTCAGCAGGTTTATAACAGGACTGCTCTCCAATGCACAATGAACGCAACCCCAGGTCTCACCCACAGGTAACCTTGAAACAAGTAAATACCAGGTAAATATAAAGACTATCAGAAACACACACATCTTATCCGCAGCCTCGACAAGCCTCTTTGATTAAACCAGACAAAAGTGAAGCAAAGAATCGTTTAATCAATGTGCTGATTTCTGCCATTAAAAGGCAAACTGTCGTTGTTTGAATTGCAGGTGGTTGAGGGCAGCTTTGGTTCTCCTTGGCTGCATTTCACCATTAAGAGGTATATTCATGAGCACATATAATGGCTTTCGACCCTGGCTAAAGGTGTGTCTGGTGATGAACAGTTGTCCATTTATTACCATTTCAACACAAACAGGAATTAAAGCGACAGCCGGGGCACCATATCATTTACTGTGGCTAAACATATTCTGTCTTATAGAACCAAAGATAACTGTCTCTCCATCGTGTGTTAATGCTCAGTTCACTAAGCTGTGCAGCAGTTACAAGTACCTTCATCTGACCGTCAGCGAAGCTTATAGCTGCTACGGCTGTAGTTTACCACCTAAATTCACTGTTATTTTTTAAACATTGGTGACTGACATGATTTCAGACAGAGATAAATAAAAGTGAGGTTTTCATTTCCAGTCGGAAATGAGAGCTGCTGTCGCCATCGACTATACTGTAGTAGGCTACACTGAACAAAAATATAAACGCAACACTTTTGTTTTTGCTCCCATTTTTTTATGTGCTGTAGTCAAAGGTCTAAGACTTTTTCTATGTACACAAAAGGCCTATTTCTCTCAAATATTGTTCACAACTTTGTCTTAATCTCTGTTAGTGAGCACTTCTCCTTTGCCGAAATAATCCATCCACCTCACAGGTGTGTACATGGAAAAAGTCTTAGATCTTTGACTTCAGCACATAAAAAATAGAAGCAAAAAGAAAAGTGTTGCATTTATATTTTTGTTCAGTATATGTTCGCTATTTAAGCTAATATATTTTTTAATGTCTCCAGCGGACTAGTTTTATAAGGAGAATCTCCTATATACAGTGCAACAGGAATGAGTCCTTAAATCCAGACTGAGTTAGCATTTTTGCACTTCCGGTTCCCTCGTCCCTCGTCATCCTCATCCCTCGTCATCCTCATCCCTCATCATCCTCATCCCTCATCATCTTCATCCCTCATCATCAGTGGGTTTTCAGTTAGATGTGTAAAATGGTTAACACAAGCTTTTAACTTTTTGTTCTACAAAATACATCAATAATTAAGCTACCCCACTCATAAATTTTGAAGCCTTTACGTGTCTTAAAAAAGACGGTTGCTAACAAGTGGCTAAATGAAACTATTAAACGTCATCACGCCGATTCGTCCTCCTTTACCGCCTCATTGCGTATACTCATGTCCACGCGACTGTGGTGCGTTTACAGTCTGTTAGCTTTTTGCATCTATCAGTTGCATTTGTGAAATATCATAGTTTGTTTGCTACAAAATTTATTTTCTGCAATAATCCAAAACCCAATGGAACAATCTCAGCAGCTTTTCGTCGAGGGAACCAGGGCGATGCTAACTTCCTGGTTGGCCGATAAAAATACGTGATCACTGCAAAACTCTGTACCTGTATGAGCTAGCTTTCCATTCACAAAGCCTTCTTATTTACAGACCTTTGATTTTGGCTGCTGAAATTACATCTGCAGGTGGTAAGCTAGTTAGCCCCCTCCCTCGTTACCACCAGTGAGGTGCCCTTGAGCAAGACTCCTAACCCCCGTTGCTCCAGACTGTGGCTGTATTGGGCAGCTTCCAGGTGTGACTGTGATCAGGGTGTTCTTGAATAAAGAGCATTGATCTCAGTGAACCTCTTCTGAATAAATAAAGGTGAAAAATGTATGATAAACACACCGTTAAATCCACTCCTTACACTTCTGTTCTTGTATTTGTGGACTTGGAAAGACACCACCCTCCAAGCTGTTACTTGAACTATTTCACATTTCCCTCATTCAAGGTATTTCACAAATTGAATCCAAGATCTGTATGGCCTCTTGTTGGTGCAGGTTTTATATCACTTACTGGAAATACCCAGAGTCCTTATTTCACCCAGTTGCTTTTCAGAAATTCTGGAGTAGCATTTCCATTGAATAAAGAAAACTCTCAACCCTGAAAAAAAAAAAACCTTCAGCTGGTCCTTCAGCTGTCAAGAAATGTGAAGGATATCGAGACCCTTCCCATTTCCCCGGCACAAACAGAAAGTGATTGTGGAAGCAGATGACGACATTACAGTGAATAAATTGAATCACCGAAATTAAATACCAGAGCATGTGACTCAAAGTTATGATTCTCTCTCAGGCGATCACACAAATCATCAATTCCCCTCCATGCTTATTATATCTACGAGCCTTTTCATTTTGCAGCTTGACGTTGCAACAAATAATGTTTAAGATATTAGATCAGAAAAATGTGGTTTTACCTCTGAGTGGGCTGCTTCCTCAACCCTGTTTACCCTTTCAGAGCTAATGGAACGTAAATACATGTCATTAGTGAAAAGGCTACAGGAGGGAGCTGTACTTTATGATGTATGTGCACATATTTCCCATCATTCCTTCATCTCCGTTCGGCTCTTCATGTGCTGCTGCTGCGCGAGCCGGTCGTCGCTGTGCTGTGTTATCAGTCATTTCCTGGCATGGTCTCCCCTGGCAGAGGAATAAGCCTCCATGGCCAATGATAACTCCCACTGCTAACAGACACCTCTGCATGGGTGAAGCATGACTGGGCCCATAGATAGCCCTCACACCCACTGTGAGTGTGTGTGCGACCCTATGTGTGGCAGGCCTGCTGGCTCTTTTTTTGCTTTATGTTTTTCTGTGCTCATGTGAATTTGCATGCTTGTGTGTGCACACAATCTCCAAGTGTCCATGCAAGCACATGTGTGTGGGATTATGCATGTGTGGCAGCAGCGATCCATATGGATTTCAATACAGAGCCGGATTTTCAAACATTGAGCTCCAGACCCAGACGCTCCCCGAAGAGAGAAACCCAAGAATAGCTCTAAATGGGTTCTGTTACTGAGAATGTCATGACGTCATTTCTGAGCTTATTCGAACACACAATTGCATTGCAATTGTTATATTGCAGTGTGACTCTGCTTGTAAGCAAACATCACGTCTTTTACCCAAAAGACATAAAAACAGTGGTTAGTTCTCCAGATACGCAACAAATGTCCTCTGTGAACATGTTGCATATGGTTCAAATCAAAGCTAAACGTCATGTGAGATCACTCGAGTATCACATTACCACATAAGTGAGTTCATGTGTGTGTGTGTGTGTGTGTGAGTGTGTGTGTTGTCTTGATTTAAAGGAGTAGAGCTGCAGCATATTAAAAGCATGTGTTGGCTCGTCCCCTGGTAGTGGTCATGCTGCTGAACACACTCCTGTTCCAGGTCAACGGAAAACAAAACACATATTAATGATATTCTAATTAAACTCTGGGTCCTTCTTAAGAGATGATGAGCAGAAGGGTGGCCAGGGATGAGACAGGACCATCCTGGGGCCCGTCCTACCAGAGAAAGGATATATAGTACTGTAGATAGTTGGCTTGTTAGTACCAGAGCCTCTGTTTGAGATTACTGTTAACATTTCCTGTTGGAAAGGCAATCAAGAGAGATGCTAATCCACTACATAATGATGCAAACAACCATAAAATGATTCAAAACGACTACAAAGACAAACAAAATTACTATAAAGTGATGCAAAACGACTACAAGGACAAACAAAATTACTATAAAATGATGCAAAACGACTACAAAGAGATTCAAAATGGCCACAGAGACACAATATGACTGTAAAGAAATGTAAAACAACCACAAAGAGACGAAAAACAACTACAAAGAGATAGAAATCATCCACAAACAGACATAACTACAGAGAGATGCAAAACATCAACATAAAGACATGACTAGAAAAAGACGCATAACGACCGCAAAGACATAACACAACCACAAAGAGATGTAATACAAGAGTCACGACTACAAAGAGATGCAAAACAACCACAAAGATGCAAAATAACGACAAAGAGAGACAAAATAACTACAAATATTCATAAACACCACAACTAAAAAGTGATGCAAAACATCCACAAAGAGACAACCAGTAAAATGAACTGCTAGTCTGGGGGTCTTGCTCTTATGTGGGAGGGGTTGGGGGACTTTCCAGGGGCTCATTGTCTTACAGTCTATCCATAACTGTAGGCTATTTGTAGTTACAAAAAGCAACAATTTATTAATATTATTTCATATTATAATATTTAAAGGTGTTTATGTGGCATTCATTTATTACACTGAATAAATATTGTAACAGTAATGTACAGTTTATTATTACCCAGCCTGGGCTTTAAATGTGAGTCTTATCATCCTTCATTCAAAAGATTTCTGAGATTACTGAACTGCAGCTGAATGCATTAAACTAGTTTCTTTACAAATAAAGAGTGATTTGATTTGAGATTCTGCACACTTCAGATATATCTCCATATAATCTCCTCATAACACTCCAGTAACACTGATCACAGGGACTACGCTTCTCTAAGTCAAACCACACTGTTTTCTATACTGTGTTTGTTTTCTCTGGCATTTCACAAACATACCTCACATCCCCAAATGTCAACCCAAGGAAACAGAAAACAGGTGGTAAGTGTGGTTCCTGCTTAAAGACAAAATTACATTCAATCAGCGTGCCCAGGGAGGGAAATTTCCCTCTGCCTTGTTCCAAGCTCTCCAAATAAAGAGAGGAAAATCAATTGGCTGTATCATGGCTGACCAAATCCCTTCACCTGCGAGTCTTGAAATCCAATGACCTGCTGATATATTGCTTCTCACCTGGAGAATGATAATGCAATCTCGACACTAATTGAAACATGGCCATTTAAAGTCCCTTCTCATTCTGTGGAGCTGTTTTTGTTTACTTGTGTTTTGTGAACAGCTGAGAAGAAACCACCATGGATTCATTTCTATCTTGTTTTTGTTTCACATTGTGTTGGTTTTATAGTCGGATCCTGAATAAACATTTTTGACTGTAAATAAACCTGAAACTCATACATAGACGCCAACTCTTCGGTTATATTCAGTCTGGATCTGCTCACATCTTCCTAATTATGAAGTTAAATATATTCAAGCCAACATTCAAAGTATGGAGCTTTTGGGATTTTCTTTTTTTAAAACAAAGGAGTGATCTGGCTTTTTAGGCTCTGGAGATTACAATGTTGGTCCACTATTTTTGGTCCAGGCTAAAATATATCTGCAACTACTGCATGGATCCCCAGAAGATGAATCCCTGATTTTGGTAATCCCCTAATTTTCCATCTGGCGCCATCGCCAAAATTTCAGCTTGTCGAATAGTTTTGTTTATGACCAAATACCTCCAAAGTAATGACATTTCAGCCTCAGCGGTAGAATAATGCGCTAAACCGAGAATTTAAAGGTACAGTGTGTAGCATTTGGTGGCATCTAGTGGTGTGGTTGCAGATTGCACGCCTCCATTCAGTTCTCCCTTTCCAAGACTTGAGCTGCCATGACTTGAGCCAAACATGAGCCGCCATATGCAAAACCGTGGTAACGCCGTTTGTCTTGCCATCCTTACCATGATGCCAGTACTTCAGCGGCCGGCGGGTCGATTGACAGCCTCTCTCTAAAGTCAGTGTTTCCTCCAAAATGTCACACACTATGATGACTAAACTGCACAGAAATGTCAACCATTACCATATACACAGCACATTAGAAATACACTGTGTGCGTTTTTTTTACATCTGTCTCATTTTTCACATCTTTGCTCACGCAACATTACAAGATATCATAGAATCTCACATTATGACCTTTCTGCTTTCACCACTCTCGCACAAATTATGTAATAATGCCAAAAAAATATCCTTACATGATAACCCACTCTGATACAAGTTGCAAAGACCTTTATTGCGACACCGACTTCTAGCCTATTATTACTACAACTGTAAAACAGTGGTTCTCCATCTGTTTCCTTAAGGGATCTGTTCTCTATCGAATAAACTGATGATCCCCTAAGCGGCATTATTTTATGCATATTTCATATATACTCAATGCATAACAACAACAGAATGACTTATTAACTGTACAATAGTAAATACAATAACTGCAGGAACTTTGTGTAAAATGAGCAATTTGGATGAATTTTGAGCATTTCCTGTGAATATTAAACCATAAGTGTATTCCTGTTATTTTTTTGACACTTTTAATATAACTCTCTGTCTTGATTATGTATTTCTTTGATTTTTTTAACAATCATACCTAATTAATGTTTTAATTGTTTTCTTCTTTGTGATACTTGGCCATTGTTCTATCAGCTCTTTGGTTGTTTTAACTGCGTACTTTTCTAATTCAGGATGAGGGAACGATCTGCGAACATAGCCTGTGTTCAGGTCTAAACCATGTTCTTATACTGTGTAAGTTTTTTAAGTTTATATCAAATATCAATTTAATTAGTTTTCTTCACAGAACTTGATGAAATACTGAGATATAGACCAACTTTAAATGCAAAAATAAATACTTGTCATAGGCCACTTAAGATCAAGAAGGTGCTGTGACCCTCTGTGAAGCTTTGGTGACCCCTTGATGGGATTCGGGACCTCCAGGTTGGGAGGCAGGGATCTAACATTTTAGCTTTCTTCACAATGAGCATTACAGCCTCACGCAGCCGTTAATGGAGCTGTACTCTTTAGTCTTGTTTTAAGACAAGACTGCAGACTGCGCACCTCTGAAACACTTTCAGGCAAAGTCAAGTCTTGAATGACTTATGAAGATCTCTGGTAGATCACAACATCACTCTCTTAACTTCAGAACTGCATTTGTTTCAAGTACCAGATGTAGATGACACTGAAATTAGAAAATAAGCATCTGTATACAAATTATATAAGAATGAACTGAACATAAGAACATGATCATAAGAATTTATTGATCAAACGAACGTCTGACTCATCAAACTTTCTCCACTGTTTCTCTCAGCTTCAGGCCTGACAGATTTCTCACCACAGCAGACATGAAACACTGACATAGTCTTTGTTGTGCCTGTTGTAAGTCAGGCATTTTGACCTGCCACTCTTGTCCTCAATAATATTCAGAATCGCAAATCAACCACAGGGATTCAATCAGATATTTTCAACCGCTGACCTTGGTCACAGAACATAAAGGCGGCACATTAACAGCATGAATACAAAATGTCTCTCAGTGCCAGAGAGGCATAATGCAGCATCTGTGCAGAATCTTCCACATCACAGAGTCTCTCTATTTCTTACATTTCCTCTGAAGTCAGAGGAGGAATATACAACACTAGCAGAAACCTTGGCTCGCCGTCCTTCAATCTCGCAGATCAAACGCACTTACCAACAATCCTGAGGAGCCTCGCAGAGCACTTTCTCACACATCTGTCAACGTTTTCAGGTGCTCCCCCGCCTCCCGGTTCCTCAGCAAGAATAAGTTTGAGCATTAAAAGTCCCCCAGAGAGACGTGAATGGAGAAAAGAGGGAGAGAGGACATTGATCTGGTTGTGTAACATGGTGCAGTTTGCCATAGGTCAATGAAATCCCATCAGCTTTTTCCCCTTTTGGTCAATATCCATTTGAAGAAGCTCTGCAGACATTGTCTTCCCTTAGCCCTCAGCCACTTGTATTCATCTTCAGCCAGATGCTTTCAGTGAGTGGACACAATCAGATTGCAAAAGGAAACGTTAAGGAAAGAAAAAAAAAAAAAACACTTGATGAGCATGGCAAGCTCCAGAGAAATAAGACAGCAGTGTTTTGTTTCTGGGGCACTCCTCTGCTTCAGAGTGGAAATTTCCGCTCTTATAATCTTACATATTTAAGGCCAATTTCTATAAATGCCACCATGATTATTTTGATTGCTAAAAGAAAGCAATACAGCTTTTTGCCCATGTAAACTGCACAGACAGTATTAACACTACATCCTCACTACTTTGCATTTGTTTGTTGTTGCTCCCTCTGGTGGTTTCTTGAGTCCCCCTGGACTTAAATTGAAGATATCATTTATACCTTCTTCTAAATTGTTATTTGCTTCAGATCAGATCCTTTTCTTGAGTAAAAGTATGAAAAATACTCCATTAAAGAGAACCTATTATGCTTGTGTGCCTTTTCGCTTTCCTTTAGTGTCTTACATAGTTTTTTGTGCATGCAAAAGGTTTGCAATGTTGCAAAGCCCACACTAAAGGGAGTTACTCTCCCCACAGACACTCTGCTCCTGAACTACCTGAAATGCCTCGTTTGAAGTCCCACCTTTTCCTCCATAACATGGTGATGTCACCAAATAACACATTTGCATAAAACTTGTCCAAGTGGCTAGTTTGGCATGCCCTCAAACAAAGCTAGAGGGGAGTTGGAGCGGACACAACAGTGAGCCAGCTGACCAATCAGAGCAGACTGTGAAAGACGTAAATGTTAAAGCATGTAAACATGTTCCAGTAGAAACCCTAAATACAAGTATGCACTTGAAAATGAGCGTGATAGGTCCTCTTTAAAAAATAAAAGTACTTATTATGCAGCAGAATACTTGTGAGTGTTTTGTTACTATACGTCATATTAGCGGAGTATTATTACTGATGCACATTGTTGGAAAATATGAACAAAGTATATGTACATTTAATATATCTGCTTGTAAATTACATTTATAGGATTGTTTGCATCCATGCGATGACAATCATTCATGTATTTATTTCACTGGATTGGCCAAAAACTAACTCTGATCTGGTCTGATCTGATCTATATATATATAAAGTACATATAAAATTACATTGGAAGAACATTTGATCAATATCCTTCTCCTTATACTGATGCATGAATGTGTAGAAAGCATTTTGACTTTATAGCTGGTCAAGGTGACGTTAATCTTAACAACTTCATTTAAATGCACCATGTTTTATACTGTAATATGTTTTGTTTGTAAAATCTTGAACTGCAAAGTCCTAACTATAGCTGTTAGATAAATACAGTGGAGTAAAAAGTACAATATTTCACCTAATATGTAGAGAAATAGAACTATAAAGTTACACAAAATGGAAACACCCAAGTAAAGTAGAAATACTTCAAAACTGTACCTAAGTACAGTACTAGTAATAAATGTATTTAGTACGGCTGTCAAAGTTGTTAATTGATTTCTACTAATAAATATATACCTGGTTGTATTTGACCACATGCCTGCTTTTACAGCATTTTTTTGCATCAATTTGACCAAACACTGACACCCTGATCTGGTTCATTTATCTGGATACACTTTATAAATTTGAACTGAAAGAGTTTACCACATCACAATATATACTGTATATCATGATATAAAATTATACTGAAAAAAAATTTGAGCCATATCATCCTCTTATACTGATGTATTATAGCTGGTCAAGGTGATGTTAATTTTAACAACTTTCTTTAAATGTAAAGGTAGGTGAGTAAAAAGCACAATATTTCCCTCTAATACTTAGGGGTGTAGAGCAATAAAATAGCATGAAATGGAAACACCCAATTAGTACCTCAAGATTGTATGTAAGTACTGTATTTAAGTAACTTTTCACCACTGGGTATTTGAAAATATTTGGTAGCTTCATGTAGCAGTATATCAAACATATTCAGCTTTCTATTTATTGCATAATTAATACTATCGAACAAAGACGTTGCAAAGTTTATTTCAGTCAGCAGGATTCGGGTTCAACTCTCCAGCCTCCATTTTGAAGGTGGTTCTCATAGTTCAACTCGGAGTCAATGAGGCTGTTTTGCATATTACCTTGGCAACTGCCTTTTTTATCATTAGGCCGCTGTTGAGAATTTCCTTAATAGTAGTTTCATTCTAACCCAGACATTTGGTATGGAAATGTGACTCCTCCCTGCTTTGACAAAATGAGGCTCTCAGCAGAAAGGATTTTGTTTCTAACTCAAAAACAAGACCTGCATTAACATATCAAGGAGCCGGAAAGGGAAAAAAAAGATATTCTAAACATCTTCCCAGTAGACATCTGACAATAGATGTCTGGTTTTATTGGGAGTGGTGCTATTTAAGCCATGTGGATTTGATGCATTCCTGTGATATTTTGATATTTATCAGCTTTTTATGTTTAGGGCAGAAACTGTAATTATTTGTCTTCATCATTTCCATATGTAAAAAAAAAAAAACACCACACAAACAAAACCTCATCTAGCAGAGAGCAGACTGGAGCCATGTGGCTGTTTACACTTCCGTCTCCGCAGGTTGAATGAAACCTGTAACTCGCTTAATCAGAAGTTTCGTATTTACGTTAACGCTGTCAAAGAAGGTCGCTGTGTGTGTTTTTTTTTTTTTTTTTTTTGTTTTGAGACGCAGACGACAAGAAGTGTGTAGCGGTGGTGCTGCTGGTGTGTGATAGCGGTGTGTGGGGGCTCCGGGGGGTGCATTAGCCGCTGTCTGGCGTCTGAGAGGGTGAAGGGGAAGTGGGAGAGAGGCTTAATGTCTGTCTACTTCTATTTCCCTCTTAATTTCACACACTGTTGAGTCAGCCTATTGACTGACTGCTTATGGTGATGCTGGCGGTCCACCAACACTGCGGAGGAGGCAGTGCATATAACTCCCTCCTCACTGCTCCATTTCACCATGTAGGACCTCCACTTATTTAATAAGGCCACATCCATCCGTGTGTTTGTGTGTAACCTGCCTCCTACATGGGATTGTGTGTGTGTGTGTGTGTGTGTGTGTGTGTGTGTGTGTGTGTGTGTGTGTGCACTTATCAGGTTGTAGCTGTGGGCATCCCCGCAAGACTGCGTGCTACATCTTTGTGTGAGAGACGAGAGGAGAGTGATCCTACATGCACTCTGAAGGCTCTTAGCACCTTTGTGTCCCATGTGTGCTCAGCCTTCAAATCAATACTCTCCTATTTCCTCAAGTTCCTCAAACTTTTTAGATTTCACACAGGAAGTGACCAGTGGAGAGGAACCTGAACACAGAAGATTAAAGGAACTCATTACCTAAAAATAATCAACATCTCCTGTCTAATCCAGTCTATGTAGCCGGATCATGGGTTCAGCGAAGGCTGCTGTGCGTTATCATTCAAAGGGAAATTACAGTATTTTTCAACCTGGGCTTTATTCTCATAATTGTACCCCTGCTGATTCAAGCTAACTTTGTCAACTTTCGAGGAAACACAACTCCAGCAAAATGACTTGTCCAACCAAAACTAAACACAGAAACTGTCCTTCTGGATTAGCTAAATGCATAGGGATCAACAAAGAGACAGCTTTAGGTGCATTAAATGTGGTTTGCATCAAAGTGAAATCATTCACAATTGAGCGTTTGTTGAAACCCTTCCCTCAACAATGATTGTCTGTGTGCATGGGGCTAGAAAGAGTGATACTTGGCATATAAGAGATGGCAGGGTGGTGTGTTTTTATTTTTAGCCTTTCCAAACCCAAAAACAAGACAACAAGAGTACCAGGAGTGGATTAAAAACTGTGATGTTATCTGCTCTGATGTAAACTGCAACATTAACATGCCTGACTAACCAGTTTACCAGGTACAGTACAGGAGCACAGTTCATGAACACCTCCGCACCTAATGACATTGATGCTACTGATGATGTTGATGATGATGATATTGATGATGATGATGATTAGGATACTCATGATGATGATGATGATGACATTGATGATGTTGAAATTGTTAATGACGAAATAAATCTGAAGTAGCTCCAGCTCCAGTAGCTCCTCGTTACCTCCAGAGACAAAATGCAATTTTGGACTGAAAACACTTTTAATATTTATAATATTCATTGTTCAACACAGGCCATTTTGGTAGAAAATGACGACAGAATAGAAATAATTTTGTTTTACTTTTGTACGGCACTTCTTAAGTGAACATTTTACTGGCATCTGAAAATTGCTTTCAGTCCAAAATGGTGGACGCGCAGCAAAGCTACCAATAACCTGGTTGCCAGATCAGATTGTCAGTTTCCAGCCCAATCACAACTTAAAACCCACCCAGTTAAATAAAAATCAGCCCAAATCATAACCTTGTCAGATACCAGTGTAAAATCCTTAAACCCTTTACATGCACAATAGAAAACACAGGATAAACATACAAAGCTTCATAACCAAAGATAAAATGTTGCAGTCAGACAAATGCTCAAATTCCCATGTCAGTGTCAATGATGATGGCGTCAAGGTAAGTAAGTCCTCCCTTTTCCCCTTAATGATGCCTGAATACAACTCATGTCAGAAATTTTTCAAATGAAATGAAATTAAATGAGTCAGTAATATGACCAAGAGGACACATGCTATTTCTCCCTGCCCAACTTAATCAAAAGTATCCCATCTGTGCAGCAACCTGCCCAATCTGGCAACAACAACATTATTTTGTGGGGTCACAGGTTAAATGAAAAAACCAAGTTCGCAAGTAGCACATCAACTACATAGCTTTGGAATCATTAAAAAGTCAGAGACGACATTTTCAACCAATTCATGGTGCTATCTTTAGCTTTATTAGCTAGCTAGCTATAGACAATAAAATCAGACACTGACAGCTGTCATTTCAGCTAGCAAATCAACAGTTGATGGCCAGAAGTGTAAAGCTGTTTTTGACTACCTCAGTATGAGATCATTTAAAATTGTTTGTGGCAATTCAGACACTGTAGCTAGTTATAGCTTGCTTCCCGAATTTCCCTCCGGGGATTAATAAAGGTTCATCTTATCTTATATTATCTATTGCCAATACAATCTGCCTAATTTCAGATGGCAAGTCAACAGTTGATGGCTCAAAAGTAGAGGTTGCTTTTGTCTTTTGTGGTAATTTGTACATCATTATTGTTGTAAACTACTTATGTGAGAATAGAAAGCCTGAACAACGCTTGCTATGAGCAACGGGGATTAGCGAACAATCACTTGGTTTATTTTTACTGGTTTCTTGTTTTTTCCCCATGAATTTCATGACAAGACAATACGATAAACATCTCTCATTTGCTAGGCCTACTTTTCTAACATACTGTCAACAACAGTGTGTGCAAATAAACAGACAGCTATCTTAGTTGACCCTAAACTAGATCCCAAAGCAGCTAGCTACAATGGCTAATCCAGGGGTCTAATTTCTGTATTTATTTTTTTGTCTGACTCAGTTGAAATTATTCATGTGAAACTGAAGTTTATAATGGAAAGCTTTAGGAGGCTTCGGTTGCTTCCCCAGATAAACATTTTACCACACTATCCCGAATATCTACATTATGACAATAAGACCAGAATAGTACTGCTTCTATAGACAGAAATTAGATGTAATCCAGGAGACATAATGTTGTAAAAATTGGTTTCTTCAAATGCTGTGAATCTTATCTCTTTCAATCTGCAAGCTAATCTTTTCTCAAATCATAGGGAAGTTGCTTGAACAATTCTTGGGTGGAAGATTCAATAAAATGCGGCAGACAGTAAATCAGGTCTGTCTGCAGTGGAGCAGCAACATATACTGAAATTGGTCTTCTTTTCTAGGTCACAGGAATGAATAAGGTAAATCACCAGCTTGTAATCTGGCTGCTGTCACCTTGTTCCACAACTAAAGGCTTCTTATCAGCGGTGACAGCGCCGGAGCCATTTTGTTTGCCGGGTGTAAATAACGTTACATTGGTCATGAAGTGAGATAAGGTGTTTCATGAAATGTGAGCCACCTTAACAGATTTTGACAGGTTGCTGGAGTTAATACGGTTCGAGGGAGGAGAACATAGGAAATGAGATACGGGAATATGTGCAGAAGCCGTGAGATATCTCACCGCAAAATGGGGCAGTGGATTTTCCCTGATGATGCCGTGGGTGTCGTTGATATTGTTTGGATGTGCGAACAGCAGGGTTTCATTGCTTTTTGTCACATTGTAATATGTGTAATTTAACGAGATGATTATCAGCAGAGAGCCGAAGAAAGAAGAAGAGAAACAGCGTGGGTTTCACATGTTTGGAGGTCCCTACAGCAGCTCATTGCCTGTGTTTGTCCACGCCCCTCTCCTCATAATAAACCCCTGGTGTTACAGTCTCTGTGAAGGAAGCTTCTAGCAATAGGCTTCTTTAACAGGAGAGAGAGCCACGTCTGCCCCCGTGATTTGTTATTCAGTGAACCGCATCTCTAGAGAAATGGATTTACTGGTGTGCCCTCTGCAGACAAATGAAGGTCGGCCCCTACTTTGGAGATGCCATTTGCCGCGCGATGCAATTGTTAATACGCAGCTTTGAGAAAAGCAGGCAGAAAAACATTCCTACACATTTGGAATTCCAGTGATGGAGAGAGATGAAAAGAGAAAGGTGGAGGGATTAGGAGGGCAGAGGCAGAGCTGGGCTTGTGGTTTCTTTTCTTTCTGAACGCTGCTCCACTCTTTCTTACACTTGCTGCTACAACCTTCTGCTGTCTGGGGAGAAACTGTACAACTGCAGTCAACCTGCACACATTTTTGTTTGCTCGCATAGCTTGGGGGAAAATTTCACCTTCGACCCTGAGAATGTGTGAAGCCTTACAGCGAGAGTGAAGTCAAGGCGTGTTCAGGTTCACACCTGCCAATGCTCCACCTTCATTTGCATGTACAGTATGGCATGCTGTATGTTGTTGAACAGTACATATGACTGAGATATTATACTGAGGCATTAGTTTGACATTTTGGAAATGTATGTTTGCTCGCTTTCTTGCCGAGTGCGTGATGAGAAGGTCGATACCACTCTCGTCTCTTGTCTGTACACTAAAAATGAAACCACAGCCAGCAGCCAGTGAGCTTACCTAAACATAAAAACTGGTAAAATGGGGAAACAGCCAGCCTAGTTTGTCCAAACATGAAAAGAAATCCAGCAGGAACAGCAGGAAGTCACTGCTCCTGGCCAAGTACAGTCCAGTGCATAAGATTTTTTTTTGCACTTTGATTTTATTGAGAAACAAGATATACATGTTAATTAAAGAAAGAAAGAAAGAAAGATATTCCTTTATTAGTCCCACAGTGGGGAAATTCACTTTTACACTCTGTTGTTCACACAGTACATATACATGTCAATGGAGAGATGTCAGAGTGAGGGGGCTGCTCCAAGCGCCCAGAGCAGTTGGGGGTTTGGTGCCTTGCTCAGGGGCACCTCGGCAGTGCCCAAGAGGTAAACTGGCACCTCTCCAGCAACCAGTTGGTCTTGGTGCATGGGGGACTTGAACCGGTGACCTCCGCGTCCTAACCCAAGTCCTTACGAGCTGAGCTACTGCTACCCCTAAAACTACCCCTAATAAACATAGCAGAGGATGGTGTGAGATAGTATACATATACATATAGTATATATAAATTAGATAGTATAAACACATATACACTATCAAAACTGAACCACAACCACCAAATGTTGAACAAATCGACCTATAATGAGCAATAAATCTAGCGAGTGTTTAAGGTTGACAGTATTTTTCAACCTAGATGATCTTTTGCCATGTTTTTGTGTCTAAGTGACAATTTTTGAATCTGGTCCAGTATTGAGAGAGAGCACTGTAACCGGCAGCCACAAAACGAGCTGTGAGGGAAAGCGTCTATGTAACGTTAAGTCGACTAAAAGTGCTTGTTTTTGCCGCTGACAGGCTCAGATTGTTATTAAATGTATGTGACAACAACATGGGCAGGACCCTACAGAATAACAAAACCTTTTTTTCTTACCTTTCGCTTTGACCGGTCTGTTTATGTCCAAATTTCACTCAAGGAGAAGTCTCGTTATGAAATCTGAATCCGTATACTCTGGCTAACATAAATACAGGCAGCCATCGAATTCAGACCTCATCCACATTGTGGAAATCATTAAAATTTTCAGCCATGACATTGAAAATCTTTTGGCTAACACTAAGCTATGCTTTCTGTACAATAACACTCGCCTTTCCACCATGGATGTTGTCTTCGGCAGCAACTCACCTCACCACATTTCAGACCAAGACTTCTCCTTGAGCGAGACTCTTTCCATAATGTGAGACACTTAAAACAATCAGAGCCTGTCATGGTGAAAACAAGCACTTCTAGTGGATGTAAATGACGGTATCCTTCAATACTGGAAATTGTTTTCACTACTAGGCCCTGTTCAGACCTGGTATTAACATGCGTCCTCACTGATTGGAACACAAGTGGACAGCTGTAAGTACAAGTGTGAATGCCCTTAAGCACACTGAGGACGCATTGAGATCAGATCGCTCAGACCACATCTAGAGGTGGTCCTGAGTCACCTTAAGGACCGCCTACTCAACCGACATCCCGCTGGGATCCACGGGGGTCTCACTGCACTCCCCTTGTGAAAAGACAGGCAGTGGCATGGAAACAAACTAGGCATGGGAAGTGTATTAATATCATTCTGTCCATGATGTGTCGGTGTTTTTTTTTTCTGACACCCGCCTGCCTGCACGCCAGCGCTCATCCCCGGCTCTGAAGCCCGCTGTTGCCTGGCAAAGCGGCAGTGTCTGCGGCACGGAGGTCCCTGGGGACCACCGGTACAATAACGTTTTATTTGTATATTAGTATAGTGTAAACAAATTCACAAATATGTAGGATACTACAACTGACATTCATGTAATATTACATCACAACATCTGCTGTATTACTACATTTTATTTGCATATAAAGCGGGGAAGTGAGATCCCACCACAAGTGGTCACTGGAGACCCATGTGGAGGCGCATTCTAATGCAGGTGTGAACAGACGCTTTTAGATCTGTCTACTTGTGATCAGATCACTGAGGATGCATGTAAATGCCAGCTCTGGACAGGGACTTAGTTAAGACATGGGAAAATATGGTCCAGGTTGAAAAATACCAAAGTTACCCTTTAAGCAAAGTTTCTTCCCTCTAATACCAGCAGAAATAAGAGTAAGAGCACACTGATGTCTCAGTTTGATGTAATAATTTCATCGCCTTGCTCAGAGCTGTTTCAAATATGTAGGACAGAAGTTTTGCATGGAAAACTTCACTATGCTGTCAGCTTCAAAAACTTGTTCTTCTCCAGCATGTCATGTGTAGATGAAGCCATTGTAGCACTGCCAATGTTTTTTATATGATTGCTGCACTGTTGCTGCACTGCTCCTTCAGTCCCGAGAGGGACGGTTTGGGAACTCATGAAGTATTAACCCAGGAGAGATGGAAGATGCAGGAAGTTAATGTTTCTCCAATCATATAAATGAGTTGCTATTTTCAGACAAAAAAATAGCACATCAATGTCATTTTAGCATTTTTACTTTCACTAAAAGAAACACACAAAACACCCAGTTCTGTTATCAGACGAGTCTTAGATTCCTTTTTAAGGGACTATATCTGTCTGAGGTGCATCTCCTCACCCTCCATTGCTGTTTTGGTCCATAAATTTTCCCTCCCACTCCTCCTCCTCTCTTTACTGAAGTATTTCCCTCAAGGAAAAGGAGTCTTAACGCATATGCTGATCGATCTCATTGTTTGCTGCCCTCAAGGCATTACCTATGCCTATCCTCAGTGACAGAAAGTTGTATTCTCTCCATACTGTCTCGCATGACACCAAAAGAGCTTTGAGACATTCATGAATCAAGCTGTAAACTTTGAGCTTTTTGCATGTTGTGCTGCAGGCCCTGATGCTCCTCACTACATCATCTACTGACACTGAGCTGATATATAGAATGTTATTGTCTATTAGTTTATTTTACTCCAACATTTTACATTAAAGGAATACTTCAAGCTTTATGGATATGCTTCAACCTCATAAATAATAATAATAATGATAATGATAATTTAGATTTATATAGCACCTTTCAAGAAACCCAAGGACACTTAACAGTAGCTAGCTAGAGGCCATAGGTCTTGTTGAAGAGGTGGGTTTTGGTTCATGCCTGAGGATCTCACCTTCTGAGACTGTGCAGGGATGAAGGAGGTCCAACAGGACTAAATAGATGGATAACTTAGCTTAGCTTAGCATAAAGACTGGAAACATTAGGCAATGTTCAGCTAGTCTGGCCTGGCTGAGTCCAAAGGTAAAAAATATCTGCTCACCAGCAAAGTGTAACCACAACTCTCAGTCATTTTTAAACTTTAAACAAATCGACAAACAAACTACACCAGGTTTAATCAGTGAGCTTTAGAGGTGTTGGCAGGTAGATTTGCTTTTAGTTGTTTTCCAGTGTTTTTGCAGAGCTAAGCTAACTGTCTGCTGGCTGTATCCTCATATTTATTGTACAAATCTTATCGTTAAGTGATCTGATTTTCTATTGTCCTTTATTACTGGGAACCAACTAATTTATTTTAGTATGATAAATACAGAAATAGATTTTTTAAATCTGGATTACACACAAGGTTTGCCCCTATGTACAGTATGAAACGGCTGCATTAGCCAGTTACTTGGAGAAAGCCTGAGAGATGAGGAGAAAGGAGACTTATTGGGATGAACTTTAGGCTTGTAGTCTTACTTTTTTTTGCTATTTGGTGCATTTTGCACACTTTATACATGGCTACACCAATCAATAGTGTGTCTGTATGGGCACTCTGGGGTAAAGCTTCTGTGTTTAATGCCAAGGTGATGGAGAGGATGGTTTTCTGTTGAGATGGATGGACATTGCTATTCATCTCTTCTTATTTATCTTTTTCATTTACTTTTTTTCGATGTCCTTTCAAATTGTATGATAAAGTGATTACAAAAACAAGAGGACATAAGCAGGCTGAATACTGTAATATATCTAATATTCACATAGTGTATATATACATAGTATCTAAAAATATCTATAATAAATAATAATATAAAAATATATATACATAATAATTATACATCCATATGCACACCTATGTACATATACATACATATATACATACATACACATACTAATAATTATTATGATGGCAAGAGTATAACTCTTGTGTCTGAAAACCAATAAAATTGCTTTAAAAAATGTATACATGAACAATTGTTTTTGAAAATATGCAGAATTATATCATGTGTCATAACTGTTATTTATTTATTTTAATATTTATTATTCATATATATATATATATTTATGACATTTTGATACATAGGCCCTTGTAATCCTGTGTAGGAGGGCCTAAATGTTCAGCTTGACTGGAAATGAACATATTACTGGTTGAGACTGGCTGGTTCCAGCTTATGTAAGCACACATTAGATTTTGTTTTACAGAAAAAATGAGTCATTATTTTGATGTGAAATTACAGTAAGAGGGTCGCAGGTTTGAATCCGGCTTGTGGCCCTTCTGTGTGGCGTTTGCATGTTCTCGCCGTGTTAATGTGGGTTCTCTCCGGGTTCTCCTGTTTCCTCCCTCAGTCCAAAGACATGCAGGTTAACTCAAGACTCTAAATTGTCCATAGGTGTGAAAGTGAGTGTGAATAGTTGTCTGTCTCTATGTGCCCTGCCCATGGTGTACCTCGCCTTCACCCAGCTGGGATCAACTCCAGCCCCCCCGCGACACCTAACAGGATAAGCAGCTGCAGATGGATGGATGGATGGATGGATGGATGGATGGATATTGTTACATATGTGCACAATATGACCGAACGTTTTTCATTTCATCTGAGAGGAATATCTGTTTGAGTCACTGAAAGGTTTGCTTCCAGGTAGACCGAAAAGAAAATACCTGCACAGACTCCTTTCATAGTAAACTGCCCCCAGCGACAGTTTGAATTAAGACTTGTGATCAGCGACCTGATAATATAATCAAACAGGTCAGTCATGACTTTTTTCCATCCTAACCTTGTAAATTGTACCACAAGAGGCTTCAGTGAGCAAAATAACTGAAACACTGCAACCTTTCCAATTTAGGAGCACTCGACCTGAAATACCAAACCGGGCTCAAACTCTCTGTCTTTAAGGGCAGCCGCCATCTTTATGTGTGTGTGTGTGCATTACTCAACGGACAGAAAGCCTCATCTGGTCGCAGCAGACAGGTCAAAGATGGTCTCTATACTTAAAGGTGAAGGAGTATCACAGCTGCTCCACTTCACAGACAATTTACACAAACTTTGTGGACAAAACTCTCTTAATAAAACCTTTTAATTTTCCAGTACTGGATCACCTGGGACCGTCATCGTTTTCTCATCACGCGAAGGCAGCCGTTAAAGCACAGCAAACTACACTTTTTAGATTACTTTAACCACTCACATGGTGCACTTTATTATTATATTTCTTACTGCATGAATTTCAAAATGTCTGGTTGTTGCAGGAGAAAATCATCACCTATCTTGAGTATCCACCAGCATCTTCTTTATAACAGAATATGATCATTTTACCTCAAAATCTAATAATAATTTGTTGCTGAATATATTTACTGAGTAAACCAGAGAAATTAAAGATTTGTGATTGCTGGCACCACCAAGTGGCGACTGCAAAAAAGAAAACATCTCATTTACTACATGAGGGGAGTCAGTAAACACAACACCTTCTCATTGGCAAGTATTGTTGTAATAAGTTAAATAAGCAGCTGATTCAGTTAGATATGGGAGACAAACATACTGATCCATCACTCAGATGTTCACATTCAGTCTTCATGCCAGAGTTTGTGAGAAACTTGAGCATCATGACAAGTTATCTACGGCGTGCATGGTTTCACATTTCCTCAGACTTCCTCCGTAAACTACAAAAACCCACAAACAGTCTTACTACATACACCATGAAAAGCACAAAGCAATGTCGATAAACAAGCAGGATGAGGATGCATTTGATCACAGCTCTGTTCACAGCACCAGCCTCCACCACATGTTACGAACGAGAACCACAGCTTGCATAATTAAACACAGCTCCGTTCATACTGTTGCTGCAGCTCTGTGAAAATTCTCTTTATTTGAACTAAATAAAGCTGATTTTAATGAAGCAAACAGGAAAAGGATGCTGCTCTCAGTTTCTCAGAGACACAGATCCAGGAAATGAATTATTTAAGTATCCTATTAAAGGTGACTTCATTAGTTAGCTGGTTATTAACAAATATGGTGCTATTTTATGTTGTTTTATTTTAAATGAATTCCACAAAGAGACCAAAACCAACAATGAATTGATCCGATTGACATGTATTGTTTATGTGTCTGACTCTTCTGTGCCATAGAGCCCCCAAAACTATTAAAAACATATCTGAGATAGGCTGTTCTCATACACCAAGGGGAGCTATACCTAAGGAAAGTAAATGCACTGTATTCATATATAGCTCACAAAATCAGTTTGTATGTAATCCCCATAATCATGAACCAGGAGGTATAAAGAGCGAGAAACGCTGCGTAATGAGCAGGTTGGTGTTGATGGGTGGGTCAAAAAACAGCAAACTTTCACCCAGGAGACTTGTGATCATTCCCCGTGTTAAACCAGAAGTCAGCGTTGATTTATTTATCATGTAACTTCTGTACTTATATTACGCCACTTCATCTATTTTAACCCAAACAACTACCTTTTCCTAAACCTAACAAAGTTGTTTAGTGTGAAAAGACTAGATTGGACTTGTGGTCCATCCAAGGTTAAAAAAAGTCAGAAAAGGTAGAAGAATCTAGTAACCGTCAACATGACATGCGTGTGATGGTTCTGCTATACTGTAATGTTAGTGTCCTTATATCCTCATGTCCCCAGTGTTTCAAGCATGTGCACATTCTCCATACTATGTCATACATTATTTAGCAGCAGTGTTAAATGTTATTCCCTAATTGCAGCCGTGGATCTTGCAGTCTGCCGAGGATCTCGTGATGGTTTTCACTCTCAGACCGGGATCAAGTCATTACAGCCATCGCACAGTCAATTAACTTCTATTCTCTGCCCCGTCGTGTCCTCTAAGCCACTTGAACCTGGGCATAACACACTGAGATCCATGGATTATATGAATGGAGTGGCTGTCTGGCTCAGACACTGTAGGCAATGAGGATGAAATAGGCTGCACCTGCTTGAAGTTAATGGGGATGGATTGTGTCCGGGGTGATGTAGAGCCACATTTACTGGAGGCTGCAGCCGGAGCAAGGACCTGAACTGCGAGACTGCTGAACTACATCAGCACGGGGAGACTGATGCCTGCTCTCCCAACAGGCTATTACACATGTGACCGGACCAGAGGTGGCCCGGAAAGTATGGACCAGAATTCAATGGTCGAGAGGTTGCAGTAATTAGACTTGACCATGCTGCTGCTGCTCATCCATTATTCCTGGTCCCACTGATGCTCATTTGGAATTGCTGGAGAAATGCCTTGCTCCCACTTAGTGGTACAGTGCATGTAGTGTGTGTGTGTGTGTGTGTGTGTGTGTGTGTGTGTGTGTGTGTGTGTGTGTGTGTGTGTGTGTGTGTGCGCATACAGTATTTGAGTAGTTCTGTTTAAAAGTCAAGAGGAAGGCCCATAGAGTCTTAGCTAACTAATGTAATTTGACCAGAGGGTAAAAGTAATGTGACCGTTCTAGTTTCTGCAAAGTTTTCTGAACTCATCTTAGCTTTTATGTACCAGAGTCTGACTTATTCTCAGCATTTAGGGGAAATTATGTTGAATGCAGTGAGCTTGAAATGGATTTGTACTGCAACGCGATGGCCTGACTTTCTAGAGCAACTGGTGTTCAGCGTCTCTTTCTTCGACATGAGCAGCTAAAGATTGAACCACCGACCATACATGATTAGTGGATGACCCTGTTAAGGCCATGCTGTAACTCCCAGGGAGTCCAAGTGCCGAAGCTTTGTCACAGCCATCGGTGCTCGATAAACTGCCGTACAAGGCACCCTTAGCACCGGTATGAAACAGTGTGGTGATGTAGTTTAAGAGGGAAAAGACACACTCAGGGTGGAAAGGAAGGGAGGTGGATGGGTCCAACAAACACAGGGCTTTCATTTACGCATGTATAAAGAGAACTGGATACAGCATTGGAGGTGGGCTCCTGTTCATTCCTATGAGAGCTGCTCAGTGGCGCACGAGGCCAAAATGGCTTGACTCCTGAGAGATAAAGTCCCAAGATCATCCGGTGATCTTCCACATCCACTGGGCCAAAGAAGGAGCACAGTAGCATTTTCTTTAACTCCACCTCCCAGCTCTCGCTCCAGCCTCGGTCTCATTCACATGAACGGAGGAAGGGAAATAACTCTGGATTCAGCTATTAGTGCATAATAATTATTATATATATTATAACTAGGACTTCATAATTTATCATTCATTCATTCATTCTCAACCGCTTATCCCGTTAGGGGTCACGGGGGGGCTGGAGCCGATCCCAGCTGGCATTGGGCGAAGGTGGGGTTCACCCTGGACAGGTCGCCAGTCAATCACAGGGCACATAGAGACAGACAACATATAGACAGACAACCATTCACGCTCACATCCACACCTACGGGCAATTTAGAGTCATCAATTAACCTAAATTGCATGTTTTTGGACTGTGGGAGGAAGCCGGAGTACCCGGAGAAAACCCACGCTTACACGGGGAGAACATGCAAACTCCACACAGAAGAGACCCAAGCTGGAATCAAACCTGTGACCCTCTTACTAACCACTACACCACCATGCAGCCCACTTCATAATTTAAAGTAGGGCAATTCAAGTGTTCCTACTGGGAAGTTCATTTACCCAAAAATAAAATGATCCTCTGAATTACAGACGTCTCTTTCCCAATGTAAGTGTATGGGAAAATTCTTTTTGGGTCCAATGGCATCACGTGACAGACACAGAAGCTGTAATTCTGCCACGATGAAAATTTGCCTCAAAGCCTGATGCTCTTCCTGGGCGTTTGATACTGACGCTTTGTCAGGACCACTTGGCGGTACTTTATGGTCGCAGTAAAAATGTGGTTAATATTGTGAATTCAAATAAAATCCTTCCTTAGGTTTAAGCAATAAAACCACATAGTTAAGTTAAGGAAACAACATTATGGCTGGGTTTAAAATTACGATGTTTGTAAAGTGAAAATGACAGTGTAGCGATGGTGGTGGGCCACATTAATAGAAATGAATGCATGATTGTTGGGAAAATGAGCAGCTTTAATCAGTTGGACTTTTTGTTGCACAGACGCATGTTTAACAGTGTGTTCAGGAAATTATATCAAGATGTTTTTTATGAATTTGTGGGTGGTTTTGTGTCTTGAATTTTAGCCATTTCAGATGGTATATGTGAACAACAAAATCCTAAATGACCTGCAACAAAGTCTGTTGATTCTTGATACCTATGTAACATACGTTACAACCAATGACTGTACAGAGCGGCAGACTCAGAAGGGCAAGGATGGATAAAAAATGAAGAAAGTTTTCTAGCATTTAGGGCAGCCTATATGGCACTGCATCATGTTTTCTCAAGTTTAAGGCCACCCTGGAGGGCACTTCATCACGTTTTTCCTACCACAGAGGCATCCAAGAGGGCATTTTTGCTGCGGATTGTTGAAACATGGGGGCGCCAAGCGGTTGTAAACTATGTCGCCACACTCCCGCAGCACTTTAGTGTTGCCGACACTGAAGGGCGCCTTGTGCGTCGGTATCACACGCCAAGGGCTGTGACAAAGTGTTGGTATTTGACGCTCTGGGAATGAGAGTGAGCTGGATGGACTGAGCATCGGGAGAATTGGGGTTAAGAGTCCTGCTCTTCTACATGAGGAGGTAACTTTCACGAGTGTTTCTTTATGTTTCCCATGTTTGTGTTTTGTTTTCTCTCGTCCCTCATTCTCCAGGCTCTGCTCATCATCACACTCACCTGTCTACAATCAGGACATCAAGCGCACCTGCCTCTCATCAGCTCCCCCATGCAGTACTACTATTACACGCTACTCAAGATTTCCAACCAATTGTCGCCAGCTTGTTCTCCCAGTGGTAAACACACATTAAGACCAAACTCATTATTGCTAACTCTTAGTGTTAGCTTCTTTGTGCTCTAACCTGTTTTCCCTGCAGGATTACCATTCGCCTGTCTGCCAGCTACGCCTGCTTTCCACACTCATTATCTGCCCACGCCAGTTTCATCTCTGCTGCCCGTCTCCATTCCTCCCCACGGACCCTGGATTCATCCTCTTTATCATCAGTTCCATATCTCCGTCCCTTGTGGCAATAAAAAAACATTTTTAAACCACCAACCTGTCTGTGTGCTGTGCTTGGGTCCTACTCCTGTTCATAACACAATTGCTGAACCACAGCCACCTTTGACATCTTACTCCTTTTGACATTCTATGTTCGGATATAAGCCAGTGGTTCCCATTCAGGGTGCATGAAAGTATTTCAGCTTCCAACAGGAAGCACGACAGAAAAAACTAGCTAACTAGAATTACCACCTCTCAGTTGTATGCCTCCACCAACCAGTCAAGTTGCAGTTTACATCCACATTTATCCAAAATGTCACTACTTGATAATTTTATCCTGTTAGACACCTGTGTAAAACTTGTCATAATTAGCATATGAATTCTTGAGTTATAGCCAAAATCATGTTTTGTGAGCTCACAGTGACCTTTGACCACCAGAATCTAATCAGTTCATCCTTAAGTCTAACTGGATGTTTGAAGAAGTTTGAAGAAATTCGCTCAAGGTGTTCCTGAGATATCACAAGAATGGGACAGACATCAGGTCACGGTGACCTTGACCCTTGACCACTGACATCTAGTCAGTTAGAGTGAGTTAGTAGTCAGCCTTCCTGAGACATCACATTCATGAGAATGAACCTGACTTATGAACAACCTGAAAACATAATCATAGTCGCCGGTGTGGAGGCATAAAATAGTACCTAACTGTTGGATGCTTGGTGATTCTTTTTGAGTGTGGTTAATGATTATACCTAAATGATGTTATTTCATATGACAAACCTAATTTATTTTCTTACTAAGCTAATGCTAAAGCTAAAGGAGCTGAGCTGTAGCCCCCACCCAACAGAAAATTTGAACTAAACCAAAAATAAAGTCTCATGTTCTTATTAAAATATCTTTGTTGCATTTTATTTATTCAGTTAAATGATATTTGACTGTTTTTTTATTATTAATGTCAAGCACATTGAGTCCATATTCTGGTGGAGGTATACTGTTGGCCTTAACTTAACTACAATAAGTCTTGAAATACCTGAATCAGTAAAATACCTAACATGTGCTTGTTTTTAGGTTGTACAACGTAAATGGATGTTAACTACAGCCTTGTATGGTATTACATTCTCTAATTTACTTTAACTAATAGACTCCATTAAGAACAGACTAATGTGTTGCTTTTAATTAAATAACAGAAATGAAAGCAGACAAGGAGCAAACATTCACTGCAAAAGCAAAATCAAACTAGCTTTTATAAAAAAAAAAAACAGAAGAATCAGACAAATGTTTCATTTTTTGGCTCCTAAACACAATTCGATAAAATGCTTTGCAAAGTTCAGCGAATTAATAAGTGAAGAATACTGTGTTTACTTGTTGTATTTGGACAGAAAACACATGCTGATGGTATCTGTGTTTCTCACCACAGGCAGATGGAGCAAAGATGAGAGTTGAACGTTGGTGATGCACCACATTAATAGGAAATGAATGCATGAGGTACGATTCTTGGAAAAATGAGCAGTTTTAATCAGCTGGACTTTTTCTTGCAGAGATGCGTGTTTAACACAGAGAGTTCAGGAAATATCAAGATGTTTTCTGTGAACTTGCGGGTGGTTTTCTCTCTTGAATCCGATCTGTTTCAGGTGGTATATGTGAATAACAAAACAACCTGCCACAAATTCTGTTGATTATTGGCATCTGTGTAAAATACCTTACAAACAACTATGACTCATAAAGTAGGATTAATAAAATCTTATTTCACAAGACAACACTTTCATGTAAAGTCACTGAGAGGTGTCAGAAAGATAAACATTTGAGATGTTAAATCTTTCCGTCACTGTTTATCTTATGTTTTTATGAGAGAAGCCGTCAGGCTGCTGCGATGATCACCAGCCGCTGAAATATTTCGCAAGTACCTCAGCAAAAAGGCTACATGTATTTGCATATATACATGAACACTGACTTTTGATTTCACATGTTTGTTGTGTTTGTTTGATCTATCCACTATCCCAGCCTCCCCCTACATGCACTTTTGTGGACTGTTTCTACAAACTATTTGTGATACGTCGAAAACAAACCTAATCCACGACAAAATACATTTCTCTTGAAATATATTTCACAATGCATCAGGGAATGTAGTTTATCATTGTTTTTAAATATTTCACTCCAATTTGCCCAGTACTTTGGTTTATGACCAAATACCTGCAGAACTAATGACAATCCCGTCAGCCTCAGCTGTATGATGTGGAAAGTGCTAGTTAGCAAATGTTAGCAAGCTAACACGCTAAACTAAAGCCATGTTTCCACTGCATGGTAGGTCTCGCATGGACTCAACTCGACTCACGTTTAGAACAAGATCCTTTTCTCTATACCGTGTTTCCACTGCAGATCACACCTCCTCGGCGTTGGCGTGATTTTCAGCTGATCGCCGTAAGGGTGGCGGCCTGTGACATCGTCTTCAATGGGACACTTGCTGAATCATTTCAACGGCAACCAAACAGAGAAACGTCAGCACTTGTACGGTGTAGTTTTGCAAGCTGCATTAAAGTCTGAGTGAATTGAAAATTATTATATATTATTATTATTATTAACCTGCTATTTAAAAACGGCACGTTAGTGCTGGATGTCCCATGTCATGATGACTCTCTCTGATCAATCAGTGGCTGCAGTGTTTTAACTCCACCTTCTAGTATCGGCTCAGCACAGCTGGAAACTCCACCGAAATGGGACAAAAAAATGGAGTGGTTCTATCGGGACCATCCACAACTTTCTCTAACGGAAACCTAATGTGTAACAAACTAAGCTGAACTGGACTGCTTGGTGTGAAAACATGTCATAAAATGTTGAACATGGTAAACATTATACCTGTTATAATTATCACTGGAGCATGTTGTGAGCAGGTTAGCTGGCACGCTGAGCCTGAGTACAGCCTCTCAGAGCTGCTAATATGACTGTACACTCTTAGACTACACACAGATTGAAGACATATTTGTTAGACCGCAAGAAAAACACATTTTTGTAACTCAACTTTTTGGATCCTGCCCCCCTCGGTATGTGTGTCTCACTCAGTATCTGTCTTTTAGTGGATACACACTGGGTTATTATATCAACATAAACAAGACAGTAAACGCCTCCACATTAGCTTTACTATCTTGAATTATTGGCTTGAATAAGATGTTGCTGCTGCTGATTTCACTGTCTTGTGAGTGGGGTAAAGCGCTGCTCCTCGCCTGCTCACAATCAGCTCATCATTAGCCTCAGCTCCTCTCTCTCCGACACACATCTTCCTGAGACTCCATACCACAGCAGGAGGAATGACTGGGATAAATAAGGAATAATCAAGAAATCGTTCTGGCTGTGAGTTGACCTCAATATGGGGCTCCTTGCCGTTATCGAGGCTCTGCTACCATTATAATGAACGGAGCAGTGCATAGAGAGGACCGAGAGGGAGAGCAACACAGTACGATCACACTAATGCTCTGGGAGGAGGAGGAGGACGCTCTTTTGTGGTTGAGTTCACACAGAGGCTTGTTTCAGTACAACTTTTGCATGCTGTGACGACTACCCACAGTCTATATTTGGGGTAGCATCAGCAGACACTATTAGTGTGACCCTTCAAGCTGCTGCACACAAACACAGACCAGGAAATACAAAAGAATATGTTTCAACCTTGGTGAAGGTGTAATTATGATGATTAAATACAGTAAAATGGCAAATTCTAGACAATCTGAAAGTGCTGTCAATCATCTACATGCTTCCTCTGCTAATAAAAAATGTATTTTTTCTCTTTCTCCCCGTTTTCATCTAAAGCTGATGGACCATGCTTCCTCACAAAGTTCACAAAGCCATGACACACTGCTGCAGTATCAGATCAGGTATCTTCCTCCATGAGGATAATATTTCATGTACAGGACATTCGTTTTCTAGTCAACTTCAGCGGTGAGCCACCGTCGGTCTCTGTCCATCCATCATCTCCTGACCTTCAGCTCTGTGCCCTGACGGCTGCCCGGGGCACAGGGAGAGTGACTAATGTCGTTTCAGCCGCCACCTCCCCGCACCAAAGGCCCCTGATATCCGTCCCGTATTATCCGACCCCGGCGTCTACAGATTTCTATCGCTGCTCCCAGCTTTAATTATTCACGCTGCTGAATCACACTCTCACCAGAGATAGCCAGACCGGCCAGACTGCCTGCCCTCTCTGATCTTATCTATCTGGCTGTATGACACTATCTCATCTTTCTCTTATAGACTGGAGATTAGAAAAGACAACTGCTGGGCTCGCCGGCATCCAAGTATATGGTCTATAATTAAGCCAAGACAAGAGTGAACAATGTTGGAAGTTTGGTTTCAGAAGTGGAGGGTACACAATGAAGTCAGCTCAAAGCAAAACAACCTGAAATATGTCCTATTTTGATGACACATTCTGATGAAACTGGTTATCATGTTTGCCCTAACAAAGATTTTAGTCTAACAAAGGAATTAGAAAAGTTTTGTTAATGTCTTTATTAATAAAGTTGTCAGTAGCATCAACCAAATTGCTCATCAGGGTCAAACAGCGTGTGAAACTTTCCCGCAATCTGTCTGATGTTGGAATTGGGGGAATTTCTGTAACTTTTCGAAACCAACCATCCTACAACCTACTGCTTTCTCTCTAAAGATCTCTTTTTTCATTCTCCATACTGTTATTGCCATCGCTTTCCATATATACAAAGGAGTGCAACACTATGAAAGACTTTGATGAAAAATTGTCTTTGTGAAAACTGTGAAAGTTTGCTCAGTTATCCTCGTCTGTGAATAATTATCAAGTCTTGACCATCTCTACAAGGCATCTTCATCAAGAAGAAGACAAAACTCCTTTTCTTATCTTGGTTATTAAGTTTGTGTTTAATTCTATCATCTATTTTCACTAGTATGCCACAATTATAGCTACAAATTGTCAACTGTAAAACACAGATATTAATTAGATGATTTATTTTTACATGCAGAAGAGGTTATAGTGTTTTTTTTTTCAACCCTGAGTAGTGTCCATAAACTGCTTGTTTGCTAAAGTAAAAAAAATCCCACATAAGTATATAAAAGGTAAATTTAAATAAAAGGTAAATTGTGACAGTTGGGTAATTCTTCCGTAGGAAACGTCGGTCCACATTGTGGTTATTCTGTGTATAAGAGGGCCTCCTGATACTGACTACCTCTGCAGCTGCTCACTCATGGTAAGCTTGTATTTGAGGTGGTTTATCATGATCACATGCATCCTTCCTGTGAAGCTGGAATTCAACATCACGACTTTAACTTCAGCGAGATGCCCGTGAACACATGAAGGTTTTATTAACCTATGAAAATCCCTAAATGTCGGTCACACATATTCAACCTCTATGTTGCTCACCCCCCCAGGCTGGGACTCTGGATCTTATTTCTTAGTGACAGGTCCAGGAGAGAGGAGGGGAGGTCGGTTCATTTTTTGGCTGCTGGGAGGAGGACGAGGGGGGGTGAGGACACAGGATGAGCTGCCAGATTGACAGGCCGATGGGGCTGTCGCGGGGGGCCAAGGTGTAGAGATGTTCAGGGAGTTGGCGTTTGCGGCTCAAAAGATAAGCATCAGTGAGAATATGAGAGGCGAGATGGTAATCTTTCACAGGAAGTCAGGCTATACCATTGCAGAAGAAACCACAGGAGAGACGCTGACCTTGTGCGCCTGTGCTTGGCTGCATCGCTTTTTCGGAGGAGGCCAGTATCTCCGACCCGCTGCAGACAGGAAGACACTGTCAGAGTACGGCTCTGTTTAAAATCAGAGTATGTGTTGATCACAGAGAAGACACTCGAAACTTTTGTATGATCGCTGCACCGTGAACACGAATAACCAATATTTAAATAGTTTGGGAACAGTTGCACTACCTTCATCAGTGACATTTTCAGTGTTGTAGATTAAAGTTTTAACCGAAAGTTAAAGCTACTTTAAAATACTGATCGCTGCTCTATTTACTGTTTATGTCTGGAGCGTTCGCTCTGTATGTGCATATTAATATGCGTGTTTTTTCTTTTTTGTTTCTTTTCTTTAGTTTAACATGTCATTACTACTATTTTAATTGTGTTGAAGTACATTTACATGTATCTATACATATGTATTTTTTCCTCCTCCTTTCATTTAAATTATTTTTTTATGCACAACTGGAATTGTAATTGCACTAAAAATTAATTTGGTTTTCAACAAATCTTTATAAAATAATGGTTGCAGATAGTCACAAGATTCTCTATATATTTGACATCTTTCACATTACATATAATCATTTTACCCATTGTTAATATAATGAACCTTGTTAGGCTTCCCAAATATCCCAATAAAATATAATTCGGCAAGTTTCTCTTATTTTTTTAAATTTTTTTTCCAAATCTCTCAATTGTAATTGTTCACAAAACAAATCATGTTCAGGGCCTGTGAGTTTTCTACAAAACAGTTTAGTACAACTTCGGTTTTGTCTCGCTGTTCTGCCACCATTGCTGCTGGTTTTAATCCTGGATATCTGGGCACGTGGCAACATTGTTGAAAATGTGTCAGACAGGTCAAGAGACACAGGGAGTTAGACGATCATACGGGTTGAAAACAAACCTCTAGCATTACCAAACTTATTTGGAAGGGAAACAAATTATTACCCAAAGTCTGTTGTTTAACCACTTCATGGTTCAACATGGACCTACAGTACAGTTATAGTTCTTCTATGCAATGAGGGATTTTTAGCAACAGTACCACAGACTTTATATAAGTGGAAGTAGTCCCATGACATCACCCATTGATTTGTGGACTGCCGATTTGAAGCATTGACTACAGCATTTTGGCTGTCGCCATCTTGGTTTTTGTCTGTTGCCATCTTGGCTTTTTGCAACCAGAAGTGGCACGAGGGGATGGAGCTAAGTACAACCGAACACTGAATAAGACATTTTTAGGTAACCAAAATGTTAACATTAACTTTTATGAACAGAAAACACAAAGTAATAAATCAAGTGAGAAGTAGGCTCATTTTCTCATAGACTTCTATACCATCAGACTTTGTTTTGCAACCAGGGGAGTCGCCTCCTGCTGGCTGTTTCAAAGAGTTTAAGTTTCAGGCACTACAGCATTGCCTTCACTTCTCAGACCCTGAAGTTGCCCATTGACCAAAACAGGTGCACCCACTTTTGGATAAACCTCCAAATAAAGTGGTAACTAATCAACACGAGCTTCTGAATGCTGTTGCCCGGTGGATCAGCTATGAGGCCACATTATGAGAATATCACATTTATCACCACAGCAATAAAGATATTATGACCAGTGACTGGAGCTATAAAAACAAAAGCCAAGTTATAACAGACCAGAGTTTTCTTTTGGCCTGAGTGACCCAAAAAGTTCCCTTAGGGGTTAGAGAGTAACTGTTGTGAGTGTTGCACATATTGCTTGAGGTCACACTTGTTGAAGGTTACAGAAAGAGGCTTTTGAGCAGATTATATAACTTCCTACAAGCAGCCAGGTTTTAAATAAAACTGAGTAACGCTCACCTCTATATCTCTACTGTCAGTGCTCACAGGCCAATAAAACCCAGCTTGACGGCCGGTGAAAATATTCTCAGCATGATTCAGCAGATTTTTCTGCCTCATTTCAGCTGTTACATAACAACTATTAATAACTTTAACATTAGTAAGTGTTTAATGCTTCTCATTGTCTGGATTTTGGTTTGTATGGTAAACAGCCTGCTGATATTAATCCATGTTGTAATTGGACATTTATTTCTTTACATATGAGTGCTCAAGATGTGAATTTGGAATTTGGAATTTTGGCTGTCGCCATTTTGTTTTCTGGCAACCAGAGGCAACACGAGAGGGTGGAAGTACAACTGAACCAAAAGCCATTTTTAGGTAACCAAAATGTTATAATTACTTTTCATGAACTGAAAACATGCTCTGAAAGGGTTGAAGTTGTAGGACAAAGACACAGACATCTCCCAGACTGGACAACGCCGTGGTAGCCTATCAATCAACCTATCAATTACACGGTAGCCACACCCTACAGCATCCCCTGCTTTATGGTCTATTTGACTCAAAATGGGACCAGAATTTACTAAATGAACATCATGTTGTATTAAAGAAGACTTGAACCTAGAGATTAAGACCATAAACTCATGTTTACAATGTTTACTGAGGTAATAAATCATTGAGAAGTAGACTCATTTTCTCATAGACTTTTATACAATCAGACTTCTTTTTACAGCTGGCTATTAGAAAGAATAAAAGTTTAAGGCACTTCAGCATTGGCTTCACTTTTCAGACCCAGAGTTGCTCACTGTATGGAGGTGTGAAGAGCATAGGGCTCAGCCCTGTGGGGTTTCTGTCTTCAGGGTGATGACGGAGGAGGTATGATTAATTTGACTTGCTGTGGTCGGTCTGTGAGGAAGTCAAAAACATTCTTGTCTGATATTAAAAAATGAAGCCAGATGATAATCTGAGGAAAAGAGTAAATGTCACCCAGCTCCCTTTTGCACTTGGCAGAGCAAATGTTGAAATGTCACCATGTTCCTGCTCAAATTAAGAGAAATACCTGTAGCACTGGCAGATTCATTTGACCCTGATTTACTGAACAAATGATCCGGGCCTGGTTTCCAGATATAGTCTTGCACATTTACTGTATATTGTGCGATGCTGTTGCATGAAAACAATCTCAAGCTGCGTCACAAAAGCTAACATAGTAAATGTCAAAGCTGAGGCTTGTGATCAAACCCTCAGTGACTTTTTCATACATATATTAAGAGGTTGATGCAGAATTTAGTAGTAAAACATTTTAAAAACAAATCACTGAACAAAGTTTGAAATCAGAGCACAGAAGAAGAAGAAGAAGAAGAAGAAGAAGAAGAAGAAGAAGAAGAAGAAGAACAAGCCTCCACAAACAAACCTTTCACCGTCTAAAACAACAGTGAAGACCTCAAGTTATAGGCCAGTTATTCACCACACAGGAAGTCATTTTGGGTTACTGCAGTGGGCTGCTGAACGCCAACAGTCAGACTTGAAGCAGCCCAGGTGTTTTCTGTATGTCTGTGTGGGGGAAACAAAAACTGCAGACTATCTATTATTTCTGTAACCAAATACATTCAACTAAATAAGCAGGAATTGCTGGACAACCACTGAGGCAAGTCTTCTGAAAAGGTACGTGTCTGCTGTATTTGTGAATGTGTAGAAAAGCAGTATAAAGTTGGTCTGTTTGTAAAAATAGATGAAAATGACAAGCATGAAAATATAAAGAAGCTCTGAAATGCAGTTTCTGTTAGAGCTGAGAATCTTGCTTTGACTAAAATTCAGTCTCCATTTGCTCTTAGATTTTAGATTTAATGTAATATATGAACAATGTACAGTCATTCCATCTTATGTGGAACTGGGGGGCATGTTTAGTCAAAATGCTATAAAACAGGTTATGAAATCAAAAAAGGAGCAAAACTCATCATTAGTTGCACGTAATGTTGATTATTCTTCACTGCAAGAATTAAATGTAGTGAAATACAGTGCAGATTTATTACTACTACTCAATGGTGGGATGTAACGTAATGTAATGTAAAGTACATTGACTCAAGTGCTTGCACTTCAGTACAAGTATTTATGTTTTATGTTACTTTACACATTTGAACCACTCCACTTTGAAAGCAAAATATTGTCCTTTTTACTCCACTACAGACAGCTTTAGTCACTCTGCATATTCAGATTTTAATAGAAAATCCCCAAAACAAATCAACCAATACAATATGATGTATTATCACATTAAAATGATGAACACATTAATGCTTCACTAATTATAATTCAATAATATCATATAGATTATTCTGCATAATGAGCACTTTTACCTTTGATTCTTTAAAAATATTGTGAAACTAATACTTTTGTGCTTTTACTTCAGTAAGACCTTGAACGCAGGACATTTACTTGCAACAGTAAAAACTATAATGTATTTTTATACTGTAGTATTGGTATTTTTATTGAAGTAAAAGATCCTTATACTTTTTCCACCACTGCTGCTACTACTACTACATATTAACTTGAAATCAGAAGAAACACTTACTGTCATTAATTCAAGGTACTCATAATAAAATAGATGAAAAAATACCAAACAAATGTGGTATTTCCTTTAAAAAGAATTGATTAAATGCATATTTATTGCCACAAAACAAACTCAGGGGACTAATTTAACACATAAATATCTCCGTCAACACCAACAACAATACTATCAACAATAGAAACATTTTACGATGAACAAGTGCGTATGTCCTCGATTGATCCCTGTTGACTGGGCTCTTTCTTGCTCTCTGTGGTCGATACTTTCTCGACGCCATAGCAAAGCCAGGTCACAAATCCTAAAGTAGTCTGGTGGTTTGAGTTGCCACAAATCCTCTGCACCCAATTTCCATGGGGCAGAAGTTTATCCTCCAGACTAACTGCTCAATCTCAGACACTGGCTCCAAGTATCTAATCTCCTTTCCTTTTCATGTCTCATCCAACACCACTTCCCATGGCACAGTAAGCTCTGCAAAGTAGACAGACAGTCCCGAGTGTTGGACCACACTGCCAAATCCAATACAGAGTTTGATTCTCCCTTCTGGGACTGTGAGTTGGTAGCCTGTAATGTCTCCTGGCATTTACACAATCCCCGGGCCCCTCACTTAAATGTCCTCCTCGCTTCTATTTCAAGGTAGGTTTCCTTTCCTGCTTCCTGTTTTGTTTTCCATCACAGCCAAAAGGATTCAAAGATAAAAACCTGTCAGTCAAAGAGTGATTGATTGGTCCTGACCATTCTCTTCCTCTTCTCGCCTAGCTCCCTAAAAACATGATTTAAAAATTGATAACATGTCTTAAAAAGCTCATAAATGGAGGACATGACCCACGAATCAGGCTCGTATTGAGATGAAAACAACGTCACTCCTTACTCTGTGATACTCCTGACACTGTGGAGCACTTTGTTTGCACTATCCAAAAATAACAAAACATAAGGATAAAAAACGAGATAAATATTTATGTGCTTTGTCATAACTGAGCTGCTTTCACAGTTTTGCAGTCCATTTGCACATATCAAAGCCAAATTTGGCATTGTTTGAATCTGCAAGTCTGGACAGGTTTAACAGGTTTTAATTTTCTTCACTTGAGAAATATTGATATTCAGTGGGTTTAAGATGAATATTTGGAAGAGAAAGTGGTAAAATCAGCTCTGCTAATGAATTCTGGGACACTTGTAATGAATACCAAGGTGCTATACCTGCTTAAATTAAAAGTGCAACATTTGATACAGTCGCTCTGTGTGCATCTTAGTAATTCTTACTTATGAATACTAATGGGTTATTACCACTAGTTTTCAGTTCAGTTTGTTTGTCTGTTTGTCAGCAGGGTTACAGAAAAATTAGTGGACTGGTTTTCAACACTTGGTAGAAGGGTGTAGCCATAGATATAAAACAGTAGTAGTAGTAAAACAGTTACCTCATAACTAACAGGATAACTGTCCACCATCTTTCCTGGGTATTGTTTACAATTGCCCGATACATGTTCACTAATGGAAACGCCCTTGGTGGAAGTCTACGCTCTCCGAGTGCAGTCCAGCTACGTCATAAAACTCCTTCTCCTCCTTCTATGAAACAACATAGAGGCTCCATAGTCTGAACCAGGATGGCTAAATTTATTAGTCATTTCAACCAATTTCAACCTTGACAAACCATGACTCCTTTCATTCTTACCTTTCACAACAAAAGCCCTAGAAATGTTATATTTGCAGGTGAGTATTTCATATTTTCATGTTGTTTATTTGTCACGCCCCCGGTGTGTAAAGGCCTTAATTCTGTAGTTGCAAAAGCTGACGGTACCGGACTGTTTAACTGTTTATTAAACAAGCTTTTCCTGTAATAGAGGAACCCTGTTTATCATATATGTATGTAACATATATAATATATGTAATATATTTATAATACATGTATACAAAAAAATAATCTAGAGAACACTGAAATCATCACCACAAATCAAACAAACCAATTCTTGTATTTTAGTGTATAATTATGTTATTACTAGAATTGTTTAGATTGATTAAAATAGATTGATTTTTAAGGTTTACATTTTGTTTTATTTTGTACTGCAAGTCTACTTTTACTTTTAATAATGATTATTATTATTAGTTTAAGTCATTTTATCCAAAGTCGGAAAAGCAAAAGCTAATAATAATAAATAATATAATAATGAATATAATGTTAATTAACTATTTACTATGTACTTCCTTACTACAGGAAAGTCAGGATTTTTTTAATCACAGTGTTTACCTAAATTCAAGATGTTGTAAAGATTAATCAAATATATATGTTTTTTTAATTAATATGTTTCCATGTTTCATCTGTATTTCTTGTGTTAAAAATAGAATAAAAATCTGTCAGTTCTTGAAGAATAATGTGTCCCACAATAAATTCAGTTATATTTTCTTCTGACTGAAAGTTAAACCTGCAGCTCAGATGAACAAACTGAGCACAGTGAGGGGCCACAAACCGCCGTGTTTGGTTGCACATAAAGAACTCGTTGTTCTGCTTGTTGGGGAGGAAAAGTCCAAGGACACATTGTGTTGGAAGGCCACATTCTTTAGCCGAACACCAAACTAATGATGTTTTTCATTTTTGTTTCAGCCCCTCCTTAGCTGCAGAGAGAGAGGGAACAGCCATGAGTCTGCTGTGATAATGGTGAGTTATGGCGCCTGACCCGTATCCACACTGTTTCCTCGATGGTTCCACATGAATGTTCCCGGGGGACGCTTTGAGAGTGTGCTGCCCCCCCTGCGTAATTACCTTTTAGCACAGAAACGAGGAGAGAGTGAGATTCTGCTCTGTCATTGTTAGTGCACAGCAAGAAGTAGGATTATGATTCATATCTATTGTTTTTTTTTATTGCATTAATATCCCTTTTGAAGTTAAATTTGGAAAATGTTTCAATTTATTTAGTCTTTTAATTAACAGATTTCTCAGATTAAATACAGTCATTTGAATACATCTATCTATTAAAATACAAGCAAAGTAGGCTTGCTGTTCTCTCCGCATAAATATTTTATTGTGGTTATGAATACTACGTACATATTTACTGTAGGCAGTGAAATAGCACTGTTAACATCAATGAAATGCTGTGTTTTTGGGAAACCTGCCATCTTGTTCAGATGCTTTTTATGATGTACCTTCTATATACCGTCAGCTCGTGATGCTTATCAGAAATATCAAATATCACGTTTCTGGCTTTAGGCTCCCTCGCATTGACTTCCCAAAATCACATGAACTCCTTTAAGGTTATGCATTTTTACTCTCTCTGTCTTCAGCAAGGATCATGTTAATCTGAGACCATTTAAAGTCTTAAATACTGTTTGTGTATTTTTTTTCTTTATCTCAAATGAAAAACACCCCATGTTCTAATTTTGTGTTGTATTTTGACATTAAAAAAATTGGATCGTTCAGTAAAAGTAAAGCAAAAGACCACTGTGTGAAGTGCTGCTGTAGTGAGATACAAAAAAAATAAGAATAAGAATAAGAATAAGAATAAGAATAATAAATAAAATAATAAAATAATAGCATAACAACAGAATAAAATAAAATAAAATAAAATAAAATAAAATAAAGTCATGAATGCAGTAATGCTTGTAAGGCCGAGTCTAAACTGGATTTAAAAAAAAAGAAAAACATTCCTACCAGTAACTCTGCTTGCAGGATGATGGCAGCTTTCCCTTTTGGTTCATGAGATCCTTGTGCTGTTCTTGTTCCATCTAAATAGAGAGAGGAGAGATGAGTTAGATATGTTCAGCACACCAGGCTCAGTGTGAGTATACAAGGGCTGAGACATATTTTTATTAAACGGTTAACTCTTGGACAAGGTAACATGTTGATGTGAATGTCAAATTATAAGTTGCCTTTGTTGGCATTTAAACTGTATAATATTCTATCATAATAAATTCCCCTAAAATCTAACACAGAATATTTAAAATGTATTGCAGGTGAAGGACCACCCCCACATGGACCCAAGCTGTTGCCTAGCAACGCTTTTTGTTGACTCGGTCTACAGGGATGTGACTCACACTGACTATATTGTAAACAATATAGCAAGCTCACCATTTTGTAGTGCTGTCCGAATGTATAGTGAGAAGTATTATACACATTATAGTGGACTCAAAGTATCCCACAATGCATCGTGAAAGATGTTCAATAACTAAAAACTATATACCAGCATGCATTGCGCTGAAGAGAGCACTGCGACTGAGAAAATCAAAGAGTTATGGCATGAAAATAATGTATTTAATGTGAGCAGAGCAGCTCATCACAACACAAATGGCCACAAAGTAGTTTGTATTTATTAATTTGGGGAAGCACACATATTCCCCTCCCCACATTCGGCCATTAATTCTTACCTTTCACAGTAAAAGCCCTGCTAACAATTCATTTTACAGGTCTGCAAATTTCATGGTAATTAGGTGATAATTAGCAAGTAATGTATTCTGAGTAGACAACTAGTGTTAGATCCTGTACATGTATAAAACTCTGATAAGCACAGGAAACTATAATGAGGTATTGCAACATAACCCACTGCATGTCTCTGAGGGATTTCCTTTTTAGAGCTTCACCCTTCACACACACTATCACACACATTTACTGTATAGCCAGTCACAGTGAAAAGAGTGACAGTGTTAAAGTGTTAAATCATCAACACGGTGTATTTCTGTTAATTGACGACACAAAGTGTATTGTGACTGTCTATTTTTGTGCAGCTGTGGTGAAGATGGAGAAATGGGTGAGATCAGGATGAACACATTATCAGTGGGTGCATCAATCAAACCAGCTTCTGTCATGCAATTTAAAAGCAATGTGCTTCACATCAGATCCCGTTCTTTGGGAATAAAGAGGAGAATCCAGATTGGCTTTTTTCTCCACTAAAGGAAATCGTTGTTTTTGTCCAGCAGGTGCAGAGCGTATGCAGTTGAAGGCAGAAAATGTCTCTTTTTGGAAGCTCAGGCTCCAGCGTTTTCATGAGTAATGATGAGTCCCAAGAGTTTATTTTGAAAGACAATCATTCACCACTTGTTTGGCTGTGTATGTCCACACATGTCTTTACTAAATAAAAGAATAAAGTTCAGGTTCTTCTTATTGCAAAAGGTGGTTGGAAAAGATTCACTCAAGCTACCCTTTTCAAACTTGACAACATAGATATCCTAAATAGGTCCCTTTGTATTTCCTGTTGCAATGTTTGTTAATGCGGTAGTTGACAGGAAGTAAACTTGGACCAAAGCTGTTGCCCTAGCAACAGAATGACAATGAAAAGGTCTATACATTTTCATCCAACTATGGACGGTTATATCAGACATTGTAATTTTAATTATGTAAAAATGTTGACATTGGGCTGGGGCTTTGGTAACACTTCATTTTACAAGTCCATAAATTTCATGGAAATTAGGTAATAATATGCAAGTAACCTATTTGAAATTTCTTTGGAATTAGAGCCAGAATAACCCCAATATTTACCAGTACCTAATATTTATTATTTATAACATATAATGGTTAAAATAAGGCCCTGTCGCTTGAGAAGCAGCTGTGCACTGCTCTAAAAAAACTGACATTGTTCAGTTTTAATGGGTAGCTTGAGCCAATCTTGTCCAACCACCTCTTGCAATAGAAGAACCTGAACTTGTGGTTTATGCAGAAAAGACATGTCCACCATTTGTGCACATATCCACACAAGTGGAGAATCATTGTCATTCAAAATAAACTCTTGGGACTCATCATTACTCATGAAAACGCTGGAGCCTGAGCTTCCAAAAAGAGACATTTCCTGCCTTCAACTACATACGCTCTGCACATGCTGGACAAAAACAACAATTTCCTCTCACAGAGAAAAAGCCAATCTGGATTCTCCTCTTCATTTCCAAAGAACAGGATCTGATGTGAAGCACATTGCTCTTAAATTGCATGAGAGAAGCTGGTTTGATTGATGCACCCACTGATAATGTGTTCATCCTGATCTCACCCATTTCGCCACCTTCACCACAGCTGCACAAAAATAGACAGTCACAATACACTTTGTGTCGTCAATTAAGAGAAATACACCATGTTCATGATTTAACACTTTAACACTGTGTCATAGACTGTAACTTTTTTCATTGTGACTGGCTACAAATTTTGTGTGTTAGTGTCTGTGTGAAGGGTGAAGCTCTAAAAAGGAAATCCCTCAGAGACATGCAGTGGGTTATGCTGCAACACCTCATTATAGTTTCCTGTGCTTATCAGAGTTTTATACGTGTACAGGATCTAACACTAGTTGTCTACTAAGAATACATTAACGTATGATGGCTGATGTAATGAGCAACACCCAAAGGTGTTTTTAAGGCAGATTAGTATAATTGTTTCCAATAAATCAAATGAGAAGAGCTATGTGTTAAAAGACAAAGATGACATTTGTCTGTCGTACACATTGTGTCTCCAGTTTGAAGTAAATGTACTTTCCTCTCTGCAGGATCGCAACAGGACAGACAGGAACAGAAAACAAAGATGTGGTAACTATAACAACGTGGTGGAGCCTGAGTATGACGTGGTGGATGACCAGGAGGACGTGCTACAAGTGCGCATACTTCCTGCAAAGCCCATAAACGATGATGAGAGAGAGTATGCAGGTAACGAACAAAACATTCACCAATATCTCTTCTTAATTTTGCTCTTCTAACATTCTAGATAAAGTTTACGTCAGATTCACGATGTGTTCTTGAACTACAGAAATATTTATATCTGTGGTCTAATAATGACGAATCTCTATCTTTGTAAATTGAAGCTATTTGTTCGTAATTAGCAGGTAAACGCCCGCCAGACCCCATAAAAGTGCAAAAGACTGTAGTGTGAACACAAAAAACATCCAAACCATTGTCTAAAGAGGGTGAAGCACCGGACTCCAAATGTAAAAAATACTTCAGTAGATGTGAAGTGGAAGTACTTCTGGAGGAAGTGAACACCAAATGAGCTGTCGGTATATAAAATAGCATAAAAAAGATGCATGATATGCTACTACTTGTTAAGTGCTGAAGTGATATTATAGTGGTTACTTATTTTAAAAGACCATAATGCTTTGTGAAATAAATAGAACAAACATGTCATTATTCAAATGTGTGTAAAAAAAACATTAAATCTCAGAATGTCTGTGAAAACTACAGAAGTGTCTTTTAAAGGGTCACGTCTAGAAGGGAGCCCGCAAACTGCAAAATCTGATCTGAGATTTGCAAAAACTTACAAAAACTCTTGTGAGACTCGCTGCCCGACAGCCCTATCCTAATCTTCACCATTCTACGTCAAGAGAGCGTTTTGAAAGTTATCGTAGTTTATTGATTCCCTTCTAGCTGCAGTCGCTTTAAAGAGGCAGTCCTTAAAATTTCAGTCTTGATTGATTAAGAATCTCTATTTGAGTAAAAACAATCGATTTGTGCTCAGAGTTTAACAGTCTGGAGTCTTGTTGTTGATGCATGAGCAGAAATAGGACAGAATTTCTATGCACACAAGCTTCAAGTTTTCAGAAATGTGTGCATAGTTTTCTTTTGTTTGTGTGTATGTAACAGCACCACAAACACCCAGGTCAGAATACTGCAAGTGAGTAAATATTGAAATACTTTCATCTGAGGGCCATAGGCTCAGTCACCATTGTATCACCTCATTTGGCTACAGATAGTGACATTTATTTGAATTAAAATCTTCCAGATTGACACTTTGGTGAATGAGGTCCATGGCTTTTCATTCACATTCACACTGATCTGGTTATTCTGGTTTAGGCTACTTGGATGTTAGCGTGGGTAGACTCAAGTCGCTACATGTCAGCATTCACCCATTCACACACATTCATACTGATACACTCATGCAAGGTGCCAACGTTGCCCATCAGGATCTAATCTAAATACTCATTCACACACCGATGGCACTGATTCACATAACCGATGGGGTTAAGTGCTCAAGGACACACTGACATGTGTCTGTCTGGAGCAGCTGGGGATTGAACCACCCACCTTCCAACTACCGTGTGATCCACCGTGCCTGCTTCTCAGTTTAAGCTTTGTTTCTGTTTTGAAACCTTGAGTGAACAACAGCAAACTATAAAATTGTTGTCTAGGTCGCTCAGTGGGCCGAGACGTCTGTAGGAGTGACTCTGACCTTTAATATTTCTCACCACTTGTCTTATTCTCATCATTCGTGTCTGCCTGTAAATGTATAAAGTATATATATATACAGTATAGCACATTATAGAAATGCACAATTAATCCAAATCATAATTTTAAAAAAAGCAATTTTCAAATCACAGGAGATGCAATATTTGTCAAGTTGAAATGTGTCAAAATACCATTTTAAATTAAATATTGCGGTGCTGCGGAGACGTCCTGGTTTACACATTATATTCTAGAGACAGAAAACATCCCCACCATAATCACATCATAATCATTTTAATGTTTTTCAATGAAATTGAAAATAATTGTGAATCATATTGCAATATCAGTCAAAATAATGGCAATTAGATATATTTTTAAATCGTGCATCCCTAGCACATAAAAAGCCTAAATTTTTTATTAACCTAGGCCATATCCAAAAACCTAAGAGTTAAGTGTAAGTCCAAGTTGCAGCTGACACAATGAGAGTGAGTTTGTTTCACTTTCCTCTGGTGAACATAATTAAAGCGAAGCTGAATGAAGCGCAGGCACAAAATAACAGCCCCGTCGCAAAACAGTGGTGAGAATGAAAGCAGGGAGAGAGGGGGAGCTCATGCTGAGTGATCATGATCTGCCAGCGGGTCTCCAGGGCCATCTGTTGGCTGAGTCAGACTGCGGGAGATTACAATTATCCAGCAGCCGAAAGGAGAACACAGAGAGGGAAGCATGTAGTGAGAACAGACTCCCTTCACTCCCCGGCATGAATGTGGCCCACAGCCAGAGGCCTCGCAGCTGCATGTCTACAACTTTATACTGAATGTGGCTTTTAAATGTGTTCACACTTGGAGTGTTCTCCCTCTGTAATCAATACAGTCTGCTGCTGCAGTGTGCTGCTGGGACTGGCAACGACTGCACACTGATGCAAACTCATGGAGTGTTTAAACTGTCATCTAGTGCTGGTACTACTGAAACTGCTATCATTACTGTCAGTGATAAGAGTGACGGCATCACAGCTTCTTTTGCTTTCAAGACAGGGATCTCCCAAGGTCATCGTCGGCCCAGAGCCTCTCATCTCTCTCCACTGTAAGCTTTCTCTTTTCTTTCCTTTAAATTAGGCTCCATTACAACTGTACTGATGTAAATGTCTGCTTACATGGTATGTGCTCTCCACTTCAACAGGGTAACTCCAACATCGCTCCAAGAGAAAACCCACCTACTTCAGGTAAAGTAATAAAACTCTTCACCATCTGAATGTTGATTATTGTTGTAAAAGTCTTACTTGGTCCTGTTATCAGTACAGTGTAGCTCATGGTGGCTAATATTAGCTCACGTTAGCAACTTTATGACTCTTCACTACTTGGCAATAGCCCTCTGAGATAAGATAAGATAAGATAAGATAAGATGAACCTTTATTAATCCCCATATGGAAATTCAGTTTTTACACTCTGTTGTTAATTTCACACAGTACACATACCTGCATTAATGGAGAGATGTCAGAGTGAGGGGGCTGCTCCTGACAACCGCCCGAGCAGTTGGGGGTTTGGTGCCTTGCTCAGGGGCACCTCGGCAGTGCCCAAGAGGTAAACTGGCACCTCTCCAGCAACCAGTTGGTCTTGGTCCATGTTGGGACTTGAACCGGTGACCCTCCGATTCCTAAACCAAGTCCCTACGGACTGAGCTACTGCCGCCCCCAATAGAGCCATTTTAGTCCTTTTTAGGGGGGTACAGGGGGTCTTTGGGGGAGATAGCAGGTCAACAGTAGATGTCACATAGGGGTGGTGTACCTCAGCACTGTTTGTCAAGTTATTGTAGTCATAAATCAGAAAAAAAACACATCTATCCATCTGCAACCGCTTATCCTGTTAGGGGTGGCGGGGGGGCTGACATTGGGCGAAGGCGGGGTTCACCCTGGACAGATCGCCAGTCCATCGCAGGGCACACAGAGACAACCATTCCTGCTGACATTCACACCTACAGGCAATTTAGAGTCATCAATTAACCTGCATTTCTTTGGACTGTGGGTGGAGGCCGGAGCACCCGGAGGAAACCCACACTAGCACGGGGTGAACAACTCCACACAGAAGAGAACCTGCAAACCTCTTGCTGTGAGGCGATCACTGCACCACCGACAGCCCACTTGGACGGACTTGACTTCTTTAATTAAATAATTGCATTTTTATAGATACTGAGAGGTTATATTTTGTATTTGAAACATGATTGGCTAATTTCTAGTGCAATATGCGTAAACCTGGAAAACTAAGAGGACACAGCAGACGATCAAAGGCCAACGCATGAGCCAGAAACCATGGAGTCCAAAAATACTAGACTTAGTTGTCATGTAGAGTGCACAAGCACACACACTGACATGGATATTCTACTGGTGGTCTTGCTCTTGAGTGAGGGGACAATGGGAGGTGAGATTGGCCGGAGAATCAGAGCAGTGGGGGTGGTATTGCATTCGCTTTACAGCACCGTTGTAACAAAAAGAGAGCTGAGCCAGGAGGCAAAGCTCACGATCTACCAGTCAATCTTCCTACTCTCACCTATGCTCATGAGGGCTGGGTCATGACCGAAAGAAGTAGATCGCGGGTACAAGCCGCTGAAATGGGTTTTGTCAGGAGGGTGGCTGGTGTCTCCCTTATTGACAGGGTGAGAAGCTCAGCCATCCACAAGGGACTCGGCTGCTGCCCCTTTGCGTTGAGCCAGCTGAGGTGCTTTGGGCATCTGTTAAGGATGCCCCCTTGGTGCCTCCCTAGGGAGGTGTTCTAGGCACGACCAGCAGGGAGGAGGCCCCGGGGAGACCCAGGACTAGGTGGAGAGATTATATCTCCACACTGGCCTGGGAACGCCTCGGGATCCCCGAGTAAGAGATCATTAATGTGGCCTGGGAACGGGACGTTTGGGGCCCCCTGCTGGAGATGTGGCCACCGCGACCCAACCCCGGTTGACGATGAGTGACAGAGTGAGCGAAAATGATCACTTTCAATTATGGAAATAATTTTATTGCAGAAAGGGACAGTCAGCATTTACTATGGAACGGGTTAAGATGGGGTAAACTTTACTTGCTTGATTCTCACCACAGTAACTTACTTCCACATGTAAATGTACATTGTACTCTATACTGTACACAATTACTTTTCTTCATCCTGTGTTTTCTTTTTTTAACACAGGACCTGCTGTAAATAGAAACCTGAAGCCAGGCAGAAGAAAGACCAGATTAGGTAAGACTTAGTAGAGCCGCAACTAACAATTATTTTCACTGTTGCTTAATCTGTTGATTATTTTCTCAATTAATCAATTGGTAGTTTGGTTTATAAATTGTCATAATATGGTGAAAAATGTCAGACGGTGTTTCACAGAGCCCAAGATGACGTCCTCAAATCTCTTGTTTTGTCCACAACTCAAAGATATTCAGTTTACTGTCATAAAGGAGTAAAGAAAATATTCACATTTAAGAAGCTGCAGTCTGAGAGTTTTTACTAGTTTTTCTTTTAAAAAATGACTCAAACCGATTAATTATCAAAATAGTTGCCAATTGATTTAATAACTAATCAATTAATCGTTGCAGCTCTAGTTAGCAGAATTAACTTTCACCACCCTCTGACCTCAGAAGCATCCCACATTTTCATATGTTGCTCTTACAGATAAGAGGGTCACACCTGTGCCTCCAGGAGAACAGGTAAACACCTGCACCGCATACTCTTCTGTTTTAGTGTCATTAAATCGTGTCGATTGCAACTCATAAAATAGGTGATGACTTTTCTCTCTTTCTAATATTACAGCGCTCACGCAGGTAATGTGCTCAATTACTATCCAAGTTATTCACTGTTTAAATGTGAATGGACTTACGGCTGAGGTCTGTGTCGTTCCAGGCGCTCTCCATCACCTCCAGCAGAGTTAGTGAATCACATGTCCAGGCTGACTCTACACGAACCCTGCAGGAGAGAGTGAGTACTGTTTTACTGTTGGAGCAGCAAGTGATGGATGAAGTACCTGAACACCACGCTTCAGTAAAAGTACAGATATCTAACCGAAAATGACTTAAGTAGAAGTTGAAGTCACCTATTAGAATATTACTTAAGCAAAAGTCCTAAAGTATATTTGATACTTATTGTACTTGCATATTAAAAGTGATTTTCTGATATTAAATGCACTAAAATCTGCAGTGGGCAGAATATTTTTGGCATCATTGGACAAAAAATCTGTAATAAACACCCCTGAGGATCCCCAAAAAGAATCACTGGCTTAAGGGAAATGTATCGGAGTAAAAGTACACATTTTATTATGGAAATGTATCAGAGTAAAAGTACACATTTTATTTAGGAAATGTAGTGGTAGTAGTAAAAGTGAAAGATTACAGAAATATAATATAAAAATGCAAGTAAAGAACTGACACCCTTAAAAACTACTGAAGTACTGTAACGAAGTATTGTTACACCAATGGAAGCAGGACAGGAAGCAGGCAGATACACCGTCACCTGCTGTAGTTTTATTTTGCTGTAGTTGACCCTGCGTGACCTTTTCCTCTGTGTAAATGGTGGCGAGACAGCAGAGGCCCTCCTAGTTTAGTCTGTACCGTGTGGCGGTGTCGCCATCTGCTGGGTAGAAAAATAATCGCAGAAAAGGCTGAAGGCTTCCTCTGATGAAGCATATTGTGATACTATATTTAAATATTTTCTCTTTTTCATTTCAGTGGACAGAGAGCAACTAAACAAGTGAGTAAGCGTGCAACATTAATTCAATTACATAATGTTACTGGATGTCAGCACTTTCAGCCACTCCATTTTAATTATATATTATTCAATTAAACATGTAAGCTGACTGGAACATATTCCTTAACTATCTGTTTTTAACATAACTGTCTTTTTAACACTTCTAACAGGTAGATATCAGACAACATACCAAAGGTAAGAGCTAAATAAGTGTGACTGGAACATTTTCAGTTAAAAATGCCTGATGTAATAGTATTAAATGTGTCTTTAGGTCTACAGAGTGCTGAAAGTGTTCAAACAAATCAAAGGCATTCACTGGATTTGGAAACTCATAATATAGACACAAGGTGTGACTCATTTCTCAGGACTTTCAGGATAAATATTATTATTATTGTCATGTTATGTTACGTTTGACTTGCTCTTTCTTCCTTTATTTAGGTCACCACGGAGTCAAGGTAAGTAGTATTATAGATCATCCGTATCATTATACCAATTATTATTTTAATGAGTTAACATTAACGTCTCCTTAAAGAAAAGGTACCATCGAAACATCATCACCATGAGTGGCCTCAAACTAAAGAAGACTTAGACCAACATGACTTTGTTCCAATGGAAAAGCCTCAACAGGTACATTCACACTCATTTAAGTACTGTAACTGTGTGAAGTAGAGCTGCAACTAACGACTATTTTCACTGTTGATTAATCTGATGAATATTTTTTCGATTAATCTGTTAGTTGTTTGATTTCTAAATGTCAGAAAATGGTGAAAAATGTCAATCAGAGTTTCTCAAAGCCCGAGACGTCCTCAAATGTCTTGTTTTGTCCACAACTCAAATATATTCAGTTTACTGTCACAGAGTAAAGAAACCAAAAAATATTCAAATTTAAGAAGCTGCAATCAGAGAAATTTTACATTTTTTTCTGAAAAAAATTACTCAAATCAATTAATTGTCAAAATGGTTGGTAATTAATTTAATAGCTGACTAACTAATTGCTTAATTGATTAAACAATGAATTATTCAGTGAACTCCCTAATATTCAGTGGTGGAAAGTAACTAAGTACTGTACATTTAATCAAGTACTATACCTAAGTAAAATTACTTTACTTACTGTATTTCCATTTCGTGCTACTTTCTACTTTACTATTTTTGGAGGTAAATATTGTACTTTTTATTTCACTACATTTATTTGGCTTTAGTTTCTTGTTACTTTGGAGATTTAGATTATTGATATAACATATAAATCAATTAAAAAATTCTGATTTATTATTAGCAGTTAAACTACTAGTTCCCAACCTGGGGTCTTGACCCCCACTAGGGGTCGCCAAAGCTTCACAGAGGTGTAAGTCAAGTTTTTAAAAAATACATACAGTTGGCCTGTATCTCAGGATGTTGTTCATTTCTGTGAACAAAACTAAACAAAACTGTTATTTTTAAAGTTTGGATTATCACTTAAGATGTAAACAGGATAAGGGCATGGTAAAAGCTGAACACAGGTTATATTCACAGATCCTTCCCTCCCTGTTACACAGCCTCATCCTGCATTAGAAAAGTACGCAGTAAAAACAACCAAAGAGCTGAGAGAACGACGGCCAAGTATCAGGGACAAGAAAACACTGGATTTATCAAAAAAATAAGCCTCTTAAATATGTACTGTATGATTATTGTATTTTACACAAACTTCCTGCAGTTATTGTGTTCACTACTTGGGTTAATTGTGCAGTTTATCAGTTGTTCTGTATTGTTATTGTTATGCAGTGAGCATAATATGAAATATCAATTAAATAATGCCACTTAGTCAGTTTACTCAATGATAAAAACAAATCCCTCAAGGAAAAAGGTAGCGAACCAGTAAATACCCAGCAATATAAAGTACAGCAGGTAAAATAAGTATTGAACACGTCACCTTTTTTCGGACTAAATATATTTCTAAAGGTGCTATTGACATGAAATTTTCACCAGATGTTGGTAACAACCCAAGTGATCATTACACAAAGAAACCAAAACAAATAAGTTCAGAAATTAAGTTATGTGAAATAAAAAAGAATGACACAGGGAAAAAGTATTGAACATGTTTACTGAAATTTATTTAATATTTTGTACAAAAGCCTTTGTTGGTAATGACAGCTTCAAGAATGGAGAAAATAGTCACATGCATTGCTCAGGTGTGATTTTGGACCGTTCTACCACAGAAACAGCCTTCAAATCTTGTGTTCAGTGGGCCTCTTCAATGAATTCTGATCTTTCTATAGATTTTCAGTTGGATTCAAGTCAGGTCATTGGCTGGGCCAGTCCAGCAGCTTTACCTTCTTTCTCAAACCAGCTGAGAGTTTCCTTGACTGTGTTTGGGATCATTGTCCTGCTGAAATGTCCACCCTCATTTTTCCATTCATCCTGGCTGAAAAACAGTCCTACAACATGATGTTCACACCTCCAAACTTCCCTGTCGGCATGGTGTTTATGGGGTGACGTGCAGTGCCATTTTCCTCCAAGCACGGTGTGTATTATGGCATCTAAAGAGTTAAATTTTGGTCTCATCTGACCTGACTCTCCCAGTATTTCACAAGCTTGTCCAAATGTTGTGCAGCAAACTTTTGAACGAGCTTCAGTATGCTTTTTCTTCAGCAATGGAGTCCCATGGCCGTTGAGTGCATGGCTTATTGTTTTCTTTGAAACAATTGTACCTGCTAATACCAGGTCTTTCTGAAGCCCTCTATAAGTGGACCCTGGCTCTTGGACAACTCCTCTGATAATTCTTTTCATTTGTCTGTCAGAAATCTTGTGAGGAGCACCTGGTTGTGGCCGGTTTATGGTGAAATGATGCCACTTACAGATTATTGCTCCAACGGTGCTAAGGGGCACATTCAGAGTTTAGAAATCCTTCTGTAACCAGTGCCATCAGTATGTTTTGCAACAATAAGGTTGGGAAGGTTTGAAAGAGCTCTTAGCTTTTACTCATCATGAGATGTTTCTTGTTTGATACCTTAGTAATGAGACACCTCTTTAGAGGCCATCAGTTGGGACTGAACCAGCTGATATTAATTTGCACTGAGAAGGGGCGGGATTGCTTTCTAATTACTGATAGATTTCAGCTTGTGTCTTAGCTTTCCGTGCCTTTTTGCACCTCCCTTTCTGCATGTGTTCAATACTTTTTCCCTGTGTCATTTCACATTGTTACACATAACTTAATTTATGGACATCTATGGTATGGTCTGTTATTTCTTTAAAACAGACTGGGATAGGGATAATGTACAGCTAGCAGCTATTATGTGAAATAAAGCTGTTTAGGGCGATGCAGCACAATGCAGTGCCCAACGCCGGGGTTTATTTCACATGGACACCGGGGTTTATTTCACAAGGACAACACCGGGGTTTATTTCACAACGCTGGGGATTTATTTCACATGGACACCGGGGTTTATTTCACAACGCTGGGGTTTATTTCACAAGGACAACACCAGGGTTTATTTCACAAGAATGCCAGCATTTATTTCACAAGGACGCTGGGGTTTATTTCACAGCATTGACTGGCTCGCTCTGCATTATCCCTTACAGATATTATTGTGAAATGAGCCATTCTGCATAATGAGTAGGCTAATTTTACTTATGGTGCTTTCAGAATATTTTGATTGATGCTAATACTTTTTGTTAGATTGGGTAAGATTTTGAAGGACTGCACGACTTTTACTTGTTTACTTCTTCCACCAATATTTGTCAGACCTACTGGGAAGAACACTGGTATGTTGGGGCTTGTACTCGAGCAGATGCTGAGCATGCCTTACACCTGGTGAACAAGGTACTGAATCACCTCTAGAAATATGAAATGAATCAAAATCAATCTGAATATGTCTGAAGCTAAACTTCTTCTGTTTCTCATATTAACCACTTTAGGACGGAGCATTTTTGGTACGAGACTGCTCTGTCAACACCAACAGTGAGCCCTTGGTATTGGCCGTGTATCACGACAAGAAGGTTTACAATATAAAAATCCGGTTTATTGAGAGCACCGGGAAGTACGCCCTGGGAACAGGACAACGGTCAAATGATGTGAGTGGACACATTCAAACAAATAATTCAATGAGCACATTATATTTACTGAAAGCTCCCATCTTATTCCTCTTCAGATGTTTGACTCTGTACCAGACATCATCAAGTTTCACTCCATATTCCCAATAATACTCATCAGTGGGAGAAATATGCCCGGAAGCAAATGCCCTGAAAACTGTGTGCTGACGTGTCCAGTCACGAAAAGGGATGTTGACCTGCTGCTGCAATAACAAACGATGATCTGTTTATCCTCATCTGGTTGTAAACCAAAACATCCACTGAAGGTCATCATAAGCATGTTGGGGAAAAAGCTGACTGTGTATACAGAGTGAAAGTGTTTGCTCGTGTCTGCAACTGATAATCATTTTTACATTATTATCAATTTATCTGCTGATTCTTTTTTTGGGATTAACCTATTGGGTCCAGTCCAAAAACACAAAGATAATCACTTTACAATGAAGCTGTTTTTTTTTTTTTTTTTTAACCAAGTTTCTGGTGAATGATTTATTATTCTAATAATAAATATCAAGTCTGTAAATTTACAATTATGTATTTATTTATTACATTTTCTCAAATGAGAAGCTGGATGCACAGAATATTTGTTATTTTTGCTTGACAAAATTGATCAATTACCAAATAGTTTCATTAAAATTGTGACTCAGTCAAGATTCTACAATCAGTCAAAATGATAAGATAATAAGTCAACATCCATGGTGGAAAGAAGTAAGTGCATTTACTCAAGTACTGTACATTTTGAGGTACTTTACTTGAGTATTTCCATTTCATGTTACTTTCTACTTCTACATTTTGGAGGCAAATATTATACATTTTACGCAGCCTAAGTTACTTGTTACTTTGCAGATTTAGATTATTAATACAAAATATAAATCAACTAATAAATTGTGATATATTAACCAGCACTGTAGTTCCAAACCTATGGTTTCCGACCCCCACTAGGAGTCGCCAAAGATTCACAGAGGGTCGTAAGGCCTTCTTGATTTTAAGGTGTGTAAGACAACCTTTTTAACAATACAAACACTTGGCCCATATCTCAGGATGTCATTCATTTCTGTCTAGAAAACTACACTGAAATTGTTATATTTCTTTTAGCAATTTAGATTATTATTTAAAATAAAATCAGGATAAAGGCACAGTGAAGACTTGTCTACACGTACATTTACATTTATGTGACAGCTTTACTTACTTAGTTACTTAACAGATTCAGATTACTGTACAATAATGAACTAATAAATAATGATGATGATGACAGTACTTAAATAGTTAAAATTAGCTTACTTTTACCAGCTGCAACAGGGTAACTTCAATATTTTTCAACCTTATTTTCCCATCTCATAATTTTTTAAATTGGTCCAGTGTTGAGGGAGAGCATTAATATAGCATTACATTCACTAAAAGTGCTTGATTTTACCACTGACAGTCTCACATTGTTATTTAAAATGTCTGACAACATTAGAGAAACAACCCCACAGAGAAATATTAATAATTTTCCTACCTTTTATTTGGTCTGGTGTGTTTGTATCCAAGTCTTGCTTATGGAGTAGCATCTGAAAATTCATAAAACATTCCTCTGGCTCAATAGCCTTGACTTCATTGTTTAAATCATCTAAATATTCAGCCATGACACTGAAAATGTTTAGATAACACGTAGCTACACTCTGTTCTCCAACACAACAAACTCCGCCCAGCAGCACTAGTGTTTCCACCATGGAAGTGTTCCACTTACACGTTCATCCGGTAACTCCGCATCTCGCGAGATTTCGAGATTACGAGACTTCTTCTTTAGCGAGACTTTTACCAAAATGTCAGCTGGTGTAAGAGCCTGTCAACCATCGTATTGCGTCAGAAATGTCATATTAGAATGCTATTTAGTACAGTATACAGCTCCGTATCAATCAAAACTTTAGTTTAACTGAAACTATAAGATTTTAATTTGCAGTGTATGTATTTTAAATTAATTCAGACTTCATCACAAACCGTCGTTTTGGTCACACGAGATTGTCGCAGGTTACCATGGTTACACGTCTCCAACAAGGAAGCTCTCAGGAAGTGACGACATAAATTACGACTCAATGAAAAAATACATGCTACTGTTAACTCACACGAAAGTATGTTGAACAATACTACACTTAAATGTAGCGCATAGTGTGTGATTTCGCACAAGACCCTTGCGATCGATCACATGTAAGAAGCTGAAATCAGAGAATTTTTAGCTTTTTTCTTAATGAATTACTCAAACCAATTAATTGAAATAGTTTGCAATTAATTTAAGTTCACAACGAATTGATTCATTGATTAACTGATTAATCATTGCAGTTCTAGTGTAAAGTTATTATTCACTATAATTAGTTTTTTATAAGTACATTTACTCAAGTTCTACACCTCGGTAAAACTTTGAGATACTTACTATAAGTATTTCCATTTTATGCTACTTTATACTTCTACTTCATTACTTTTGGAGGCAAATATTATTATATAGACTCCACGACATGTATTTGGCTTTAGTTACTTGTTACTTTGGAGATTTAGATTATTGATATAACACATAAATAAACTTAAAAATTTTTATGTATTATTAGCAGTTAAACTAGTTCCCAGCCTGGGGTCTTGACCCCCACTAGGGTTCGCCAAAGCTTCACAGAGGGTTGTGAGGCCTTCTTGATTTTAAGGGGTTGATTTCAGACAACCTTTTTAAGAAAATGACACTGTGGATTATTATTTAAGATAAAAACAAGATAGGGGCATGATAAAGACCTGAACACAAGTTCTATTCACAGATCCTTCTCGCACTGTTAAACAGCCTCGTCCTGCATTACACAAGTACACAGTAAAAACAACCAGAGCTGAGAGAACGATGGCCAAGGTGGAAGGATTTGTCAAAAATGAAGCCTATTAAATATGTATGATTGTTGTCCATTCTTCCAATTCTTCGCTCGTTTTACCCAAACTTCCTGCAGTTATTGCGTTCACTATTTGGGTTAAATGTGCAGTTTATCAGTTGTTTTGTACTGTTGTTATGCACAGTATGCAGTAAAATATGAAATATCCATTAAATGACCTCACCTCGTCAGGGGTCACCAGTTTACTTAGTGATAAAAAAGGGGTTAAATATATAGCAATATAAAAAGTAATTAAAACTGGCCCCACACACCACTAGATGCTGCCAAATCCTCCACACTGACCCTGTAAGAGTCCTACTGACCTACTATGAGAAAGGTATGAGCACTTTACATTATGCAATTCTGTTGAACACAAGGGAACAGTCCATACAAATTGTGATCATGTTTTAATAGAAAAAGGAGGAGTTACATAGTTGTTATTATAAAAGCATGGAACATGACAATGAACATTGAGGATAAACCAAAAACAGCTTTAACAGGGACATGAGTAATTCTAACACAAATGTGACGAGAGAATGAAAGGCAAAGTAAAACATTCAGAAAGAACCGTCACGCCTTTTAACACTTTTAAAATAATTCTATATATATATATATGTATATATAACAAACAATACGGCACGGCAGCTTCAGTCTCTGCAGTGTTAAGAAAGTAAAGCACAACATAACTGCTTCTGCTGAAGAGGCTGTGGAATGTGAACCATCCCCTACTGAGTATGAACACCAGTTATCACATTTTATATTTATAGGTATGTACACAATAAAATCTGTGGGTGACCAAAACATATATACACAATAAAAACCGGGCAACCAAATCCTATGAATTGAATCATAGGTCTAGCACCTCATACATCATGGTTACAGATTATAAACAAGAACACAGGTGTAATGCTGTCATAAGAAGAGAAACAGATCTGCATCCTTTCGATGAAAAATATACATGTTTTAGCAGGTTCCCAGGATCACCACAGTCACTTAGTATGTACATAAGATAGAATACACGCATGTGGCTTTCTGTTACAGTAATAAACCAGTTTGGGCTGCTTCTATGAGCGTTTTTCACCACTGTTGGAAGTTGATAAAGAAGACCGTATGGCACAAGGAGTAACAAAGATTCAAGAAAATATTAACACTTGTTTCTAGGACCTCAAATAAGTTAATCAAAAAAATATCTGATGAATTACACATTGAAATTTCATCAAACATGTGGTAAAAAAATGATATAATAGTACTGACATGAAGGACAACATGACCGAAAAAGTACATAAAAATGCAGAGTGATTCTTTAAGTTCACCTTTCTTATCCATCTAGACTATTAGGAATAGTCATGCTCTGGCCTCACAGGCACCAAAACTACTGGTACATTCAGGTGCTCCTTGTCAACCGGTTAAGTTAAAGAAAGTATCGCCGAGAATGGCCAGTAAAGTGGCAAACACTGGTGACAAACTGGAGCACACTCCCAAGTATGCAGTACAACTGTGATATTTCAGTCCACACAAACACAAAGGACAACTGGCAAACATAACGGCCATCTCTCGGCAACACCCAGTGATTTACAACAAACTGATAACAAGAACAAACAGCGGTGTGCATGGCCAGCTCCCATTATTACCAGTGACTGTTGAACATCTGGTATACAGACCACAACGTGGTCACGCAATATTTCCCTAAATGAAGAGTTTGCAAAAAAGCGCCTGAATGCACCACTTCACTACTGACCGATACTGAGTGCTGCACATCTGACACTGGCTATGATCTCTAAAAAAAGACATATTTCTCAGGGCAGATCTAGAGGAGCTTTAAGACAATCAGTGTTGAAATGCAGCTCCTGAACTGCATACAACTAGTCATCGTGACAACAAATGAAGAAAAGGGTGGGACATCGCTGAAGAAGTAAACATTTTATGGGCTTGTAAGTGCTTTCTGTCCACCTACGACAACAGGAAATTGATATCCTTTCCTCATTTTAGACTGTTACTCATTAACAACAGAAAAATGGGGATTCATAGTCAAATGAGGCAATTTTTTCCTGGTAGATCATTTGTGCAAGAAATTACTTCTTATATAAATGTTATCACAAACCGAATATTATTCCATCATTTCAGTCAGGAGCCGTGCATATCTTCATACTGTTTACAGTATATTCTGAGTGGATTAGCACACAAAGATTTGATGATCTCAGGAGTACTGCATCTTATTCAGGTTGTATTTCAGAGAGGAGCCAGATGAACTGCAACACCGGGGCTGTCCCGAATACCACTTTCTGGGCTTCGAAGCTTCGATGAGAAATATTTGAAGGTAGGCAGCAGACGGACATGTTCTCCCGTCTGTCTCCATCTCCTTGTTTACACTGCCACTGTCGCACTACTGTACACACACGTACCTCCACGCATAACTAACAATAATTAATGCTGAACATTAATTATTTCATGGCCTATTTGGGGATTTATACTTTTTAATTATGCAACTTTGTTGGATACTCCATTCTGATTGGTCAGTCACAGCGTTCTACGGTCTGTTATTTCTTTACAGCAGACCGTTGCTATGGAGGCAGCTCTGATGGCGGACTCTTTCAGACTGTTTTTGTGTCAAATCATTGACTTCTTAAGTGAGTAGCTGTGTCATAAGTGCGATAATGTATAGCTTGTGGGTCCTTGTTCTGAAATAAACCTCTTCAGGGTGATACAGGACCCCGCCGCATCCTGCTGGGGTTTATTTCACAACAAACGACCATCTCGCTATCCACTATGCCTTCCTTATTGCATATTTAGATATGTAAAAATTATTGATAAATACAAAAAGGGAAGAATTTCAATACTGATGTGGAGGTTGATTACCATAGCAGTGGTCAAAGCTTCGAAGCATTCGGGTCAGCCCTATGCAAAACATTGATGCGAACAAAAATATAAATACGGTATGTCATCTTTTTTTAAATAAACAGCATGCATTTATGCCTCAACTCTGACAGATGTACTGGTTTCTCAAACTTCTGAGACAGTACTTATCATCTGTTTATTACTTACTGCAGTCTACTACAGCAGATGGTCAATGACTCAAAGCAGTGAAACTGCAGTGCACTTGAATATTCCATATCCCATGCCTATATAAACAACATACATTTAACACAATGTTCAGTGATAATCAGATGTCTATAACAACTGACCTGTTTTTTTAAGTCAACATCTTCCTATTGTAATACTACTTGTTTTCTCATAAATGTGCACTTATGTCCACAGATACATTGTCCGATAACTTCATGGAAAGACGCCAACAGTGCACCCCATCACCTCATACTTCTGCCCCATCACTTTGCTCAGCCTCATTTTTAAGATTTGGCACTTTGGAGCCACCTCAGAGGCTCCTGTGTCTGCTAGAGTGTCTGCTGTCGCTCCCTGGCCGGAGGTCCGGGGCTTTGGATGATTGAGCACCACCACAGGCTGGTTGGGGCCCGGTCGCTTAACCGGTTGGTCCACCTTCAGCGGCATTGGGTAAATAACTGTACAGTCAGTCAGCCTGCCCATCGGTACCTGAGTCTTATATTTGGATATTCTAAGCTTGAGCCCCTTCTTGCTTTTTTTCCAAACGCCTACTTGAACCCGTTTCAGAGAGACAGTCAGGAACTTTGAGGAGACGTCATGCTCACTTTTTTGCGTTTGCTGTAGAGGCTCTGCAGCCACATGTGCATTTACATGTGCAGCAATTTGGGCATCTGAATCAGACTGACTGCCTGTCTTATTGGCTGCTGGCATGGACCTATTCTTTTCCTCCTTGACATGGATATGGTTGTGGATCAGTGCAGAAGGGCGCTGAACACATTTATCCTGCTCCTCTATTTTGACAGGCTCACAGGTCCGCTCTGTCAGTAAAAGGTTGCGGATGATGGATCCATCTCTTGCAGTCAGCTGAGCACAATATTTTGGCACCGCCTCTTTCACCTGCTGCCCCGTGATGTTCGTTATCTTGATGCATTCTTCAGTCGAACTGTTACTTTTATCCATCACTATGCCACGCAGAGCCATCACCAGTGGCTGCATGGAGCCTTGGACATCCTCTGGTTGTTGACTTAATGAGAACACAGAAGAGATGACAGGGAACCCCTCAGGCTCTAACACCTCTCCTTCTCCGGCTCTCTCCTGGGTCCAAGCTGAGATCTTTGAATTTGTGCAGCTAGAAATCGCCTGTGTTTTGACCGACGAAGGTTCACTTAGAGTCCTGGGGATTGGAAAAGACGGACTTGCAATGAAAGTGTCTTTACCAGTTAAAGTCACTGGAGGTCTCACTTGGGGAGCTGCAGCTAAGAGAAGACTCAAGGCAGGAGACGCAGATTTCGGCTGGTTCAAGCCCACCGCCTCCATCTTTATTTTTGAAGAAGTGTTGCTCTTAAGGCGAATCTCCCCGGGCTCCAGCTTAACAGCTGCATCTCTAGGAATGATTGTTATGTCACTTGCCCTCCTGGGTGGGATACTCTCAGAATGATCTGGAATTCTCTCATCCATCGCTCTCTGGGAAACACATGCCCCCATTTTTTCTGGAAACAGGGCGCTAGTCAACCTGTTTACAGCCCTGTTGGCGATAACAGAGGGCAGAGCTGCATTGTGGTTCACCGGTTCCCTCTGCGTAACTTTGATTCCTTCTCTTACAGGATTGAGGGTGCTTTTGGGAACCTTGTTTGGGACAACTGTGTGACATTCCAAGTTGATTATTTCTTGCGATGCTCTTTTCAAGCAACTTTTTTCTTTGCTTGCCTGATTTTGGAGATTTTGGGAAATATTGGCAACAGCAGGACGCTCCGCTGTCACTGTCTTTGTTTCACACGGTTTCCTGTTAACCGTGCACATTCCCATGCTCATAGACTTCACCATGTTGGGATGATTTAACGTGGATAAGAGTGGCTTTCCCAGTGCTGTGTTTTGAGTCACTGTGCTCCTTGTGTCTTTTATCACAGATTCATTTTCTTGTTGAGAGACGAGCCTCAGCTTTAGCTCCTTCGTCCCATTGACAGTTTTCACCTCAACAAGTTCAACCAAACAGCCAGCAGGGATGGTTACTTCTTCAGGAAGTGAAACCGTGAGAGCCCTGTTGTGCTGAATGAGCCCATTCAATGGGGTCAAAAGTTCAGCATTACCATTAGTGGCATTTGATGCATTTGTGTCCAGTGTTTTCCCTCTCTGTTCGTCTTTACCCAGCCGGACTGCAGTTGTACTGAGGGGGGTACGGTGACGCGAACAGCTGGTCGAAGTGCTGACGGATCAGCAGTGGGCATGCTTGATAAGGCACTGGAGACAGGAGTGTTAGCAGGTCCTTGATTAATGTTTTTACTGTGCAAACGATCAATGTGCTTTACAAGGCACAGCCTCCTCATGTAGCCCTGTCCACAGTGAGGACATTTAAACGGATATTTTGAACAGTGTTGTTTCAGGTGAGCACTTAACTCTGCCTCACTGAACGAGACTTTGTTGCAATAAAAGCAGTAGAACTTTGTGCTCCTGTGCTCCAGCATGTGTTTCTTGAACTCTGCAGCGTCTGTAGCAGCAAATCCACATTTCTCACAACGCTTCACGTTTGAGGTGCTCAAAACACGATCCAGGACCAAATTGGGATGTCCACCGTTCACAGACGACAGCATGCTCTGGTAGCTGACAGGATTCATGGTGAGCGGTGAGCTCCGCCGCTCATCTGGCAGCTGGTCCCACTAATTCAGAGGCTGAGCTCATACAGGGTAGTCAGAGAAGAAGCAACCATAAACAGACGAGTGAGACGTCTTCCCTGTGGAAAGCAGAGGAAAAAAACTGTGAATGACCCGAAGACTACAGTGCAAGGCCCACAGAGCCCCTCCCCCCTTCACATTCAGCTGTTTTTAACGCCTGCAACGTTTATTTTCCAGATAACGGATTTACACGCAAAAGACACCAAGCAGCTCACTAAACTGAATGTAGTCAACTGTAGTCAACATTTCCCTGCTGCTGTCCGGGGCTGCTTTCCTTTGAACACAACGAAAAGGCCCTATCTGACCACAACAAGGGGGGGGTCGCAAAGACGACGGCCCGGTATTCAACTGTTTATATTCACAACAGAGACATAGCTCACATACATACCTTACACGGGGGTTGAGTTTTCATATGTTATGTGTTTTTAAATCAGTAAATCCTTTCTGTGGACGTGATATTAACGCTTCTCAACACGGGCAACCGAGCCGTTTTGCTTTAGCTTGGCGTTAGCCATCTGTAGCTAGCTAGTTAGCACAATTTCGGAAAGGGTTATGTTCGCCTTCAAAATAAGAGTTTTGAATTTATATAATATAATTTTTTTCCTTGGTAACCCCTATAGTGTGTATTTATTACGTTTACGCGTTTTGTATGTTACAAAACGATATTTAGTGCGCACTGTTAGTAGTTAGCAGTGGTGGTATGTACTTACCAAGTTAAATATCCTCAGGATACATGAAGCTGCTTTTACTGTTGTTGACATTAGTTTACATGTATTTGCACTGCTGCTTGTATTTATATTATGCACAATATGCTTATACCTTGTCACGTATCTTGTTCTCTACCTGTTTTTATATCTTGTTGCTTATGTTCATTCGTTCATTCTTTTGTTTTGCACCAGGGCCAGGAAACACAATTTTGTTCCACTGTGTACTGTAATGCATTGTATGTAGATGGATGACAAGATAAGATAAGAGATAAGATATTCCTTTATTAGTCCCACAGTGGGGAAATTTACACGTTACAGCAGCAATACAAATAAAAATAAATTAGTATATACATAATAGAAAATAGAAAAAAGTAAAGACAGAAAAAATGTGTCCATCATATCAATGATATAATTGTACATAAAGTCCTTATTGCACTTATGTCCGGTGAGTTTGTTGTGAATGTGACTGTGATTGTGGTCTTTTATATATATATATATTTTAAGTAAGTGTCTTTTATATGTTATCACTCTCTTATGAATAGATATTATCCAAATATTGTTCACCTCGATGGAAATTTGTCTTAGGCTTCTCCCAAATAAAGCAAGGTACTCGGCACACCATTACAAACATACAGTATATAATATTGTAAATGGGCAGGTAGCTACAAATAAGTTACAGAAATAATAAAAGAGAGCACATCTTCTAAATCTATCTAAATACATTAACTGTACTTCAGTACAATTTTGAGGTACTTGTACTTTATACTATACTTACAGATTAATAATACAAACCACAAATAAACTAGGATATATTATTATACTGCAGGTTAAGATACCCAGAAATATATAAAGTAATAGGCCTTTTTCACAGAATATATTTTGACTTGTCACAGTAGGGAAAACACAGGTGTAAATAATGAAATTAATGATGGCTGAATTTCCATTTCACTGCTTTGATTTCAGATGTGTGCATGCTGGCTCACTGTCACTCTCACAGGGACACTTGAATACAACAGATCCGTTGTTGTTACTAGTGACACCTGCACTTTTCCTACATTGATGTATGTATATAACAAAACAATGACAAATATTGTCCAGAAACCCTCATAGGTACTGCATTTAGCATAAAAATATACTCAAATCAAATCATGGCAAACTGCAGCCCAACAGGCAACAACAGCCGTCAGTGTGCTGACTTGACTATGACTTGCCCCAAACATGTATGTGATTATCATAAAGTGGACATGTCTGTAAAGGGGAGACTTGTGGGTACCCATAGAACCCATTTTCATTCCCATGAGGTCAGGGGTCATGGGACCCAGCTGAAAATGGTTATGCCAGGTTTTCCCAAGCCCCCAGGAAGTGCAACAGACTTTGATACAAATTTTTAAACGGTGGTATTATAACTTCTGTGTACATCACGTGATGGCATTGGGCCCAAAAAGACTTCTTTCCAAAGACTTACATTAGGAAAGCAATGTCTGTAACTCATCAGATATTTTTTTTTTTTGAGGTAAACCAACCTCCCAGTACAAACCAAGGCCTAAAATAAAAAGAATATACACAAGTTAAAAAAAAATAAGATGAATGGATGGATAGAATAAAAATATATACATAATATATATTATATATGACATGTATAGCCTGTTTATATATTAATTATAGAAATATATTAATATAAACATATTTATATAGATTTTATATGTAGTTTTATATTTATATTTATATATGGCTATATAAGACTGAGTCTGCTACAACCTTAAACACTGAAAGTTGCGTTAATGTGTATTAAGTTTGACAGCCCTCAATTATTTTCATATTTATACTGCAGTTTTCTTCTAATCTATATTTAAGATTTGCTATTACTTTACTAGTATATTTATGCACCAATAAAAACCTACTTGACGGATTCTGATTCTTATGAGCATTATTTTGAAACTTGTGACCGGAAGTTGATGGTTTTATTTTGAAGCTCTTCACAATTGAAGAGCTCGCTGGCTGCAGCGTAGGCGCCATTCTTGAAGAAACACTACGCAAACCTCCGTTATACCCGGGGAATATTTACGATAGGTTCTAAATCCGTTTCGAAAACTACGCAGGCGAATATTTTATTGGGTATCGACGTCATTCACACCCTCAAATACGACAACTTCCATCGAAATATTAACGTTAAACTCGTCGGTGAAGTTTTAACATTAGCTAAACCGCCAACGGCGACATTTCGTTTTTAGAGAGGTCTCGTTGTCGTACATAAACAGCGAGTAAACCCGGTGACACAGGAAGTGTTTAAAGCGTTTGTACTTAACATGTTAATGTAGTCAGGCCCGAGCAGAGAGGTAAACAACAGCACGCTGTAGGCGAATCTCATTAAAATGCCCTTAAGCGAGTAAAAACATGGTGTTTCTAAGAATCTGCAGATTGCTTCCTACTGTGTCACTGTCACTGGCATCACCAAGGTGAGTAACACAGTGTCTCCATGACAACTATTCGCTCTGTCAAACTATTGTCACCGTGTTTTCCTGACTATAAATGTTTAATTTTATATGTTATTTAAGTGTCGTTGCAGAATTAGCTCAGCTGTTATTGTAAACCCCGTACTGTAGCTCATGTGAGGATGACTATTGTGAAAACGGTTTCTGGGATTTACACACCATTGTTGTAATTCATAATGACACAGCAGTGGCTTTCTCTTGACCCTCCCATTCCCCGTTGGACCGACGCACACGCTTCCTGGTTATGGCAATATTAATGCAGCTAACCCGGACGCGAGGTCCCCGTTGGTTCGCCCTCACAAAGCAACTTTTCTCGTCCTTTCGCAGAGTTGGTACCCGCCGCAGCATGGCTTCAGACGCGGCGGCTACAGAAACGACCCGGTTCGACTTTCTGGTGATCGGCGGCGGGTCCGGAGGTCTGGCCGGGGCTCGGAGGGCGTCGGAGCTCGGAGCAGCCACCGCCGTGATCGAGAGTCACAAACTCGGAGGTACCTGCGTGAGTAAAAATAAAAATAACACTGTTATTGTTATTATTGTTCATCCAGACTACAGTCACTGTGCTGTGCAGCTTTCACACACACTGGTTGCCAGGTTCACTGCGAAACCTCCGGACTCCTTTTGTACTTGGTCCTTTTAACAAACACTGTAGCCGACATGAAGCTAACAGCCGCTGTATGAAACAGCAGAGACAAGGTCCTAACATTTAAATCAAATTGGGGGTTACCCTATAAACTATCACCTATCATCTATTCCTTCATTAATTACAAATATAAGCTTTGAGACATGTGCACAAGGACTTCGATATGAAGTTGCTTTAGTCCTCTATCTGTGCATATAATAAAATGAATAGAGATTTTAAACAATATAAATAAATGCACAGGTGTTTGAAAGAAATCCTCCAGTGCTTGTTAAAGGAACCGACCTAACGCTGAAATTAAAAACAGCTGTATTACAATTCACAGACACGTTATTTAAGATAAAAGACAGACTACTCCAAACAGGAAATGCTAGACATAAAAACACAGGTAAGAAAAAAAGAAAAAAAAAGTAATGGTAAATAAATGAGGAAGTCGCGTCATCTAACTTTAGTTCTTTATTTGTGTAAATAATAAAATAAAGCAAAATAAGAGATATAAAATAACACATTAAATCCACAGATGGGTTGAAAGAAATCCCAGAGTGCTTGTAAAAGGAACCTACCGAACACTAAAAACAGCTGTATTACAATTTACAAACAGACATACATTTTTTTTTAATTATCTAAAAGACAGAAAAAAGTCCTATTTCCAAACAGGAAAGGCTAGACATAGAAACACAGGAAAGAAAAAAAAATACTAATAGTAAATAAAATGAGGAAGTTGCCTCATATACTGTAGCTTTAGTTCTTTATTCGTGCATATGATAAAATAAAACATAAAATAATGTGCAGATGGGTTGATAATAATAGTAAATAAAATTCTTTACCTGTGCATTCAATAAGGTAGAGCAAAAGAAGAGATATAAAATAAAATAACCGACCTAACACTGAAATTAGAAACAGCTGTATTACAATTTACAAACAGCCACATTATTTTTAAAAAAAAAATCTAAACGACAGACCATTTCTGAACAAGAAATGCTAGAGATAAAAAAAAAAAACAGGAAGGGAAAAAACAATAAAGCTAAATAAAATGAGGAAGTTGCTTCATATAGTTTTACATATAATGAAATAAAACAAAAGAAGATAAGATATTCCTTTATTAGTCCCACAGTGGAGAAATTAACAAAGAAGAGATATACAATAACATCAATTTTAAATCTCCAAAAGAAAGAAAACACTATTTACAGTCAAGAAATGCTTGATAAAAAAGACAGGAAGGAGCTGGCTTTACTTTTTAATTGGTGAAACTGTATTGGAAGACATGACACACTGTAGGAGTTCATATTATTGAGTTCATGTGCCATGTAATTTTCAGTTGATCTAAAAGACAGGAACTTTATGTGAAAATATATTGCTGCAGTGGTTGTGACATACAAAATCACTAAAACCACATCCTGATTGCACAATGGTCATCCTGTTAGTCAGACTAGTTATAAGTAAGGAAGAATTTTTTTTAAACACACAAACCACAAAGCAAGTAGGGATGGACCGGTTACCTTTAGGCTGGGATCTGGGTAGCGGCCATCATTCTTCTATGTGTAAGGAAACATCAGGCTGGACTTAATCGTTGCTTTACTAACTTTGTAAAAAACTAAAACTAACTTGGCAAAAAAGTCTTCATAATCAACGGTATTTACACCTCAAGTGTAAATCTTTTAATGCAGCAACAAATTGGTCAAAACTTAAACATGAATTAAAATTCCAGTGTGTAATTTATATAGTACATAAACATAGAATTGAATTTTGCCCTGTTGTCACCAGTATCAGATCCAGCTATTTGAGTCAGTATCGGTCTGATAATTGATCTGGTACCTGCGCATCTTTACAAACAAAGGATTGCAGGAGAGTTAAATCCAGCCAAACCAAATTTCTGAAAGTTTTTATTATTATTATTTTTATTATTATTCTTTTTTTGCAGCATATAGCACCTTTTTGGCTGACAATAAACCTTTCTGTAAAGTTCATATTAATTTTATTGTTTACTGGCTTTCAGTGGCATCATTTCATGATGCTATGGTTCTGTGGTGTTGTTTTAAAAAAGCACATGAAATATGTTCTTAAGGGGAGCCTCCTTGGGTGAATAGGCTCAACATTTTAAACTGAAATATATCACCATTAAAGAGTTGATTAAGATAGTTATTTTTTTGTATTGCAAGTATCCTGAAACGTTTTGTTTAAATATCCAAATGGGGCGTTAGTTAAAGCTAACTTTTGGTGAATTTAGGACGAATCTACAGATACAAATAGACACAGTAGTAAAATAAACACCAAAATGTGTATTTTAGGCTGAAAAAAGGCTTTTTATGGAGGCAAAATAGTCCAAAATCTCCCTCAATTGACCAGTGCGTGAAAAATTCTGTTTGTGCTTTAATGTAACGTGCTTGGATGTATTTCATCAAGCTCACGTTGAGCTAATTTGCTCTGTTTGAATGTTTTTCAGGTGAATGTTGGCTGTGTCCCAAAGAAGGTACAACTTTCCTTCTGTTCTTGTTGTATCAGGCCCAGTTTTAACTCAAACACATTATGGGTTTGTATCACTAGATTATTAATCCTGCTGTCTTCACAGGTTATGTGGAACGCAGCGGTTCACGCCGAGTATCTCCATGATCATGGTGATTACGGCTTTGACGTTGGAAATGTTCGTTTCAGTTGGGAGTAAGTTACATCCTTTTTTTCATTTTTTTGTGCAACCACAATGAGCTCTTTAGAAACCTGTTCTAGTTGTTCCTAAGAGGTGTCCGTTTCATAGCACAGCTTCCCCGTCTGTCGCGTCTTTTGTTGCTTCACTTCAGCCCTCTTCCCTGTCTTTGTCGACAACAAGGTTAAGTCAAGGTGACAGTTGAAGATAAGCCGCTGGGTGGAGTGGCCGCCTGGCACACCAGGAAACATGAGTCAGGGACACAAAATAAGGCTTGGAGGTCATTTTAGGTGACTGCATGGGTTCATGGAAAACTGTGTCCAGCTGTCAATACATTATTGAAAAAAGTATATATTAAAGTCTGCAGGAAACATGCAATCTAATTCAATCTTTGCATTCAACACAATTTTTTTAAAACTGTCAAAACTGTTTCTATTCCATTGAAGGCTTGTGTTGTTGTGTTGGGCTGCATTTAGGGCTGTCAAAGCAAATTCATTTCGATGCCACAAATTTTTTTTAAAGTGTGATTTTTAGGTTTAAGCTAAAGTGATGATACTGGCATTAGATGAAACTAGAAAACATAAAAAATCCACTGGTACCAACCATGTCATACTAGCTTGTGATGTAGGAGGCTAAATAACGCTTCAAACTTACACAAAACTTTAGTGAGGAAAAACTGGAAAGACCATTTTCAAAGGGGTCCCTTGACCTCTGACCTCAAGATATGTGAATGTAAATGGGTTCTCTGGGTACCCACCAGTCTCCCCTTTACAGACATGTCTACTTTGTGATAACCACATGCAGTTTGGGGCAAGTCATAGTCAAGTCAGCACACCGACAGCTGTTGAAGCCTGTTGGACTGCAGTTTGCCATGTTATGATTTGAGCATAATTTTTCTGTTAAATGCAGAACCTGTGAGGGTTTCTGGACAATATGTTGACAACATGTTGATAATATATACTTGACAAATCATCCTGTAACAGATAAAAAAAAAAGTGTGATTAATTTGTGATTAATCATAATAAACTATTAAGTAGAGTATTATATACTTGACAAATCTTCCTAACACAGAAAAAATGTGATTAATTTGCAATTAATGGTGATAAACTAAATTAATAAGAGGATTAAATACTTGACAAATCTCCCTTTAAGGTATATTTTGAAAAGATAAAAAAAATGTGTAATTAATTTGCAGTTAATCACGATTAACCGTGGGCAATCATGCGATTAATCACGGTTAAATATTTTAATTGATTGACAGCTCTAATTCAGTCTTGAGAAAGGCTGCCTTTTGGAGCATTTAAGTGTGTGTTCAAGCCTCTCTTGAGTAAATACTGAATGGGAAAAACAAACAAACAACCTTTTATTATTTCCTGTGTTTGCAGAACTCTCAAGGCCAAAAGGGACGCTTATGTTAGTCACCTAAATCGCATTTATCGCAACAATCTTGACAAAGTAAGTTTATATTTATATCTTTATTACATTGGTGTGTCTGCTGTGTTTGACTGTAAAATGTTTTCACTGGATTTGTCTTGTTTTTTTTTTGTTCATTACCTTCTAAAGACAAGTGTTATCTCAGGGAAAATAAGGACATCTGATTTATTTCAGGCTAAAATCCAGACGATTCAAGGTCACGCCAGATTTACAAGTGATCCTGAGCCGACTGTGGAGGTCAATGGAAGAAAATACACAGCGCCTCACATCCTCATCGCCACTGGAGGGCAGCCTACTGTTTTGAGTGATTCTGAAGTTCCAGGTGAAACTTATTCTGCACTTACATTTTACTTGGAAAAGTTAGCTTTATTTAATCTATTAATCAAATAAGATGGCTTTTGTGCAATTACAAAATGGTGCAAAAATGTTGTGTTTATTGATAATTTCAGGGGCAAGTCTGGGCATTACTAGTGATGGCTTTTTTGAGCTTGAAACTCTGCCAAAGTAAGTTTATCGTATAAGCTCTTTCGTGCTTCTACCATGTCTTAAGTTTGTGTCCATGATTAAAAGTTTTATTTTGTCAACAGGCGCACTGTGATTGTGGGTGCAGGTTATATTGCAGTGGAGATGGCAGGCATCCTCTCCACCCTGGGCTCCAAAACATCCCTTATTATTCGACAGACAGGAGTAAGAACCCCTTAAAAATCACAACTAAATTATGATTTTCAAAGGTGTGCAGTAATGGAAATACATCTATGTTCTCATATTCTCTCTGTGCAGGTTTTGAGAAACTTTGACAGCTTTATAAGCACAAACTGCACCAAAGAGCTGCACAACTCTGGTGTGGATCTGTGGAAGAACTCTCAGGTGAAGTCAGTGTGTAAAACGGACCGAGGTCTGGAGGTGACGATCGTCACCAAAGACCCGGAGAAGAAAAATGACGAGGAGAAGATCAGCACCGTCCAGGAAGTGGACTGCCTCCTCTGGGCCATCGGCAGGCAGCCCAACACTTCTGGACTGAACATCGGCGAGATGGTAACAATCACGGCTCAGTCACGTTCCTAGACAGACTACATAATTGAATATCTTTATTCTCCACATTGAGTCGATTCATTTTGCAGCTAGAAAGGCTGCTTAACACCTATCAGTAAAATGGAAACGGTGCATATAAGACCAATTACTACAGCTTATCACCACTCTCCATCAGCAAAGGGAATTACTGTGATTAGGGTTTGGCTCTGTGCAGTTTTCCTGTTGTCATCCTGGCTGCTTCACTGTCCTCGTAGATTATATCAGTACTGTAGATCATTTCTTTACACACAGCTTTGTGAAAGAGCTAAATCCAATAACACTATTGGATCTCATCATTAATGGACCCCCCTCCAATGAAAATCTAATCATGATAACATGTCCGTAAGAGGTTTTTGTTTATATGCTACAGGACATTTTATGAGCAAAATAAGCACTCAACATCAGTAACTGAGCATTTCTACTTTGGAACTGCAGTGTACCAATTTCTAAAACAGACTCAGACAGCCAGGTTTTCATACATAACATACCGGAGGAACCAATCCCGTCTATTTCCAGTTGGGACTTTGCACATCATTGATGCTACAGTGAAACAATGGGTGTCAGAGAGGAGCAGCCAGGTGTATGTGACAGAATTTTACCAGCGACATAAGTACTTTTTTCTAAAGATGGTGCAGATGTTTTCTGTTGTAAAGCTGAAAAAGGAGAAATGCATGTTTTTAAAAAAGGATCAGAAAATTCAACCGAAATGGGTGCATTTTATTTTGAAAAAATGTATCCCACCTTTATATAAAAAGAGCCTAAAATAAACCAGGCATTGGATCACCTTAATTCAACGATCAGGGATAATCCGGGAGCTAGACAAGACAACAGACACTTGGCACCTTACTTTCGTTTGTTGTTTTCTGGAGGCGAGGATTGAAATGCACGCTAGCTCAAAGTTAACAGGCAAATTAGTAACAGATTAAAGGGGTAGTTAAGTCTAGAGCTGCAACGATTAATTAATATTTTATCTTGTGTGTGTGTGTGTGTGTGTGTGTGTGTGTGTGTGTGTGTGTGTGTGTGTGTGTGTGTGTGTGTGTTTCTTTGTTTGTGTGAATCACATCAGCTGACATGAAGTAAACATAGACACAAGGTGCTGCCTAGCAATGTTGAAATGCACTGAATTGGAGCATTTCAGACACAGTAAATACAGGTGTATTCAAGTAAACAATATGAGGAAAATAAACATTTAACATTATAGCATGTAAACATGTTGCAGTAGAAATATAAAATATAAGTATGAAGCTGAAAATGAACATAATATGGGATCTTTAAGAAAAACAAAGTCAAAATCCTCTGATTCCAGGTGCTTTAATGTGAATATTTTTTGGTTTCTTTACTCCTCTGTGACAGTAAACTGGATATCTTGGGCTTTGGAAAACACTGATGGACATTTTTTTATTTAAATATTAGACAGACATTTTTCATTATTTTCTGACATTTTATAGGCCAAACAACTAATCGATTAATTGAGAAATTTCTCGTCAGATTAATCGACAATGAAAATAATTGTTAGTTGCAACCCTTTTTAAGTCTTTCTTCTGTTTGAGGTACCTCAACATACTGTACATTAGTGCAGGGAAGTGGGCTATCAGATTGTCCATTTAAATGAAAGTTTCACAGAAGTTTGTACCTAATTAATTCCACATATTCTGACTTTTCTTTTTATTATCCAACCTGTAATATGAAGGAGAATGTGAGAAAGCATTAAATTAAAGGCAGGAAAGGGAAGACAAGGAAAAGTGATGTGCTCATTCATTATCATCTCAGTTGGTCAATTTGTGCCCAGTTTGATATAACAGGTTTTACAGAGCTTTGTCTATGTTAACACATGATAATGTTAAACCGTGAGTACTTGGTACCCTGCTCTGTGTATTCTGGTTTACATTTGATGCTCTCAACAGCAGGATGAGTCAGTGTTGTTTCTTGCTGTCAACAGAAACGTTTCTACTCTGACGCTCCCTCCTAGTTTTAAAGTGTACACTATCTGCAGCTCAGCAGCTTTTGGTCAGTGCAGGAGAGAACAGAAATGACCGAAATGTACAGTATGTTTACTCGTAGTCATTGTGCATCCCAAGAGAGCTCTGTAAGGAAGTAAGAGAAAGACTTAAATGCTAATATTTGATGTTTCTGTCCGTTTGCAGGGTGTGGACACAGATGAACGAGGCCACATCATTGTGGATGAATTTCAGAACACCAGCACACCAGGGATCTACGCTGTAGGGGACGTTTGTGGCAAAGCTCTTCTCACACCTGGTAGGAAATTAAACTGATAACGCAAATCATTTTATGAAGGTTTATGCTTAAAAACTATACAGTCATGTTTACATTCAAGCTTGGTCAATATTGGGCACATTAGGTCACGGACCCCCATTTGATACGATCTTGCTTCAGGGGCCTGAATTGAAACCTGTGAATAGTCACGCCTATGACTCTTCCACACATTAGGCTCACTTCTACAGTGAACTAAATAGGGAAATAAACTATTCATCATTTTCCGGGAACTCCCTCAAGGACCACGGGGACCCCTGGTTGACAACCACACTGTAGGCTGTTACTAGAGGCTCCAAATCACTGCTGTGAAACTGCCAGAAAATGCAGGTCTATGTCCTTGTCCAATCAAACATGTGTGACAGTTATAGGAAATGCATGTTTTTGCCAGGATGTTGTTGTTTACAGTCATTAGTGTACAATAAGATGATATTTTAATAAGAAAAGCATTAAATGAGCCACGTTGGAGTCCACGTCTGCCCAGTTTAGAAGCTCTGGAGTAACTCTTGTAATAGGATATATGAACCTAAATAAACTAAATGGAGAAACATGACAAGGAAAGCTTGTCAGCTGCAGATCAGATCCAACAAAATGTGGTGGCGTGGTTGAACTTCTGAAAAAGATTCAGACCAGGATTTGACTGCAAATCTCAACTTTTTAAACCCACTAAAATTAAACCTTTATAGTTTTAAACAAGACATCAAGTAGCAATAGGAATTGCTAAATCATTGACAGAGATTCGGACTGTCAAAGTTAAGGTGATAACGCAAATTCATTTTAAAGGCACTAATTTAATTAACGCATTAATGCAGACAGTCCTTCCAAGTTTGTAGTGGGCTCAGTTTTAAAGCTAGAGTGAAGATGCCAGCATTATGTGAAACTAGAACATCTAAAGAATCCACTGGTACCAACCATGTCTGATTTTTTTGTACTAAATTTTTGTTGTTTTGTGTTGATGTTGATTGATTTCCAATAATAAATATATACAAACATTTGCATAAAGCAGCGTATCTGCCCACTCCCATTTTAGGGTATTAAATACTTAACAGATCTCCCTTTGAGGTATATTTTAACAGATTAAAAATATGATTTATTTGTGATTAATCATAATTAAATATGGACAATCATGCAATTAATAGTGATTAAATATTTTAATCAATTTACAGCCCTAATAGAATTTTTGTGGGGCAGCCTGCATGTAGTAACAACCATCTATTATACATAATAATAGTGACACTTTACGTTTTCCTTCCTCCATGCACTGTTGAAGTAAGTGTTGCTTTATACTTGTTTTTCTGGTTTTAGAATAATGCGTCACTGTGAGCACCTCAAATGTTTTCTAAGGACATGTACTGCTATGCAGAGTGTGATGTTATGTTGTATGTTGGGGCAGTTGCCATAGCTGCAGGCAGAAAGCTGGCACACAGACTGTTTGAGGGCAAGAAGGACTCCAAGTTGGACTACACGAGTATCCCCACGGTGGTGTTCAGCCACCCACCCATTGGTACAGTGGGCCTCACTGAAGGTGAGCCGTAGCTTCATAATCAAAGTTAAACTTTCACGTTGCCTGCATGTCCTTGTATGTCCAGTCTGGACGTCATCCTGTAACTAAAATGGCAGCTTATGTAAATATTACATTAATCCTTGTTTTACTCAGTAGGACAAGAATTCAAATGGTGAATTTGTGTTTGTCACAGAGGAGGCCGTTAAATCTAGAGGAAAGGAGAATGTGAAGGTCTACAAGACTTCTTTCACTCCGATGTATCACGCCCTCACGAGCAGGAAGAGTCAGTGCATCATGAAGCTAGTGTGTGAGGGCAAAGAGGAGAAGGTAGGAGTCATCTGTTGATATTAACAGCACCGTGTAGACCAGAAATGATTTTGTTTTACTTTCTTGAGTCATTTCAATTATTGTAGCAGTTTTAAGTAAAATGAATCAAAACAACATTAACTGTTACTTATTGTTCCTTAAGGTACATGTCACTTAGACTAAGTCTGTAAGATTATGAAAGGCTGAAAACCTTTAAGGGGTAGTTGGGTGTTTTAAAGAGGGGTTTTTTGAGGTACTTATCCATAGTCATTGTATTACTTTCAGTAGATGAAGATGAGATATTTGTGTCTCTATGCATCAATATTGTAATCAGCACTCATGCCTTTTCCATACCTATATTGGCTCATGTGTTGTCTCTCTAACATATTGTTTGATACCACTAGGTACGGGGGTTCAGTATTCTCATTATCTTGTTGCAATGTTTTGTTATTTTATTGTTGTTTTAATTTTGTCTGTATTGTATTTTATCGGTGCAATCACTTTGTAACTGTTTGTAACTAATGTTTAGAAAGGTGCTATACAAATAAAGATTATTATTATTATTATAATATATATTATATTATTTTCTCAAGCAGGGTTATCTCTCCTGTTCTTATTATGTTCAAACTACAGTTGTTTCTTCACATGCTGTATAAACCACAGCTGACCTCAGTATGCTCTCACTTGATCTCTGCATGTGCTTGAAAGGCATTCTGGAAAATGTAGGAACTTTTGCTCACTGAAGTAGCAGTAGATGAGGCAGGTTTAGAAAAAGTGTGTTAGCATTCAATTCGAATGCATAATATTTAGGTGTTTGACGGTGGACTTATTATTTAAGAACTGCAGTGATTTTCAAAGACTGACGTGTCTCATCTCCCCAGGTGGTGGGCCTGCACATGCAGGGCCTGGGCTGTGACGAGATGCTGCAGGGCTTCGCTGTGGCCATCAAAATGGGTGCTACCAAAGCGGACTTTGACAAGACTGTCGCCATTCACCCCACCTCATCTGAGGAGTTTGTCACTATGCGTTAACACAAACAGAATCTCCCCCACCCTGCTTCCCTATAAGACCAGCAACTGTACCACTCTCGCATCAGCTTGACAACTTGCTTTCTAAAACTACATACTTCCATTTTCTTTCATTTAAGTGACCTTATTCATGCGCAGTGTTTCATCTTTTCTAATTTTTACCTAAATGGACCAAGACCGAGTTATGGCCTCCTTAAAGTGTACTGTGGGTCTTGATTATTGATTGAATTTTCCATTTTAATGATTGTGAAATGGAAGTGATGGGTATGCAGGTATTGTTGTCAAGTGATTGCATGGGAAATCAAAAAAGACTTCTTTCCTAGTGTATGTGTTTGATTTGTGAGTCATTTGTCAGATGAATATTACAAACACTGCTGCTCCTTAAGGTACCTATTTACTACCAATGCAAGGTCATAACATATCTACTGTACTGTTCTAAAGATTCAATAAACATGCAGGGTTTTTTTCTTAACTGTTTGAATCCTTTCTCTTCATTCTGTGTTTGAGATTTACTCCTGATCACACCCAAGTCAAAATGTGTGACAACACTGTATTTAAGACAACATGCACACAATTTCATCACTAAAATGCACGATAATTGCCCTGCTATTTACTACCCCGATGTTTTGTGTAGTGTAGTGCAGTAACACACATTATATGCCTACTGTCCAGACGCACTAGGGTGGTGGATCTATTCCATATGAGACTAGTGAATACAAATGAATTCCGAAAACCATAGTGGTGGTAAGTGGGGGCGGCAGTAGCTCAGTCTGTAGGGAGTTGGCTTGGGAACCGGAGGGTCACCGGTTCAAGTCCTGCCATGGACCAAAAACTGAGTGTGAACTGGTAGCTGGAGAGGTGCCAGTTTACCTCTTGGGCACTGCTGAGGTGCCCCTGAGCAAGGCACCAAACCCCCAACTGCTTGGGGCACTTGTCAGGAGCAGCCCCATCACTCTGACATCTCTCCATTACTGCATGTATGTGTGTTTCAGGTCTGCATGTACCATGTATGAGTTTAACAGAGTGTACAATTGAATTTCCCCATTGTGGGACTAATAAAGGTAGATCTTCTTCTTCTTCTTCTTCTTCTAATTAAATATGCTTATTAAATACAATTTTGAGGTACTTGTACTTTACTTTCCGTTGCCTGACTTTATGTTTGTACTCAAATACAGTTCAAAAGATAATGATGTAGTTTTAAACATTTACTAGACAGCCAGTTACTAGATATTTTATTACACACAAAAATAATATACTCATTATTATACTGTAGATTTAATTTCCCAAAATGATATAATGTTATCTCTATGTCAACAATTTGCATAACAATAAAATGGTGTTTCGATGTTAATAAATCAATACTATTTGATAGACAATATTACCCCGACAGGCCATTCTGTATTTGTATTTTGAGTGTTTGTAGTTTTGGTGCTTATGTGGATGTTGCTGACAACGCTAATGTGCTTTTCCTACAGTAAGATCTCTATTGTGGTGCTGCCTGTTTTTCTTAACTAAGCCATCTTCAACTACTGGGTACTTTAACAAAAAGTTAATGATTTAGTTTTGATGTCAACAGCAGCATGAGGATCAGAAACTCTGAACATCGGATGACCTTGTTTGCAGCGGTTTACAGAATATCGCGATACTAGTTGACGTAACGCTGAAACCGATCATATTCTCGCGAGATTTCCAACACGTCACTCCTGTGTCACAGGTCACTAATGTGTTTGTAGTACGTCCACAGCGGCGTACTATCAGTTTGACCATAGATTCTCGAAATGGACACAGATTATGCTGAATAAACCTCAAAATAGCAAGGTATTGGCTTTTTAAAATCACCTCATCTAACAAAATGCACTCGTTATTCAGGGAAAGTATTTTTTGAGTAAATACCATGTTACATAGCACTTGTTACGGTGGCTAACGGTGTTAGCTCACGGTGCTAGCTAGCTAGGTTAGCCAGGTTTGTGGCTCCGTAGCTGGGGCTGGCGCTGTAGCAGCGTCTGTTAGCCGGTCGGCAAAAGCAGTATTTGATTAGCTGACTAATCATCAGCGACAAACATTTCAGTTGGACACCAGTATCGAGTCTGTTAAACTTAGGTTTTGATATAGCCGTGCTAACTTTACTGCTTGATGAAATTGTCAAATGTAGAGAGGCGATGTCTTGGCGTTAATCTGTCTGAACTGGGTTAAGTTGACAAGCTAACATAACAGTGACCCGGACTATCTGTGTAGCAAGTTCCTGCCCTTCGGTACCGTGCCCCGCTACAGCGAGGATGTTCCCCAGCCTGGCCCACAGACCATGGCATGTCTTCTTCAGGGTCTCCTTGCAGCACAGAGCGCCCCTGTCTCACCGGTCCCCGAGGCTCCCCCAGCTGTGCTACGGTGAGGACAATAAGTGACACTGGACGTTAGCGACATGTTTTATGTATATAATTTGCTATGCAGTGGTACTGAAGAAACTGTTGTCCTACGTTATGTTACACAGGATGGCAGAGTGGAGGCATACATAACTTGTGGTTCAGCCTTCCAGACTGCCGTGCAGCTTCTCTAGGGCTGGGAAAGGTGCACTACTACTCTACCTCTGGCAACAGTAAGGATGGTCCCCCAAAATCTACACCTGGTGATGCTCCATCAGCAGAAAAAGTCCTGTCTCCTGCTGCCAAAGCTACCCCAGGTGACTGCCTTTAATGTGCACTGCAGAAGTTGTTGATGTCTGTCTGTTCTCTGTGTTTTATGTGGCTTTGTATTGTGTACGGGGCTGTCAATCGATATAATATATTAATATATAAATATTTAATCGTGACTAATTACATGATTGTCCATAGTTAATTCAGATTTTCACAGTTTTTTTTACCAGTTTTAAATGTACCATGAGGGAGATTTATCCTGTGTTATGCAAATGTGTGTATATATTAATCATTGGAAATCAAGTAAAAACACAAAAGAACGACAGATATTGTTCAGAAACCCTCACAGGTGCATAGAGCATAAAAAAGTATATTTAAATCATTACATGGCAAACTCCAACCCAACAGGCAACATTAGTCATCATGGTGTCAGTGTGCTGACTTCACTGTGACTTGCTCCAGACTGCCATAAATAAAATCTCTTCAAGCAAGAATCCCTCAGATGGGGCACCCTGGGACAAAATCGTATCAAATGGGGGTCTGTGGTCTAATTTGTGTCAGCTTAGGGATCTTTGATGTGACAAAGTTTGGGAGCCACTGATTCGGGGCTTAAGTTTTTATCACATATTACATTTGTTAATTAGTGAACTCAGGCTAGCTGTTGCCCTGTTTGGTTGGTACCAATGGATTCTTTAGGTTTTAGTTTTAAAACTGAGCGCGCTACAACCTAAAAATCTCAAATTGCTTTAATTCGTTAAAGAAATTAGTGGTGTTAAATAACTTTGCGTTAACACTTTATTATCATGTTATCTATGACAGCCCTAATTGTATTCATTATGTTTATGTTCATTTTTTATTTTTCTAAAACTGTCATCTCATTGCATGCTCTGTCAACATAAGCACCGGAAAATGTTTCTGGTAAGTTGAGATTTTAAGGAACAAATCAGAATAACCCCAGAAGAGTTTCTCTTCAGTTTGTATTTTGGATCACATTTAAATATTTGCTCTCAGGTTCAAGACCTCAGGGGCTGACTAAAGCTGAGACAATCCAAGTGAAAGGTAATTAACTATATTTGTGCTTGTTTCACATGAAAGTAATTTAAAAAAAAAAGACTATTTAAATTTTTGATTTAGTGTCTGGCACAAGAAGAGAATGCAGAAACCCTGGATTATAATTTCCTTTCGTTGCAGTTCGGGCAGTCCTGAAGAAAAGGGAATATGGAGCCAAGTACACTCAGAACAACTTCATCACAGCAGTCAGAGCCATGAATGAGTTCTGCCTCAAACCAAGGTAACTCCTGTTCCCCAAGCTGACTGTGTTGTGTTTGATTTGATTTGCAGTATTCAAAGTATGCAGCAACACTAAACTGTATGTCGCCATGAAAAAGCTGAGTCAGCAGTACTGAATCTGTTCAATTTAACCATTCTCAGTGCTAACTGAGATGTTTACAGACCACAACACAAATTCCTGTGAGTTAATAAGTAAACATGCTCTTATGATTAGCCGAGACCGCCTCACAGCATTTAACCCTCATGTGTTCACAGTGATCTGGAGCAGCTTCGGAAGATCAGAAGACGCAGCCCTCACGATGACACAGAGGCTTTCACTGTCTTCTTACGGTCAGACGTGGAGGCCAAGTTAGTTCTACACCCTTTCACTTTACACAAAAAGAGATATTAATTATACAGCACTATGTATCTTCCAACAGATTATTACTCCAGCTTTTGTTGATTCATTTATTTCTCTCTGTGACTGTTAGAGCGCTGGAGGTGTGGGGAAGCCATGAAGCTCTAGCCCGAGAGAGAAATCTCAGGAAAGAGGTGGAGAGAGAGTACCAAGAAAGTAGGTTTTTATTTTTCCCAGTCTGGATGTGCATCTATGTCAACATGTAATAATGCTGATTTTGAGAGATATGCTTTTTCACTTTCTGGCAGAGGGATTGATTGAAAAAATTGAAAAGATCAATACCACTTTCATATTACTGTATATACCGCAGGTTAGCTTAGCAGAAAGACTGGAAACGGGGGGAAACAGCTAGCCTGCGTCCGCAAATGTAATCCATTGTTCACATCCAAAACACAAGTGTAATAAAAACTTGTTTCAGAGGTTATGTGCCAGACCAGTGGTTCCCAAACGTTTTCACATCAAGGACACCTAAGATGACACAAATTAGACCTGCATTTGTTCAAATTTTGTCCCAGCGTCCAACATCTGTAAGGATTCTTGCTTTTAGATGTTTTATTACTAAGGCTGTCAATCGACTAAAATATTAAATTGCAATTAATCGCCCAATTGTTCATAGTTAATCATTATTAATTGCAAATTAATCATACATTTTGTTACCTGTTCAAAATGTACCTTAAAAGGAAATTTGTCAAGTATTTACTCTTACCACTGACTTTACCCCTTTAAAGATAGCCATATCTGTTTTTCCTCGCCTAAATGTAACATAATTTTGGGCATTTTTTAGCCTCCTTTTTCCAAGCCAGTATGACATAGTTGGCACCAATGAATTCGTGAGGTTTTCTAGTTTCATATGATGCCAGTATCTTCACTCTAGCTTTAAATCTGAGCCTGCTACTAACTATAAATCGCAGGTTGCATTAATGCATGAAAGAAATTAGCATTAAAAGTGATTTGTGCAAACCCATTATTATCACATTAACTTTGACAGCCCTAATTTAGATGTTTTATTACATAAAGTGTGTGAAACTCCTGACTAAAATAATCATACGTCATTGTGGTACCTATGGATGTAATAATAATGAAAATACATTTTTCTTTTTAACCACTCTGTACGTACAACTTCTATCGCATGTCTGTCCATCCTGGAAGAGGAATCCCTCCTCTGCTGCTCTCGCTGAGCTTTCTTCCATTTTCCACATTCATTTTTCTTTATCCTGTGAGAGGGTCGTACTGTAAAGGACAGAGGGTTTTATGTCCTTTACAGACAGTAAAGCCCCCTGAGGCAAACTTTTGTGATATTGGGCTTCACAAATAAATTGACTTTACTTGACACTGTGCCAGACTGTTTCTGGCTCTGAGTAGTAGTAGTAGTAGTAGTAGTAGTAGACAAACGGCTCCATGAAGTCACTGCTCGCAGCCAAAAAAAATAGTGCACTGTGTTTTGTACAGATTAAACAAACAAGGTATAATATGATAATTTCTGAGCTGTAGAGAACCTGGTTGGCAGATTTTGTTAAATTTGAACAAAGCCAGGCTAGCTGTTTCCCCCTGTTTCCAGTCTTTATGCTAAGCTAAGCTAACAGGCTGCTGGCTGTAGCCTCATATTTAACACACAAAAATGAGAGCAATGTCAATCATCTCATCTAACTCTCCACCAGAGAGCGAATAAACGTGTTTCCCAAAATGACAAACTGCTCCTTTAATGTTAAATCTGAGCTCAATTCAGAATTTTTTTGAATTTTTGTGTAACTTACTTGATTGTTTCACAGCTGTTATTAATTCTTTGCTCTGTTAGACAAATCATTTTATTTGTACCTTGTTTGTTGACCTCCAGATATTTTTCGGAATCAACAGTTGTTGAAGGAATACAAAGACTTTTGGGGAAACACTAAGGTGAGCGCTTTTATTTTTGCTTGCCATTTTGTTTGTTGATCACCTCTCCACATCCTGTTTATATGTGAAAGAGAAAGTAAATGTGTTGTATTTGTGTGACCTTTTGTCCCCGTTACAGAGGTCACTGCGTCTGTATGTCAGTGTCATTATGTGTTGTCATTCATGAAGTCCCCCCTCTTTAGTGTACAGTGATGTTATTTCAATGACTATTCAGTTCCACACTCCCCTGGTATGTCACGATGTATTCTGTTCTCTGCTGGCTTGTTTTTCTAGAGTATTCCCACAGTATTTTTCATGAGATAACATCAACTGTATAAGTTTGTCATGACAGCAACAGAGGTGGAACCAGTTGGATATTAAATCAAAGGCCGGTTGCTAAATGTACATTTTCTTTCTTCCATAAAGCCTCGATCAGGCCAGAGGACGACTTTCCTACAAGGGCCAGGGAAGGTGGTCATGGTTGCTATTTGCATGTAAGTTTTAATACTCTCACCTTGTGTCTGACTGCTGTCTGTTTTTTTTTTCTGTAAAGTCTTTCGTTACTCAGTGGGGATGCCACTGTGAAGAAATTTTCCCACCAGTTAGTAAACACTTGACAACACCGGTGTCACAGATTACACCGGACATTTTACAAGAAAAGATATTCGTCAGCGACACTCAATATCCGTAGAGCGCTTTAAATCCAAAATATTGCCAAATAGGCACTTTTGCAACGTCGTCTGGTCGGTCAACTCAGCTTCAAATGATACAAAATTTGCTCTTTGCTCACCACAAGGTAGGGCACAGAGCCTTAGGGATGCACCAATCCAACTTTTTCAGCCCTGATACCGATAGCGATACCTAGGGTTTGGGTATCGGCTGATACCGTGTGCCGATCTGATGCCAGAGTTTAATTAATTAGCTGTTGGGATCATTCTTTTATGTGTAAGGAAACATCAGGCTTGATTTAAACAGTGTTTTACTAACTTTGTGAAACAAATTGTGACATTATATTTTTCTTAATTATTAATATAATAAATTGTACACCAGTAATTTGGTAAAAAAAAAATCTTCAAAATTAACAAGAACTACAATTCAAGCGTAGCCATTTTTAATTCTGCAAAAAATGGTCAAAACTTAAAACGGGGATTAAAATTCCAGTATATAAGGTATTTAGTATATAAACATAAAATTTTCAAGTACCTCTGGGTCTTGTTCGCGAGTGAGGGAACGATGGAACGTGAGATTGGCCAGAGAATCGGAGCAGCAGGGCGGTATTGCATTTGCTATACCGCAACAAAAAGAGAGCTGAGCCGCAAGGGAAAGGTCTCGATCTACCGGTCATTGTTTGTTCCTGCTCTCACCTATGGTCATGAGGGCTGGGTTATGACCGAAAGAACTAGATCGCAGGTACAAGCGGCTGAAACGGGTTTTCTCAGGAGGGTGGCTGGCGTCTCCCTTAGAGATATGGTGAGAAGCTCAGCCATCCGTGAGAGGTGTTGTAGGCACTACCAGCTGGGCGGAGGCCTCGGGGAAGACCCAGGACTAGGTGGAGAGACTATATCTCCACACTGGCCTGGGAACGCCTCGGGATCCCCCAGTCAGAGCTGGTTAATGTGGCCTGGGAAAGGGAAGTTTGGGGGTCTCCTGCTGGAGCTGTGGCCCCCGCGATCTGACCCCGGATAAGCAGTTAACGATGAGTGAATGACACAAAATTGAATGCAATAGATCAACCCCGTTGTCACCGATACAACTATCTGAGTCAGTATCGGCCTGATGTCCGGTATCGGTGCATCCTTACAGAGTCTTGCAAAGGCAAAGCGCAGCGCAGGTATCGCTCATCATCAAAAAGTGTGTAAGGAACGGCATTCACTGTTTCTAGGCAACAACAACAGTTGGAGCTATTAGCTCATTGGTTGTGCTTTGAAAGGTAAGAGTTGAAATTATTTTATGTTTGCGTTCGTTGGCATTCTTTTAGTGATGCACCACGCTCTCCCCATAGGGAAACAGAAGGCTTGTTTGGGATGAACTGCGTCTCTGGTCTGACAGTTGGCAGAGAGTAACTGTGGTACCTCAATCTTGTGAGGTTATTGTTGCCCTTGTGTGCTAAACGTCAGAGCAAGTCGGACACAAGTCTTACCGGCACACATTGTGCGCTGATCAACGGCAATCGATACTGCGCAGGCCTGGCTCATCTTGAACCAGCCAATAGAGCGATTTTACCGCTGATCATGTGTGGGCGGCTGAACTCTGGTCATGTGATGAGTGAAATCTGACTCCTGCTACTCTGCGCTGAGGCTGCTGCTGAATGGAGCAGACACTTTCAGTTAATAATTTTCGTATCCGTCATCCAACTAAGAATTGATAAAACACTTGCTTGGTACTTTACAATTAGAGTTTTGGTGAATGTGGTTGCTGATACGAGAAAATGAACTAAATGGCTTTTATTTTCTCCATATATATATATTTACTGCATGTAAAAAGGTGGGGAAGTAATGCAGTGAGTGTGTAATCAGTGTACGACCAGTTACTATGCAACACTGACTACTGCGGTAAGTCTAGCACTCAGTGACTTAACTGTGCTGTAGCACTCACAGAGGGAGGTAATGGATTAGGGAGGAACCACCAGTCCAGAATATCAGAGTCGAACATTTGGGAAACTGAACAAAAATACTGACTACACATGGATGTGAAAATCCTTTTTGGGAACTGCACCGGACCTCGTCTCACATGAGGTCCTGTCTGGTCCTGACTATTGGATTAGGATGATTGTGTTAGAGGACATGTGCAGTCACATGAACAGCAAAAGGTTTCCTGCACTTAGTACGCACAAGGACTCACGGGACTCGAGTCGAGGAGACATCCAGTCCTGTTAGAGAGTAAATTCTTTGATTCAGAAGCATCAGAACAGAAAAGCTGAAATGCTTTTAAATAAATAGAAAATACTGTAGTTGAGTAGTGGAAAATGGGAGCAATTGCATATTGTTATTAACTTCCTGTCAAATACGTTTCTCTACAATTAACAGCCTCATTATGTTTTTATGTTCAGTATAGGCTCATCTGTAGACCACGTCAGTCAGAATGACTGTTAAAGGTGCAGTAGGTAACTTGTAGAAAAATAACTCTTTGTCATAGGTGCGAAAACTGTCGCTATATTCTGACAGTAGAACATGAGACAGAAAAAAATAGCTTCCTCAGCGTCCTCTTACACCAGTTTTCCACCACAGTTACCACAATTAGTGAGTATATGCAAGTTTTTTAACCACAGGAAACCCTCTAAGATTAGACAAAAAAATTCATTTTTCATTGAGAGTATGCTGGTGTTACGCTGGTCTTTTTTTTTTTCCTGGTGTGTCATATTCAACTTCATGGAGGCGCTGGCTGGCACCAGAAGCACGCTCAAGACAAAAGCCAGATGTATGTGGGTGTTTGTGGGTTTTTTGTCCAGAAGCAAAGGGGCTACAGGGCTCCTAAAAGTTACCAACTGAACCTAAAACTATGAAATAATGTTTTCACTCTGAGTGCTTCATCTACTTGTGTTTCTTTGTCCTCAGCAATGGGCTGAATTTCTTCTTCAAGCTCCTGGCTTGGGTCTACACTGGATCAGCTAGCATGTTCTCAGAGGCCATCCACTCTCTGGCTGACACCTGCAACCAGGCTCTGCTCGCTCTGGGAATCAGCCAGTCTGTCCGCAACCCCGATGCTGGGCACCCGTAAGCACCACACCTTACTGTACTGTTAAAAAAAGATGATGAAGATGAGAGGTACATGAGCAAAGGGTAGAAGTAGAGGTCTATAGTTTACAGATTTAGAAGTTTGCAACCTTTAATCCTTTGCAAACCGGGCCGGGGTAGGAGGTCTGTATTAGGGATGTCAAAGTGAGGAAATTTGGGTTTAAATCTGAAATAATGCCAAATAGGCGCTTTTGCTTTTCGCTTTGCATCGTCTAGTCGGTCAACTCTCTCTCGTCCCGTGTGTGAAATGTGACTCCTGCAACTGTGAACTCAGACTCCGTGTGGAGCTGTTGCATTCACTGTCAGTTTGCAGCGTCCGTCATCCGACTTTTTATCGATAACACGGTGCTGATATGCCAAAATGAACAAAATTTTATTTCTGTTAAAAAAATACAGTGTAACACCGACTACCACGATAAGCCTAGTGTGTATCCTTTTACAAATAATGATGGTCTAATAGCTGTAAAAGAGACCCTTCATCTTTTCCAGGTACGGCTTCTCCAACATGCGCTACATTGCCTCCCTCATCAGCGGGGTGGGCATTTTTATGATGGGAGCAGGCCTCTCCTGGTACCATGGCATCATGGGATTGCTGCACCCAGAGCCCATTGAATCTTTGTTATGGGTTAGTGCATGTCTCCATTGACATGTCTGTAATACAAGATTTCTAAAGCATAATAATGATCCAACATGTCATGTTTCTGTGTTTCAGGCTTACTGTATTCTGGCGGGCTCTCTGGTGTCTGAAGGAGGTAGTGTAGAAAAATAAACTTGTAGATTTTTGATTACATTTTGATATGAAGGTAGGGTTTTGTACTGAAACTTGTCTTTCTGTTTTCCTCTCTCAGCTACCTTACTAGTGGCCATCAATGAGATAAGGAGGAGCGCCCAACTAAATGGACTGTCTTTTTATGAATATGGTATGTGCATCTGAAATATTTATGTTGTTAACTCATGATGCCATTTACACCTGGCATTACAATGAGTCTGTAGTGATCAGACAGCAGGTTACGTAGCCCTTATCTACCTGACCTGCAGATAACATGTCCTGACGATATACTGTTGGGGAGGGGATTGTGATTGATCTGAATTTGATGAAATCACACACAAGTGTTTTGTGACTGCAAAAGTGTAAAAGCAAACGTTCTTCTAAGCCACACATACTGTGTGATCTCTCTAACAATATAGAGCGGAGTGGCTTTATGTTTTTATCTAAGCAGATCTGATATCATTACATATGACACCCTCTGTCCTTTTCAACCATTGCTTTGGATAAAGAAAAACTCCTCAAAACCACTATAAAAGGTTAGTTTGGGTGTTTTGAAGTGGAGTTGTAAGAGGTACTTATCCATAGGTCTGACAGTCGGCACACCCCCAGTTTGGAGTAGCAGACCACATGACTGCAAAGTAATGTACTGTGAACGGGGGCAGCAACAAAACGTATTTTATTCACCTAAAAGAAATGCTCACCTAAAACAATCACTACCAATTTAAGTGTACTATATATTTAGAATATTTCTGCCAGTTTACTTTGCTGTGAGACAACTCTACAGTCTATGTTTCTGACAGGGAACTGAAGAAGTAATCTATGCTATCGCTAAAGCAACCAGACTCCATTGAAAAAAAAACAGTAATTTTACCTAGCGGGACACAGGAGTTGCTGGTCTACTGCTGCCTGGATCGGTTTGTTTGTGTTTGCGTTACTTTGGTTAGTTCAGATTCAGGTTTTTTTCTGTGGTGGCGGCTTCGGCGAGAGCACAGATGGACACAATGGTTCCCCTTCAGAATGGAAAGAGACTAAGCCCTAACAATAACAAACTAAACCTAAATATGTAAAAACTAAACCTTTCTTAAAAAACTGAAATTAAAATGAAACCAACAAACACACTGAAAACTAACTAAAATTGTACCCCGCCTTCACTCACTGCCAGCTGGGATCGGTTCTCGCCACCCCAGCAACCCCTAACAGGATAAGCGGTTGAAGATGGATGGATGGATGGAAATCGAAAAGCCAAAAATAAAATAAAACCAATTCAAAATTCAAAACTGTTTCATCTTTGGAATGAGGCAGCGACAGCCAGGAGAGAGAGGAAGTCCCAGGGCGGCCGAATATACCTGCTCTCAGTTTGATACCTCTGGAGTAAAATGAAACCAGCCGTTTTCTGTCATTGTACACTGACGGTGTCATTCAGGCCGAGTTTGTTTGCGTATTGTGAAGGAAATTAGCCATTATGCTACCAAAGACACATATCTGACAACATGTGACTGTTATTTGTCTACATCCCAAATTGGTGTAATGTTGCTTGAAGATTCAGGTGTAAATGTGGTCTTGCATTGTTGTTTTTATGTGTACAGTAATGCAGAGTCGAGACCCCAGTACTAACGTGGTGCTACTGGAGGATGCTGCTGCTGTGTTAGGAGTCATCATGGCTGCTGGCTGTATGGGGCTCACCTCACTCACAGGTAAACTAAGAGGAATGTAGACATTGTTGGAGTCAAACAGTTTCAGTCTATTCTATTGTCCTCAGTTAGGTGAGTTCATATCTATTGCTTCTCTACCTGAACATTGATTTATTTTTATACTCTACTGATAAAGTACTTAGGTCTCAACTGTCAATGTTGGCTGTGATCCAGATTGCTAAAGTTTTACTGATTCCCTTTTCTTTCTATTTATTCACGTGTTGTCCCCAGGTAACCCTCACTACGACAGCTTGGGCTCTCTGGGCGTGGGCACGTTGCTGGGGACCGTCTCGGCCTTCCTTATCTACACCAACACAGAGGCTCTGCTGGGCCGCTCCATACAGGCTGAACGTGTACAGAAGCTTACCGAGTTCCTGGAGAACGACCCTGCAGTGAGGTCAGCTAATGAACACACACACCATGACTGTAAAACATGAAACAGGTCTTGGTGTCAGGTCTGGATTCGTTCATGTGAATCTAAAATAATCTCAACTCAAGACCACGTGGTCTAACAGTGACTTTATAGGTCTACTGATGTTGATGGACAACATTCAGGCTTAAAATAGACCATCCAGTATTACTGGTCTTTACATGCAGCCGTCATTACGGGCAGCTGGGGCAAGCTGTGCAGAGTGATCCAGTTTAATGCCTCAGTCACAGCATGAACATGCAAGTAACAGGCTTTAAAGGGACAGTGTGTAGGATTTGGCGGTATTTAGTGGTGTGGTTGCAGATTGCAACTGAATTCCCCTACGCTCACTCTTCCCTTTCAGCGACTGCGATAATGCTCACATTATGTTAAAGATGATGCATAACAAGCTCCACCAGTGGTTTGAAATGATTTACACTTCCTGTCTCCTAAGTGGCCAGGTCATAGTGTGTTTGTCTCTCTCTCGCCTCTTTTGACGTGTGGTGTGAATTTCATGTGGATGGATGTAAGCAGATTGGATTATATTTACATAATGAATTTGTATTTTCTTTGCTAACATTAGATATTTACTCAGCTAATAACCATATTTAGCAAATGTCATAAATGTCATTTCAGAAACAGAATGTTTGGTAGATATGTGTTACTCAGGCCCTGCCGCTGGTCTCCTTAAGGGGCGGGGCAGTGGTGAAACCCACGGTATACAGATACAGGAAACTGACTCTCGGTGCGCCATCACCTTTCTGAACTGTTTCTGACTTGAGACACAGAGTTCAAAATCACTTGTAACGCTGTTCACCTCACTCAGAGACCATCCTTATAATAACTGTCAATCAATGAAAATATTTAATCATGATTAACTGCAAATTAATCCTACATTTTTTTGATCTGTTCAAAATGTACCTTAAAGGGAGATTTGTCAAGTATTTAATACTCTTATTAACATGGAAGTGGGCAAATATGCTGCTTTATGCAAATGTATGTATATTTGTATTATTGGAAATCACTTAATAACACAAAACAATGACAAATATTGTCCAGAAACCCTCACAGCTACTGCATTAAGCATAAAATATGCTCATCTCATAACATGGCAAACTGCAGCCCAACAGGCAACAACAGCTGTCAGTGTGTTGACTTGACTATGACTTGATCCAAACTGACTGGGATTATCATAAAGTGGGCATGTCTGTAAAGGGGAGACTGGTGGGGACCCAGAGAACCCATTTACATTCACATATCTTGCGGTCAGAGGTTCCCTTAACTTTTGAAAGTGGCCATGACAGTTTATCCTCAAACTAGTACAACAGGATTTGTACCAATGGATTCTTTAGGTTCAGTACCACTATTCTACATACATTGAGCGTCATCTGTTCTTGTATGATATGACAGTTTTTCTTCGCCACACATTTAGTCCAAGTTTGGAGTGTTATTTAACCTCCTTCATGACAAGCTAGAATGAGACGAACGCGCTACAAGCTAAAAAGTTGCATGAAAGCGTTACAGAAAGTAATAGCGTCAAAGCAAATTTGCATAAACACGTTACTATCGCGTCAACTTTGACAGTCTTAGTAATAACACCACTTTACGAACAGCAGAAGTCAGACGGCGGCTGGCAGTTTTGCACTCTGCGGCTCACATTGCCGCAGTTTCACAAGCGTGACGGAGAACTGCGGTGGTCCTCGGCTCATGTAAAAACACAGAAGTCTCTCTCTGGAATCAGTGTTTGGTTTGTCCGTTCTGGGCTACTGTAGCAACATGGCGGACTCTGTGAAGAGTTGTCACAAGTTTATTAAACAGTGGAAAAACCTCCTAAACGTCTCATCCCTCTGTGGATATGAAGGGCTCATTCTAAGCTAATAAAAACTCAGTCCTTAGTTTCAGGTGATTATTCTCTCATGAAAAGATTATGAATGTCATATTCTGTCTCTGCTAATTGAGCTCCCAAAATGTTACACACTGTTCCTTTAAGAGATGAAACTTCATGGTCTTGTAACCAGCTTGCACATCAGTCACGTTACATTATAAAAATACAGATCTGTAGCAGGAATCCCCTGAAGTATCCAGTAACAATTGTTACAAGTATGATTTTTCTACCTGTCTAACCAGATGAACTGCTGTTATGATTTATTTATTATGAGCAGGGCCATCCATGATGTGAAGGCCACCGATCTGGGACTGAGCAAAGTGCGCTTCAAGGCTGAAGTGGACTTTGATGGCCGAGTGGTGACACGGTCTTATCTGGAAAAACAAGACATTGACCAAATCCTCAATGTGAGTTTGGTGTAAATATTTTTTTAATGTCGTTTAAAACACCTATTTTTTTCTTAAATATTGCTACTTTGAATTTTAATATATTACTGTGATGAATGATAAATAAATAAATGTGTCTTTGGAAATACATTATGAATCCTTGTACCAAGGACACACTGAACAAATCACAGATCCATTTAATAGAAAGATTTTTCAATCATTAAAGGATAATTCCAGTTTTTTTAATGCCATCATCACAGTTATGAGTCGTAAAAGAAAGAAGAAAATGTTGTCATTTTCCAGACTATAAATTTTTATGTACCTCTTGATTGCTGGAAACGCTGCTGCACATTACGCACTGCAGCTAACACGGCGACTTTTAAAAACAGACACTGATGGTTATCGGCACATTTAGGTAAAAAAAAAAAAAAAAAAAAAACTTCAGTGATGCTCAGTTTCCTTTGCGAATTGTTGGTTTCCTGCTGCATTCATGTCACACTGAAAGAAGCGTTTATTAAAATATATTATATTGCTTCGCTTTATCTTTACTGACTGTGCTTTTTGTCTCTCTGCAGGACATTCAGCAGGTGAAAACCCCCGAGGAGCTGGAGAACTTCATGCTGAAACACGGGGAGAACATCATTGACACCCTGGGGGCTGAGGTGGACCGCCTGGAGAAAGAACTCAAGGTACTGAAGTAGGGACGCCACCATACCAGAAATGTAGTAGACGAAACTACTACCAGTGAAATGTCATGATTCTGGATATCAGTTCTATATCATGGTAAAAAAACAATAAATCTCATCAAAGTAGTCATAATTCCCTCTCTAATATCTATTTTATAGTTGTGAAAACATCTTCAAACAAAAGGATTTATTCAAGTTTCTCACCAAAAACTACATTTACAAGATTATATTTGAACAAATCATGATAACGTTAAAATGAACCCTCGCCTGAGCATCATAATGTAAATCGCGGCACCTCCTGTGCCGAAATCGGCAGGACGAGAGCTAGTTAGCGTTAGCTGTTAGCAGCCGGTAAGCAGCACAGTCAGCAGCTAACGGTAGCTCTCGTCCTGCTGACTTCAACGCCGATTTGTTGTTCACAATGCAGCAAGTTTACCTCATCCCAAACGCATTTTCTATCATCCCGGGGACCAGTGGTTTCCAAACTTTTTCTCCTCAGGGCCCCTAAACTGACTCAGATAAGGTCGTGGGCCCCCATTTGATAAGGTAAGGTTAATTGTGATTAACCGCAAATTAACCACATTTTTTAATCTGTTCCAAATGTACCTTAATGTGAATTTTTTTAAGTATTCAATACTCTTATCAACACAGGAGTGGGCAAAAAGGCTTGTTTTACACAAAACAATGACAAATATTGTCCAGAAACCCTCACAGGTACTACATTTAGCATAAAAATATGCTCAAATCATAACATGGCAAACAACAGCTGTCAGTGTACTGACTTGACTATGACTTGCCCCAAACTGCATGTGATTATCATAAAGTGGACATGTCTGTAAAGGGGAGACTCGTGGGTACCCAGACAACCCATTTTCACTCACATATGTGGAAGGCAGAGGTCAAGAGACCCCTTTGAAAGTGGCCGTGACAGTTTATCCTCACCAGAATTTAACGTTAGTTTGGAGCGTTACTTAGCCTCCTTCCTGACAAGCCAGTATGACAGGATTAGTACCAATGGATTCAATAGGTTTTTGTGCTTCATATGATACCAGTATCTCCACTCTACCTTTAAAATTGAGAAATCACAAGTTGCGTTAATGCATTAAAGAAATTAGTGACAATAAAACGAATTTTAACTTTGACCATCCACCTCTAAATATATCAAGCATCATCTGTTCTTGTAAAATATCCAGTGTAATCTGTAAGACCGGTTTTATCACAAAGTTATTAAACTGTGGAAAAATTTCCTTCCTACTCCGTATGGAGATATGAAGGGTTCATTGTAAGCTAACGGAAACACAGTGATTCATAGTTTCAGGTGATTTTAAGGTAATGAAAACATAGTTATGAATATTATATTCCATTCTGATAATAGATCCCCCAAAATGTTACACACTGGACTTTAAACTTGTCCAAATTGTTTTGTACAAAATACCCAGAAGCTTGTTTTTAGCATTTCAGGATGGCATTCTCATTTATTGGAATTTGTCTGCACAGGAAAGACAGATTTGCGTGTAACCCCCTGTTTTGTTCCTCCGCAGCAACGTAACCCAGAGGTTCGTCACGTGGACCTGGAGATACTATAATACCTGACGGGTCTCCGCTGAGGGAACATCCTGCTGTAACAAGAAGAGGAAGAGGTGAAAAGGAGGGCTGAGTCCACCTCCGCTATCTGCCTCCCATCCTGACCACCATAAAACAAACCTCCGTCTCTGCGCAACTCGTCAAGTCTTACTGTAGAGTAGCCCACAACTATCTGTACTCCGGGCAGCGCTCAGGCCGTGACCATGCTTTCTTTGTGTTGCTTGAACTTCAGTTAGCTGAGAATTCGACCCACCACAGATCCTCTCTCACATTCAAGTGAGTTTCTGGCTGCAGACTAAGAACTGTCGTTAGTCTGCTTGAATTTTAAGAGGAATAAATCTCACATACATCTATCACATCATTACTCAAACTCACATTCCTGCATGAATGTGTTTGGACTCGGTTGAAAACACGACCGCTTCAAAAGCAAACTCACTGAACAGGACCAGTATCATTTACCAGACTTGTACTTTACTTTAATGTGATGCTTGAACCACAGCGATAGAGTTTCCATTATTTGTACGAAGGAAACCAGAGAGCTACATATTCAAACCAGATTTATTTAACTGCTAGACAATATTACATATTATTTTCTTTTAATGTAAAAGCAGAGGAACTGAAGATGCTGCTGCAGTGTCTCTAATGAAGACAGTTTGTGATGAATAGATTTTATTGCTATTACACTTTGATTGTATGCTAGAGTTGAAGAGTCAACTAAATACAGTAGCGGTTATTGAGCAGCAGCTTATGCAAGAAAAATAAATATTAGAGAACAGGGTGTTATCATGTAAAACTCAATATGTTATTGTGTTATTTTAAAGACAGTTTCTAACAAATGTATCAACCATTTAATGGACATGTTGATCTATACACAAGGTCTAATGGAAAAAGTGAACAGCCCTGTCTTTCACCTCATTTCTCGCTCTGCCAGCTTCACACTCCAAACTGACGTTCTCCAAATTTAGTGACTTTTTCCTTGTGAGGTTTGGCAGCTGATCTGCTTGCACTGATCCAAAGATGACATGCTGGAAGGATGCACATGTCCAGTGCAAATAAGTGGCCCGTGAACGACTGGACCAGCCCCGTCTTCAAACAGGTTTTTAATCATCCGGGATGCCACCTTGTACAGTATGTGTATCAAACTATCAAGTGAATTATCCCTTACTTGAATAATCGGTGTGAAACATACAACAACTGTTCTTTTTGCTTTTCATTATGCATTTTAAGTTAGTCGCAGCTGCAGCATGGGACACATCTGCCTGCTAAACATCTGCGGGGGGGGGGGCATTTCATGTCTGTTTGGAGGGAGGATATTATATTTTTGAAGGTGTTAATAGTGTAATAATAATTTCCTGTTGGTTGTTGCCGCTGCTGAAGGAGTTGGAATAAATTTAAAATAATTTATTAAATTATTTTGCTTTCCTGTTCTGTCATGTGGTCTGATTTAACTTCAGTACTGCCATGTGTAGTACGTAGGGCTGTCCGAGTTGGTGCAAAAAAAATTTTTAATGCTACTAATTTCTTTAACGCATTAACGCAAGCTGTACAGTTGTGTTCAAAATTATTCAACCCCCACAGTAGATAAGTGTTTTTGCAAGTTTGACATTTATCTTTCATCTCGTTTATAATCACATTAAATAATGACATGTCAAATAGACAAATACAACTGAAATTACAAAAATATTTTTTGGAATATTCCAATTAATGGCCTTTCTGTGATTACCTCATTGACAAAATTATTCAACCCCCCTAGTCCACCACTCTTAAGAACAGAGGTTTCCATCAGGTGTTGTCAAACAGCTGATGAAAACACCTGTAGATGTGAACGGAACCCTAATGAGCAGCGATTAAGCAGATTTAAAAGGACTGTGACACATGGCTCTTCTTGGCAGTTAATGACATCTTTGCAACATGGTGAAGTCCAAGGAATGGTCAAAAAAGTTCAGAGAGGAGGTCATTTCACTTCATAAGCAAGGATATGGATATAAAAAGATGGCAAAGAGGCTAAACATTTCAAGAGACACAATTGGGAGCATAGTCTGCAAGTTTAAAGCTAAAGGCACAGTGGAAACGCTACCTGGGCGTGGTAGAAAGAGGTTACTGTCTGCAACTGCTGTGCGATACCTGAGGCGAAAGGTGGAGAAAAATCCCCGGGTGACAGCTGAGGAACTACGACAGGACAAGTCAAAGGGAGGTATTCAGGTTTCTGCCCAGACAATAAGACGCACACTGCGAAATGATGGCTTCCATGCAAGAACTCCCAGGCGCACAAGAAGACTCGACTCCAGTCTGCCAAAAACCATGTGGACAAACCACAAAGGTTTTGGGACACTGTTCTCTGGAGTGATGAGACCAAACTGGAACTTTTTGGGCCAATGGATCAACGGCACACTGTAACAAATTTCTGTAAATTTACGGTGAATTTAAAACAGTATCTCACTGTTTTTTTATAATAATTGTAAAATACTGTTAAATATTCATCCCCACATGCAAATTACAACAGTTAAATCAGTCAGTTAACAATAACAGTAGATAACTGTAATTTAACAGCATAAAACTACTGTAAATTTCCGATGTCAGAACAGTATGTTACCGTAATTTAAAAAAAAAAAAAAATGTAAAATACTGTTAAATATTCATCCCCACATGCAAATTAACAGTTAATGCTTGGTTAAGAATAACAAACTGTAATTTAACAGTATAAAACAGTATTTTCTGTCAAGTGGTGGAGAAAGGCAGGCAAGCACATGGCAGGCAGTTCATGTGGACTTCAAACAAAGAGGTTAAGTTATTTTTTATCTCCCAATACTGTCAGTGTCCAGTATTGTTTAGTCTGCATGATTATTGAACAGTTGACATTATAATATATTTCATTAGGTCTGTTTCAACTGGTCAGGCTGCTAAAATTGGCAAAGTAAGCTCTGTAATTTAGCAAGCTTGAACTATCTAACGTTAGCAATCTGGTGTTGTTTCTAACCTTTGTAAGGTGTGTTAGCATCTTGTCATTTACTCATTTAATTTCATTTAAAAGTTCTGATAAATATAGGCCAGCCTATTAACAGTAAATCTGATTTACAGCCTTTCATGAAATAGTTTTGTAAATAAGGTAACGTTAGGGTATCCTTAGACTCAATGGAAGCCAGCTGAAAAATAGACAGTAAAGGTGACTATTTTGAAGATCTGCATTTTATTCTCTGTGGTGGCACCTGTGGTGATAAACAGTGGTTCTGGACCTCACTCAACCTGAGGATCCAAACAGTGTTGCATGTGAGATTTCGTGCTTGCAGAAACAAAATATTAGGCCAGGGTGCTTCACATTCACACATCAAATTGAAGTCTGTTGCGGTAGCTCTGTCTACCTTGTTTTGCAGACCAACTGCTGAGTGAAGTAGAACTATTCCTTATTTATACATCCAACATTAAAACGCACTACCTGTGCTCAGTCTGTGAAAATTTTCCAAGGAAAATCATCACTAATACCTTCTCACAAATGCGAGGGCTTTCATTTCTTTGTTACCCCATTCAGTGAAAGACAGTGACTTAACTGGCATTTATTTAAACGAACATGAATTATTACAGTTAATCTGCAATTACAGTGTGAAAATTAACTTGTGTTTATTTATGCTATTATAGAGCTGACTGTACAACGGGAGGATCATCAAAAGGGAGTGACGACCTGGACTCCATCCATTTCATCAGATGTAAAGGTGTGGTGTGTTGGTGTCTTCTTCTCAGAAGCAACATTAAAACCATGTTTAACACATTTTATTATACTCCATTGTGGTAATGCCTGTCTTTCTCTGTCCGTCTTTAAATTGAAAACAAATCAGCTTCTTTAACTTCACGTTAACCAGTTCATCGCATACTGTGGGCAAATCTGTTCATTTAAACTGTATGATATTGTCATATTAGCCCAGTATTTCTAAATACCAGAAGATTTCCTTTTAACACACTGAACCTGAAAATACATATTGTCAAAGACAGACATTGAACGATAGCAAGATGATCTCGTGTGGCATGTGTACTAAGACTTGCACTGACATGTTAACATAAGTGAGGCACATGCGGACCCATAGTTGCATACCCAATGCGTCTTTTAAGTGTGTTTTTCCTGGATGTCACAGAACTTTCCAAAAGTTCAGAACATTTAAATCTCACAGCTACCGCCACTCTTTTAATGTGTCTGAAGTTACACTTATTATCGTATTGTACTGTACTGTACTGTAATATCTTACTGTAATACAAATGTTGTTGATGTTAATAGCATTACAAAGTCTGCTTGATGCACAGAGTTTATCTTGGAGGACCACAATGATAACATCAAACGGTCATTTTGCATATTACAGTTTTGATCCTCTGAACACTCGTCACTCATGATGTGTCTGTAAAAGGGACTAAATATAGGAGCAAAATGTTTGTTGTTATAGCTCAGAATGATGATGGCCTCATTGTTCTGAAAATTAAACAGGCTGTTATTCATAAGGGTTCATGTGTTTTTTTTATCACTGAACAGTATCAAGCTGTGCGTCTGCCAGAGAGCATACTGCTGTGTTGCTTATGAGAGGCTACTTGACTATTATCCATTGACAGAATACTCTGTTCAGGGAATGTTCAGACTTTGCTGGACTATTTTGTTACACTGCTCTTTATAATATTTTAATTCAGTGTTGCGTTGTTCTTGATGCTGATGTGTCTGAAGTTACACTTAATAGTAAATCCTGTCATTAAGGATTTTATTATTATGTACAGTTTCTTCCAAACTCTTGTATGGAAGAAAGAGAAAGAAAGAGAGTGTTTGTATTACAGCACAGCAATGGATGGAATATATTGGAATATATATGTTGTGTTTTATACCTGGGGTTCTCAAACTTGCTACTTAAAGAAATGATCTGATCTCATTTTTATTCAAGGATAAAGGAATTCAGAGTTCAGGAATGATTTGCAATAACATTTAATCAACATAAAATCAGTTCACTTATCATTAATCTGGGAAATGGCGTTAGTGTGAGCGCTCTGTACTCTGTCAGTTCTTGATTCTTGAGAACAGCATCAGAGTGAGTGGTCGTTGCATTGTTCACTCTGTGTTACTCTCCTCAGTCTCCTCTGCTAGCTTGACCTACTACTTTTCTTCACTTGGCACAGACAGGCAAATAGTGGTGGAAGCATGTTGCTGGATGCCTTTGTGATTAAGGTAGAAGCACAAGAAGATACACAATTTAAGTAAAATACAAGAAAAGTCATGTCTTGCATATTAATAGTAGGACTTGTGAATGTTACCTGCTGATAAACATGAGGATAGACATGGGCCCAGATTGACTTGCTGTTCAGTCCAGAATTTCAAAAGCCCTGTATGATGTTATAAGCTACTTTTTAATTTGTGGGGATTTATAGGAATTAAATGCAAAATAGCAGATTTAATATCATTTGTAAATAAAATGGTGTATACTGTAAAATTATCATAACACAGTTATCCTATTGTCATGTACTGTAATCCAAAATACGGTAGTATACTGTTAAAATAAATAACTGTAGATGTGCTGTAAAATTACCATACCACCCACTGTTATCCTACGGTAATATACTGTAATTCAAAATACAGTACTATACTGTTAAAATAAATTACAGTAGGTGCATTGTAAAATAACAGTAAATTACTGGCGTCCCTGCTGCCAGTAATTTACTGTTATTTTACAGTGAAATTCTTTACAGTGTACATGTGGAGGAGAAAGAATGATGCCTATAAAGAAAAGACCACCTTGCCTACTGTGAAACATGGTGGGGGGTCAGTCATGCTCTGGGGTTGTTTTGCTTCTTCAGGTACAGGGAATCTTCAGCGTGTGCAAGGTATCATGAATTCAGTTTATTACCAGGAGATCTTGGATGCAAATGTCATGCAGTCAGTGACAAAGCTGAGGCTTGGGAGACGTTGGACCTTCCAACAGGACAATGATCCTAAGCATACCTCAAAATCTACCACAGCTTGGTTGCAAAAGAAGGGCTGGAAGATTCTGGAGTGGCCATCGCAATCACCTTAAATCCCATTGAAAATCTCTGGTGGGACTTGAAGAAGGCAGTTGCAGCACGCAAGCCAAAAAATGTTAATGAACTGGAGGCCTTTGCCCATGAGGAATGGGCAAAGATACCTGTGGATCGCTGCAAGAAACTTGTGTCAAACTATGCTTCATGTCTAAAGGATGTTATTGTTGCAAAAGGATGTTGTACTAAAGTTGTACATACCTAAGGGGTTGAATAATTTTGTCAACGAAGTAATCACAGAAAGGCCATTAATTGGTATATTACAAACATTTTTTGTTGTAATTTCAGTTGTATTTGTCTATTTGACATGTCATTATTTAATGTGATTATAAACAAGATGAAAAATAAATGTCAAACTTGCAAAAACACTTATCTACTGTGGGGGTTGAATAAGTTTGAACACAACTGTATTTCAGAGGTTGTGGCGGAGTGAGTTTAAAAGTTAGTGAAGATAGTGGCATCATATGAAACTAGAATGTATGACACAAAACCATTATTATTAGGGCTGTCAAAGTAATGTGATAGTAATATTGTTTTGATGCTGTTCTTTCTTTAACGCATTAACGTTACTTAGGATTTTTATGTTGTAGTGTGTACTTCTCACACTAGCTTGTCATGAAGGAGACTAAATAATGCTCCAAACTTGTGCCAAAGTTTGGTGAAGAGAAAACTGTCATGGCCATTTCAAGGGTCTCCCCTGACCTCTGACCTCTAGATATGTGAATGAAAATGGGTTCTCTGGGTACCCACAAGTTTCCCCTTTACAGACATGCCCACTTTACAATAATCACATGCAGTTTGGGACAAGTCATAGTCAAGTCAGCACACTGACACACTGACAGCTGTTGATGTCCTTAAAGCTTTAGTTTGTCATGTTGTGACATGTGTTCCTTTAAGGCACATTTTGAACAGATAAAAATGTGCAATACTTTTTGATTAATCACGATTAAATGTTTAAATGGATTGACAGCTGTAGTGGTGTTATGATCAACAACTCTTCTCAGGATGTTGGGGGTCTTGTACTCGGATCATGACCCTTGGAGACACTGAAGACCTTCAGGACCAGTAGAGAGGTACATCTTCCAGCTTTTTCTCTCTGGATTTGAAGGCCTGTTTCCTGTTTAAATCTCGGATGGCTGACTGGAATGTAAACCCGAGTCCATTAGATGGTGCAGTTGTAGGGATGAGAGAGAGAGAGGGGGGTGGAGGTAGGGGGGGTGGGGGCACTCGCCTGCACGCTGACGTCAATAAAAACAGTCATTTCCAACCAGTCTGCGCATTGACCGACCGTTCAAAACATTACGCACAGCATCGCGGCTGCTGGACCCACGCTAGACTACTCGACTGAAATAAATGTTTTTCTTCGAGCCCCGGAGAGCGGAGACAATGCGGACAAAACGCCATTGCAGGTTTTTACACCATTGAATGTTGTCTTAACATTTTTGGGTGTTGCGCGCATATCAGTGTCATGTCTCGTCATACCATTCCCAAGTCACTTGTGCCAGAGCCGCTGCCCATCTTGTTTCCTTTCATGTCTCCCCCCCCCCCACCCCCCCAGCAGAGGAAGAAAGGGTCGCTTGTGCACGTTGATTAAAAGAAGAAGCAGATCATCAGGCTGATGTGGCTCATTATTATTGTTCATATTATTTGAAAGGAAAACATACGTCTGGATATCACCAAACACGTCTTCAGTCTTTACGCACGCCACACCGTCACCTTTAGCACCATTCATGTGTTTATTCTGTGAGCGGATTTACAGAAAATGCATCTGTTTTTGTGATCATAATCGATGCATCCTGATTTTTTTCCCCTGTATCTTCGTCTCCAGCAGCCCTCAGAAGGGGGCGCAGTAAACCCGCCCAGTTGGGGTCTCAGATTTTCATGCAACCTCCCCTCCATCACCACAAGCCTGCGGTTACAACATCCCAAACCCCATCACCCCTCCTCGGTGCGGGATTGAATTAAAGAAACCAGCTTTTGTGCAGCATCTCCCATCATTAACCACGCAGGAACACCTTCTGTTGTCGTTGTACGTGTTTCCTATTTGTCTCTAAAATAATCGATTTGTTGTTTCAATCACAGGTGCAGGAGCATCTAGAACAATCCAGGTAGTGTGTGATGGCAGGAGAGCTCTTCATGGCGGATGATCACCATCATCAGCATCACACTGCTCTACGCTTTTAGCCTCTTTACAGTGCTGCCTTGTCTAATCATGTTCAAGCAGCATTGTACAGGGCTATGACAGCATAGAGAGCTGAGCTGCGTTTCTCTCTGACCCTCTGGATGGCAGCCAACCAATGACATCATCCGTTTGAAACACTAAATTTTCATTGATGGGAATGACTCCTCTTTTGATTTTCATGCTGATGTGGTCAAAAACTGAAATGCGTTGCTTTGAATACAACTGGAGCGCATGGAGTTCTCCTTGGCTTGAATTATTCAAACCTAAATCCCTTTGCAGCCAACACACCATTGAGCCAATTAGTCACATTGTGCAGTTTCTCCATTTTCCTCAAAAAAAAAAAAAAAAATCTGTAATCTTTGAAAAACTCTGTACACTTACTGCTCTGAAGGTGTTTTCCAGAATCGTTGAAGACTCTTTTAACCATCCGAATGAAAAATATTCAGTTTGCTGCACAAAAAGGAAGATTTTTAAAACAAACGGGGGTTCTTCTTCTGGAGAAGTCATTGTTTGGAGAATATGTTTGGACTATATGCATGCAAGTAGTCTCACAATTATTTTCATTATCGATTAATGACTAGGTCTATAAAAATGAGAAAATCACAATTGCTCACAATAACAAAATAAAATGTGACATCTTCAAATGTCTTCTTTTTATCAGTTGGAGTTCAGTTTACTATCATGAAGAAGAGACAGAAAATCAGCAAATCCTCACAAATGAGAAGCTACAACGGGGTCATTTTGTGTTTGTGTTTTTGATTTATTTGAATTTATTTTATTGTTTAAATGTATTTATCTTACTTTTATACACACTCAATTGCCAGTTAATTAGATACATTACAGCTAAAATTAATCTCACATTTTTAAATTTATATATGAGGTCTGAAGTAGGACTACAACTAACGATTATTTTCACGGCTGATTAATCTTTCAGTCATTTTTCTTGATTAATTAATTAGTTGTTTGATTTATAAAATGTCAGAAAATGGTGAAAAATGTCAATCCGTGTGACCCTGAAGCCTAAAATTACGTCCTCAGATGTCTTATTTTGTCCACAACTCAAAAATATTCAGTTTACTGTCATAGAGGAGTAAAGGAACCAGAAAACATTCACATTTAAGAAGATGACAATTTTTTCTTAAATAATTACTAAAACCAATTACCGGTAACTGATTATCAAAATAGATGCAAATTATTTTTCTTTTCATCAATTCAGCTCTAATGTACCACCATAAATATCTAATGTTCTATTAAAAAGGTTTGAATTTGTTTGATTGCCTTGATTTATTTTTAGTTTAAATGTATTTATCATACTTTTATACACAGTTTATTAGATACACTATAGCTAAAAATAATCCCACATTTTAAAATTTTTATGTGAGATTTGAATTGCAGTGCTGCAACTGATGATTATTTTAAATACATAAATAAGTTTAATCTGTCAGTTGTTTTTCTCAAGATAAAATAGTACTTTATTGATCCCCGGGGGGGGGGGGGGGATTCAGGTGATTAATTTATAAGTTGTTTGGTCTATAAAATGTTAGAAAATAGTGAAAAATGTCGATCAGTGTTTCCTAAACTGTCCACAACTCAAAGTTATTCAGTTTACTGTCTTAGAGGAGTAAAGAAACCAGAAAATATTCACATTTAAGAAGCTGCAATCAGAGAATTTTGATTTTTTTTTCTCAAAAAAAGACTCAACCCGATTAATCAATTATCAGAACAGTTGGCGAGTCATTCAATAGTTGACAACTAACCTATCAATCGTTGCAGCTCTAGTTTGAGCGATGTTTGGTGCTCCGCTGTGAGCGAAGGTCCAGTTTCATGCCCTCTACTGGCTGCAAACTGAGCCCTTTTACTTTCCCTCTCTGTCCTCCTTAACTCTGTGTGATGTGACATTAGTAATGAGAGCATCATTAATGAAGGAGCCTCCTCACTAATTAAATCACAAGCTTAAGTTCTGGTGAAACTAGTTCATGGCTCCTTGATGGACAGACAAGTTTACAGAAACTCTTCAATGAAAATTTTGCAATAATCTAAAGAGAGAAACCTGCTGTTTGCTTTAGATCGTGAAGAATTAGCATATTTTTGTGATACCAACAACACCAGATCCACAAATTCACAGATTTTATTACAAACTTGTTTTCTCATTATTAACAATGGCCATGGAGGAAGAGTCCTGCTGTGTTTGGGTCCAGTTGAAGGTCCTACGTAGCGTAAAGTCCCAGAGAGGGAAGTGAGGATGCTGGTCAGGCACTTAACATCCTCAGTGGCTGCAGCTCACACACGGCTGCAGGCCGTTCTCATTGCAGGAAGTGCACTTGAGGGCTTTGAAGGAATCCGTGAAGCAGTTGCGAAACACAGACATCTTGCTGCCATGGCACATTGGGCACGGGATGAAGGCAAAGCCCCCACAGGTCTGGCACGTCTGAGGTTGCTGTACCCTCTAGATACATGGATAGATAGATGTTTACTTATTCCAGAGAAAATACCATAAAACAAAATAAAAATAAGCACATTCCTTCTGCAAAACTGGGCTGTGTCTCTGCATAAAGCCCATATTTTGGAGATACATTTTTAATAAGCTGAATTTGGTACGAATGACCAATTTAAAACTTTAGTAATTGACATTCCAGCAAATTCTCTGACTTGCTTTTTTGTCGAGAGTTACATGAAAAGATCAATACCACTCACTACTATGTTAGCTTAGCTTAGCAGACTGGAAATGGGGAAATGGTTTGTCTGGCTCTGTCCAGAGGTACAAAAATCTATTTAGCCTACAAGCCATGGACAGATTACTGTACAGGCCTACTGGCGCCCTAACCTGTTGGGCCCCTAGACCTGAGCCTCTGTTTAAAGTTAATGCTAACATTTCCTGCTGGGATATCACAAAGAAACAAAACTACCACAGAGACTTGAAATGACCTAAAAGATACAAAACAACCACAAGGAGACATAGAACAACCACAAAGAGACACAAACCAACCACAAAGAGACGCAAAATAACCACAAAGAGACACAAAACAACCACAAAGAGACACAAAATAACCAAAGAGACACAAAACAACCACAAAGAGACACAAAACAACCACAAAGAGACACAAAATAACCAAAGAGACACAAAACAACCACAAAGAGACACAAAATAACCACAAAGAGACACAAAACAATCACAAAGAGACACAAAACAACCACAAAGAGACATAAAACAACTAAATAGACACACAAAACAACCACAACGAGACACAAAATAACCACAAAGAGACACAAAACAATCACAAAGAGACACAAAACAACCACAAAGAGACATAAAACAACCACAAAGAGACACAAAACAACCACAAAGAGACGAAATAACTACAAAGAGACATAAAATACCAGAGAGACATAAAACAACTACAAAATAACCAAAAAGAGACACAAAATGTCCACAAATTTAAAATGTCTTTTTGAATCTGTGGCTCTTGTTGTTGTATGTTGGAGCGGTGGGGGCCCTTTACATGTCTGTGCTGAGGAGCCCAATGTCTCATAATCCGTCCATGTTACCAGCATTTCTAAAGCTCACTCATTATTGTGTAATATCTCTTTGTTTAATCCATACAAATAAAGAAAAAAAAAAAGTAAAATGGAGAAGTTGTGGTTTAACGGGGAGTAATGTACCAGACTGTTTCATGGAGACAAAGCACTGCCTTCAACCAAGAAACAGTCTGACACTGTGCAATATTTACTTCTTATTATTTAGATCATAACTAAGAGCAACCTGAGTAATATAATGGTTCAAGTCATCCTCTGAGCTGTGATTCAGATTATTGGAGATTTCTGACATCGACGATTTCTCCAACTTGGTTGCAAAGGCACGACTGCTGTCAGTTACACATGAAATCCACATCTATCAACATTAGTAGAGTTGATTTGGCTACTTTATGAGGAGCTTTAGACAATGAGAGTGGTATAAATCTTCTCATCTAACTCAAGAAAATGTGTAACAACTCTTTTAAATCACAACTTCCTTTTCAAATCTCAGGTTTTGCTAAGGCATAACTCTGCCGATGTAAACACACAGTAAAGCCGAGTTGCGGGCCAGTTCTGGACTGATTAGTGTATGCATGACCTTTCAGAGCTGCATGCTTCTTTTTAATAGCCCGCAGTGACTGGAATGCATGACTTAAATGTCATAACACTGCTTTGTTTTGCTTATGAAGACTCTTGGAGGGTCCAAGTTACAGCGCAGGCTTGAGAAAAGGCCAGAGCTGGTGTGACAAGCGTTGCTGCTGCAGCCCAGCGAGGAGCAGAAGTGGTTTACACGATCTCGCTTTGTACCATTGAGCAATGTGCTCTGCGTTGGTGTGTTTGAACAAAATGTGTTGGAGGCAGAATCAATAACACGCCCTCCATTATTGATGGTCACTTATTGATGTGCATGCAACTTTTACATTGCAGTTTGCTCATGTTTTATTGATGACTGGTGAGGAGGGAAAGACTGCTCCTCTTCGCACTGTGTTCATCTCAAACACAAAGTGTTTATTTACCATGACATTATAATTATCTTATGCTTTAATGTGATATATGGTACACATGAAACGCATGATTAATTAAACATCACGTGTCAAATCAAGTGGTTGACTCAACTTGATTCACATGAAAACTATTTGACCACCATCAATTATTCATGATGTGATTTCAAATGCAAACACAGAAAACCAACCTCGATTTTTGTCAGAAGATCTTGAAGCTCTCCTGATTCATTCATGCCTAGTATTTTCTCAGCACCCTGAAAAAGACAATATTTAATGAACTCAGTATGTGCGTGAGCAAGAACGTACAGGAAGAACATGAAGAACAGGAGCTGACCCCAAGGTAGTGTCCGTCAATGAACACGACTGGTAATGAGGGTGGTTCTCCCACGCGTTTACACCGCTCCTCCAGCTCCTTCCCGTACTCGCTGTCCAGGGCGATGTTCTTCTCCACGAACTTCACCCTGTGGTTCTGGAAGATCTTCCGGACCAGCTCGCAGCGCTCGAAGGTTGTCCTCACCACGCGGAAACTTGTCGTGTAGATCACTATCCGCCCAAATTCAAGCGATAACTCCATCTAAGGGGAAGCAAAAAATGTGGTTAATGTGGTTACATGATTACGTTTTTTGGTATTTGTTTTTGTCCATAAGGTTCAATTAATTACATATTTACAAACTATATATAAACCATGCCTCCCCGTAGCAAGATCATAATAATATTTCAGTATATGCACTTCATTTAATATATTGATTTGTGCACATAGACATGAATTTTACATTTTTTTTCATGATGGTCTGCACAAAAACAGTTTGTATGTAATCCACGAATGAGGAAGTATAAAGAGCGGCAAATGCTGCATAGGGAGGAGGTCGAGGTGGATAGGTATTTCCATTCCTGTGTTCACTTATAGGAATATTTTGACAATTTCACTGTCAGTCTATTACATAGGTGTTTTCAGTGACTATAAGCCCCATAGATGTGGGTCAGTAGGGGCCTGCTACCCCCACTAGTAGGTTTTATCATCTATTCACATGGTTGATTGCCGAAAAAAAGGTATAGAAGAACACAACAGCGGCCTCTAGCAATCATAGTACTTTGACAAACAAAAGTGTTCACCCAGGATGTCGGGGTTTGCATCCCGTGTGAATCCAACGACAAGTCTTTGTGTTCAGATGCATTAAGTTTCATGTTTGCTTTTGAAAGTCGCTCGCTCAGAACCCAAAATAACACGGTTCCTGCTCTGGAACCGTTTGAATACAGTCATGAGTCTAGGCTCTTCTTAAAGGGAACGCTACAAAAAAAAGATAGATTTAGTCAAAACTAATACTGAAACAAAATCTCAAGCACAAACAGTACACATTACAATTTAAAAAATGTTTACAAATATTTTATTGTTCTGCTCAGAAGTGCTGTTGCAAATTAAGAAATTGTTGTCGGACCAAGCTGAGATCTTAAAATGCTTTACTGTGTTAGAACTGAGAGGCTTTCTGCTTTCAAATGTTTGTCAAGGTGAAGCCAGGATTCAACCAAAGGCAATATGGCAGCTAATCCTCTCCCAGGCCTTGTGATTGGAGGTCATCACTTATAATCCATTTATGAAAGGTGCCTTATTAGAGAGTGGTACTGCTTGTTTTATCCATATTACAAGCTATGTATTATTTGCATAGCTTCCAGGAAAGTATACCATTGATTTAAAAACTTTTAAATACGCTCTTGCTCCTTTCCAGACAGCCTTTGGTTACCATTTATTTCAACAGAGTTTGGAAATCAATTTGGAAATCAAAAATTGTGTGTTGCGTACTGCATAAAGTACTGAAACACTCAAGCCACAGAGAAATACACACCGCCCATACGAGCTGTCAGGATTTGTGTAACTTTGTGATGTCACAACTATACAATTTTCAGAGTTTTGATGTAAACATTGTAAATGTGTCCCAGTTTATTTCCGGGTTGCAGTGTATGTGAATGACAGGAAGTAAACATGGACCCAAGCTGTTGCTTTAGCAGCGCGATTCTGTTGAAATGTGCTAAAACAGTGTAATTCAGACAGAGGGTAAATACAGGTGTATTCAGGCAGACAGTATGAGGAAAATAAAGAGCTTTTTGAACATTACAGCATGTAAACATGTTCTTGTAGAAACATAGAATACAAACCTGAAAAAAGCATAATATGGGACCTTTAAAACATTATTGGTGATAATGTACACCAGAATGTTCCTTTGGGATAAGATCAGACTGTGATAAGCATTTAAACTTAAACATTTAAACGAAAAGGAAGATAATCACGATGAGAAGCTTTATCGACTCTATAGTGACGCTGTTTGTTCACCTAATACCACTTTGCAGAGAAATGGCATCTTCGATATGACCCTTTACATCACCTTTGCATCAGCACAGGAGCCAGAGAGTTACCTCAGAATAACAAACACTTCTTCCTGCAGGGATACTAGAAAGTGCCGAGAATTCATTAACCTGATTAGTTTCTCCTGAAACACTTAACGAAATGCATCATTAATCTTTAATTGCTCTGTGACCTTGTCCTCTATTGTGAGCTTTTATCCCAGTCATACACCTACTTGCAGTTCCTACCTGTAACTAGACTTGAGGACTGAGACGCCGATGGGAACCGGTGGTGTTTTGTACAGATTATAACAAACAATAACGTGAAAGCAGAGCCTGTCAGATGTACTTACACTGTTGGAACTGGGAAGGTTTTCAAACAGCGTCTGACCTGCGCTGACTTTGTGCTTGACCCCTCTCACAGTCCCATTTTTACTGAGTATGTTGACCCTCTTGGTGGTGAACATCCAGTCCTTGGTGGCCCCTGCGTACATGAGCAACTCATCAGGCTCACACTCGTTGTCGTCCAGCTCGGAGCCCAGGAATCCATACAGGTGTCCGTCTCCACTTGTAGACGGGGTGCTGGCCCGTTCTGCGTCAGAGCTGCTGGTGCAGTCTGAATCCAGGGAGTCTGAAGGCCCCTCATCCTTGAACATCTCCTTCAGCACCCGGCCGCTGTTCCCCGAAGCCACGCGGAACCTCACCCGCTTTTGTGGCTTCTCCTGCCCCGCCATCAGCATCGTCCCCTCCATTACCAACCCTCTGCCACATTACATGGTCCACGACACTGCAGCGTAGCTCCTCGCTTCTCATTCGGAGGTAGACACGTAGCTCAGACACACTAGTTTGTCCCCTCGTGGATTACAACCACATTTAATCAGATCTAAAAACGACTGAGAGCCTGTAAGCTGCCTCACAGTCAGACTCACACTGCCGGTAAATAATACATGCATCTCTTCCATGGCAACCCAGCAAGCTAATCTGAAGTAAAGTGATAGTTGTCTTTGAATTATTCATCACAGTTTACACAGTTTTCACCAAAGCTTTGACAGAAGACTTTTAATGGCCTGACTTTGTGTGCTTTAATCAAACAAACAAACAACATTTCTCCCTCTTGGGATAAGATGACAGCCGACACCGTGAGGCAACAACAGCCTCTGCATCAATTCACTACAGTTATACTGTTTTCCTGCATGATAGTTATTAATTAAAAACATAAATAAATATTAAAGTGTCAGAAAAAGTGTCTGAAAACTTAATACACTACTTAACACACAAAGTGTTGGACGGTTGGTCTGCTATTTTGATTTAGGCTGAAATATCTCACTATTTGATGGATTAAGATGCAGTTTAATAAAGATATTCACATTCTCAGATGATAAATCTTAATCACTTTATAGATCCCTAGCTTTTTATCTAGTGACAAAACACCCACAATACAAACAACATCAGCCCCAGCAGTGTTTTGTGTTCAGTGCTATCAATATCATACCATGCTAACACGCTAAACTAGCATGTCAGTGCGCTTAAACCACTAAACACTAATTAAACTAGCAGATGTGTTAGCTAACCAGTTTAGCTAATGTTAGTTGATGTTTATTTAGTATGCAAACATTTGGCTATTACACCAGTCTATTAGCATTGTCATTATGATGTTAGCATGCTGGCATTAGCATTTAGCTCAAAGGGCCACTGTGCCTACATTCACAAAGCTGCTAGCATTCATTGTTTTGTTTTACTTTCTACCTACATACACTTTATTCATTCATTGTGTACAAGTAGGCTCTGTTAAAAATGTATATTGTTATCATTATGTATCTTTTTACTCTTCCATATACACTTTATTTGAATTACTCTGATTTTAGCCTAGCTACATTTTAAATGTTTTATGTGTTTGGCTTGATGCGTCTATTGGTCCCTTCAGATGAGGTTGTGTTTACCGTTTAATGCCCCCCTCGTGTCGTATTCACAACCTCGTACGTGGAAAGTTTCTGAAAGCTCGGCGTTTACGAGTTGTGACCTGTTTGTTGATGTTGTGAGAAATGGTGGAGCTCATGGAAGCTCATTTCTGGGTGCATATTAAGTTAATATTATACAGTGTATTGTAATTTATTCATATATTGTTTTTCTCTGTAATTTTATTTGTCTGAGGAAAATGTTGATATTCTCAACAACCTCATCTTTCTCCCCTGTCATTATGCCTTTGCATTTCCTTCATTATGTTACCCACTAGCTAGCTTGCTAAACTGTTAGCCTCTGGCTTCTAGACTCAGACAGTAACGTAAATATGGCAGCTGGTAGCAATGATCTTCACAACCACTTAAACGCCAAGTGTACACGACTTCTTTGTTGTAAACATGAGCTCACGAGTTTCATTTGAAGGCACCAAGAGTGGAACTGTTTTTCATTGCAACATCTTTTCTGTCTTTATTGCTATCTGCAATGTAATGTAAAATAAAAGTAATATTTACTGTGACATCTTTTAAACACACGTCATCGTGCATGACGTCAGTGTATATTTGACTGCTTACTGTGTTGCACCTGAAGTGGGAGTGCAGGTGCTCACTGGGCGTCCTCACAGACCATATAATATGTCACCATGACACAATACAGCAGCAGGTCCACAGAGACGCCTCGGCCAGTTTTTTCGTGTCATATGGTGATGAAGCAGCTCCCTGGAGATGTGACACGTCAGCTCGTGGCGGTGACAGCACCACTCTGTTTGAGTGCTGCAGCTTGGCCCTGGAGGTGAGAGCTGCACACACACACACACACACACACACACACACACACACACACACTACACTCACAGCATATCATCACCTGCTTGTGTCACATTGTGCTGATCATTAGAGGAAATCCATCTGGGGCGGGCTAATGTGTCAAACCAAGATTTAGTGACTAGTAGTATTATCTGTCTGACTCTGTTTCCAAGTCACATTGATCCACCCCTAACTCTCCTTTAAACTGTGTTTTATTATAAGGACGTCACTGCAGCTATTACAATATGATCTGTAAAGGCTGATTGTATATTATTGCGGCTAAGAGCCAATGCCTGATGCCATTAGGGTGTCTAGACTTTGAAATTACTGCCCGAAGAGCTGAAAGTGGCTTAATCCCCCCTTCTTTTTTTTTTCTTTTAATCTTGTCTTAATTTTATTGAGCTGTTTCTTCCTCTCCCTTTTTTTTTTTTTTTTTCAAAAATATAATGATCTTTAACAGTCCTTGACTCCCATCTTCAAAAGCCCTGAAATGTCCTAATTTCTCAATCATCCTCTTACAGTGAATGATGGGGCTCCTTCATGAACACAAATATTTCTGCCCAAGTTGGACCAGTTTGGATTACTTCACATGAGAGATTTCTGTCTGTGGTGTTTTATCTAGACTTGTTTCACTGGTCTGAAGTGGGTCAGACTAAGTCTGAAAAAAGCAATGACATTTATATCTGTGGGATTTATTAACATCAGACTTAAAACTGACGACAGTTGTTTGGTTGTTTGCTTGTGTTGACAGGTAAAGTTAAAGGTGCTCATTGGGGTTTTCTTGTTTTGGGGCGCTGTTGTGGCTCAAGCGGGGGAACCGGGCACCCCATATACAAGGGCTGGGTCCCTGCCACAGTGGCCCTGGGTTCGAGTCTGGCCTGGGGCTCTTTGCTGTGTGTCGTTCCCTCTCTCTCCTCCTTTCACTGTCACTGTCAATAAAACGGTTAAAGAATGCTCCAAAAAAATTTATTTGAATAAAGTTTCTGTTTACGCTCAGTGTTACTCACCAGACAGCACTGTGTTTACCCTTCAGGTCTGGTACAGTCATTTCCAAAGACTGGTTTGGGAACCACAGGTGGGTCGCAGGAAATTTTATTAGGGGTCGGGTGGAGTAGCTAGTGGGGGTGGCAGTAGCTCATTGTAGAATTGGTTAACGGGGGTACCGTTCAAGTCGACATGGACAAGAATGAGTGTGCACTGGTAGCTGGAGAGGTGCCAGTTTCCTCTTGGGCACTGCCGAGGTGCCCTGAGCAAGGCACCAAACCCCAACTGCTCGGGGGTTTGTAGGGGTAGCCCCATCACTTTGAAATCTTTCCTTTAATGATGGTCTGAGATTTGGGTCTGCAGAACGTACCGTGTTAGTTAACAAACAGAGTGTAAAAGTTGAATTTCCCCTCGGGGGAAAAAAAAAGGTTAATCTTTTTCTTTTTTTAAAAAAAAATTTTTAAATTTTTTCCTAGAAGTAGTCTAAGATTTATCTGCAGAACGAATTTGAACCTGAATGTCTGTATTGTTCTGTTTATTGTAGCCTACTAATAGCATTGACTCTAATATGAAAGGCCAGCTTTCATTCTGTTTGTTTTACTGATCAGAAAAAAAAAGAGAACCTGTTAATTCTGCCTAAATACATTTATTTCATTTATCAAACTTATCTTTTTGACATGGCATGTTTATTTATTCAAGATGATATAAGGTGATGCCAGAACAGCAGTAAAATTGGTCAGGAACATTCATTTATACACAGATTCACTCGTCTCATGATTATATATGTTATTATATATGTATTAGATATTATATATGTTATTATATTATTATCATATTAATATGAACTGGGTCGCAATGGTTTGTCATTTTTAAAAAGTGCATCCCCAGAAAAAAACATGTTGAGTGCATTTACATGTTAACCCTGGATTGTTTAAATCCATAATAGCACTCCTTTTGGTGGTATTTCTGTTTTTCTTCTGTAGATGAGTGGATTAGTGTGAAAGTATTGACAGCAATGTGTATCTTGTGAATGTGCATCCACGTTGGGGACCCACTTAAAAAACATTACTCAAGAGCACTATTGGAGTACCGTTAAAGTCTGATCAATCCACACACACACACACACACACACACACACACACACACACACACACACACACACACACACACACACAAAGCAGAATAGTTGAGGTTTTTTAGAGTTAATAAATAAGGGATAATGTACAGTCATTGTAGTGAAATAAACCCAGACAGAGCGATGCGGTTCAATGGCCCGCTAGCTGTACATTATCCAGGTTATTGCATGGCTACTTACTGAAGAAATCAATAATTTGACAGAAAAACTGTCCAACAGAGTCCCACACCATAACTGCATCCATAGCAGACAACAGCATAATCTGTTATACATAGCAACAGTCTGCTATACAGAAATAACACACCGTAGAACGCATTGATTGACCAATCAAAATTAAGTTTTCAACAAGGTTGTGAAATAAATAAGGATATTTTAAACTTTTACCGTAATTGACGCTTATTTGGTAACAAACATTTAATGTCATAGAGAAATACTTTGAAACTTGAGACTTTTGAGGAAGTTTTTAGGCGCTTTAAGTTTCTACACTTTTTAGTGCTCATTGCACTCTACTTTTTCTCTTGTTTTTAGAAAGTTTTTGTTTTTATTTACTCCTGTGTCAAATTTCTAAACTCTGAAAATCTGAATGAAAAGGTTTATTTGGACATTGTTAACACCGAAATATGAACACATCAAATATAAAAATATTTATTCTTTAATTGTTACAGTATTTCCTTTTTGATCATGAATATAGGCCATTGACAAGTGCAAATGGATCATGCTGGTTTAAAGATCTGCAAACCAGTTTGTGTTTCAGTGGAGTTTTAGTGTCACATGATGTTTACTGTTTCTGCTTTGTTGAATTGTGAAGGAAAAATATCTTTTGTGCAAGAAAATGCTAAAATTGAAGAAGATACTGAATACTAATGCTACATACGGTTTTAATATTATATTATATTATATTATATCATATCATATCATATCATATCATATCATATTTTATTATATTATATTACATTATATTATATTATACAGTCTTGGTGCTGGGTGGATTACATTTTGAATTTGGCAGTCAGTGTCTGGATAAAGCCGCTTATGTTTCTTGGCCTGCCAGTTGAACATAGTGTTCTTATAACTGGAATAAATCAGTCATGGTCTTTACATATCATTTTCATTTTAATTAGTTTATATATATATATATATATATATATATATATATATATATATATATATATATATATATATATATATATATATATATATATATATATATATATATATATATATCACAGAGCAGCAGTTTCTCAATCATCCCTCCACCATATATACACATTAACTTTTTAACTTTCAGTTTCAGTTAAAAACCTCGTCAGCTGTTTTATTCCAGAGCAACACTTCTGCACATGGATACAACTGCAGTGACACTATGTGAGTTAAGATGAAACATACGTGAAAACAGATGTTTAGCCTCCTTTAGAGACCAGATAGGATATACTTATCTAGAGTTTGGTGAAACACACCCACGCCATGTTGAGTCAAGCAGCCATTTTATCTCATTTTAGCACACCTAGACCACAGAGATGGTGATAGTCAATTCAACCTGAAGAGCTTATCTCTCAGCCCTACTCATCACCACTGCTAATGCACCCTCACCAGCCACCTCAACTGCTATTAAAAAAGCAATTTGAAAAGATTAATACTTTAACGCTCTTTAATTTCACCGCTGCTCGCTGGCATGGCGGTGACTGAGTGGAAAAGTCAAACAGAGCAGGGTGATAAATGGTTTTAATTTTGTGCAGATTGAATAAACAGATGTATTCATTGATTGCCAGCATGGTTTGTACGTTGACTTCATTATATGACTGATTTGCAGTACATTTTTGATCTCCACATCTAGGACTTGAAAGAAAATGGTATTCAATCCAGCTCTTATAGGTCATGAAATGTGTGCAGGTTTGACAAGATCTGCACACATTAATCAACTATTGTAAACAGGCTTTAGGGAAAATGACTCTGCAGTGACTCATCATTTGTGTTGATTAGCTGGCCATCAAACCAGCTCAACCTCCCTGACTACAGATCAAACCTCCACAAGGGGGCAGAGTGCAATTCAATTACAGTGAAATGTCAGGCAGCCCAATCGTTCCCTGAAGAGCTGCAGATGAGGAAGGAAGGATGCAGCTGCAGGCCTGAAGGCTGCATCTGTCAGCTTGGTTTGATCAGGAGCAGTGATTAATGATAAAATCAGTAACAGGAGCAGGGATAATGGATTCTGAAGAGACTGAGAGATATAAGTTTCAAGCTAAAGATTTACAAACTGAACTCTAAAAGGTTTACAGCCACAGGTGTGGTGAACACATTTCTGATTTTTGAAAATATCTTGAGTCTAAAAGCTCAAGAAATGAGAAATGGGTCTATTCTCATTTCATTTTTTTTAATTTTTTTTAGCTCAAGTGCCATCTTAATGCATAAAAGCCAAATTAATGTATGCATAAAATATGAGTGTACAGATCAAGCTGTTTTTGTAATGATTTTACTTTTTAGAAGATAAAATTTGTGAAGCACAAAAGCATCAAGGTTACATTTAAGAGAGGCTTCCAGTACCATGGATAGAAATCAGAAAGGGTCATAACTGGTGCTTCATCCTCTACAGTCAACTGGATACCCCTTTTAAAGCATCTGGGATGGGATCCAATAAAGCTGTCGCAGGATTTAAGCTGCATTACTTCCTCTTATTCCCTCTCTCAACTGCAGCAAAGTGGTTCAAAGTATTTTCCTGCAGAGGCAAAGGGCTCTCAGACAAACATCATCATTTATAGGCTGGTTATTCAACCATGCAGACTTTTGTTTGCAAACTCGCCATAGTTTGATGTAGAGAAGGTGATTTTAAAGGTTGGTTGATGTGACTGTTTGTTCCTCAGAGGAAGTTTAAAGATCATGCTCATTACCTGTTTTTAAGACATCTTTGATCATTGAAATTTTGAGCCAGACATTACTTTACTAAGCCCTATTGTTCACAAGATTATAAAGCAATCTCATTGCCCCTTTGTTTATTCTGTGAGGTCGATGCAGGTTCAGATTTAAAGCAAGTGAAGATACTGGTATCATGTGAAACTATAAAACCTAATGTCATACTAGCATGTTGTGAAGGACGCTAAATAACGCTCCAACGTTACACAGAGTTTTGGTGAGGAAAACTATGATGGCCATTTTCAGAGGGGTCCCTTGACCTCTGACCTCAAGATATGTGAATGTAAATGGGTTCTGTGGGTACCCACCAGTCTCCTCTTTACAGACATGCCCACTTTATGATAATCACATGCAGTTTGGGACAAGTCATAGTCAAGTCAGCACACTGACACACTGACAGCTGTTGTTGCCTGTTGGGCTGCAATTTCCCCATGTTATGACTTGAACACATTCTTTTTATGTGAAATGCTGTACCTGTGAGGTTTTCTGGACATTTGTCATTGTTTTGTGTTAATTGATTTCCAATAATAAATATATACACCTTATAATTAACTACTTTAGAATAAATATTAATATCAGTAGCTAATTTGAGCAAAAGTTGTCAAAAATAAAATTAAAAGGACTGTGAAGCATTGTAAAGTTGTGTCAACATTGTGCTGCCAACATGTATATTTGCTCTGCAATATAGTGTATCAAAGAACAAAGGTGCTCATATCAGTGAAATCTTTTTGGGTCAATCTGATAAAGATAAAAAAAAAAAAAACCCTGATAAAAACACTCCTGCTGTTTGTAATTGACACAGATTATGACAGTGGTAGAAACTGTTACGGCTGGTTGAATGAGTCATTGTTTGGACTGGATCTGCTGTAAAACACAAAAACCCAACACACCCACACACACACACACACACACACACACATACATAATCGAAGAGGCAGGCTTCTTGTCACTGTTGCTTAGCAACCGTGGGAGCTACATGAGCCAAATCCCCGTGGTGGCAAGCTGATGTTGAATTAGGTGGAGTGGGGGGAAAGAAAGGAAATGTTTGGGAGAGATGTGTCTCTAGCAGACACAGGAGGAGGCGTAGATGTTCAGGTGTTCGTTTCTTATTTTTGGATGTGGTGAATCTTCAGTTCCTATGTAACACAATCTCTCTGTGTTGTTGTTGTTGTTGAGAATAAGATTTACAGCTGCATTTAAGATGTTGAGAAACAACAAAAACATGTTTATTATTATTGTTATGGACATTCCCAAATCTTAAAATATTGAGTCTTTTTGTTGAAAGAGATGCTGCCTTTCAACATACACAAAGAAACATAATCTCATCTCCCCCTAATCCCCACAACAGTAAATACACTTTTATTTTAAAGGAAATATGGATCAAAATAGCTGCCCAAATCATTCCTAACAAGGACTGCCATATGACATGACACAATGCAAGAAGTTTAGCAGTAATATATTAGAAATATCTTGGTAAAAACACATGCACATGAGCAGGACAGTCAGCATTAGAAAATACTGCCAGTGTACTATACATAGTGTGTCTGTACTGCAGTTCTCTCAGGCAACTGCAGTGGTGCTGCTGCTGTACAAATGCTGTCTCCGCTGTGATTTGCATATCAACTGCGGTGAGAATGAGAACATACTTTGATTTACTGTACAGCCAGGCAGTCGCAGCGGAGATGCTGCTTTCTTCTCTGTATTTGCATGTGTGTTGCTGTTTCATGTGTCCTATTTTTGGCTAAGTGAGGGTCCATGTTAGAAGAGATTCATGACACACTGATGAGGGATATAAAGGAAACTGTAAGGTAGAGTAAGTCACCCTGGATTAGCTCTTCTGCTGAGCTTGTCTCTAGACATTAATCACATAATAACATGGTGACTGACACTCGTGGCTACTTACAACTTCTTGAATCCATTGTTGTGGTCAGTGGCTGTCTAGGATTTTTATTTTTGACATGTTTATGAGGTTTTCCCGAGACTTGTACCACTGTTTTATGGACAGGACTAATTGTTTCATTGGTGAACAAAAAAGGGGACCTTAACAGAAAGGCAGCATTGCTTCTGCCACATCAAACATTCAAAAACATCTTTGAATTGTTATGCAGGCTTCTCTGTGCTGAGCCATCAGCCGTCCTGTGACCTCTCTCTGCCTCTCCATCTGGTGGTGCCTCACTCCATATGATGGACCTGGACCTCCATCCTCCAGGAGATTTAGCCTCTCTAACACATTAATTCCAAGGGGGCTTATTGACATGGGTAACATACATTTACATTGCAACACAACTGTGAATTAAAAACAAAAATCTCATTCTCTCTCTGGGTTCTCTAGGTGGTGGAGAGGAGGTTGTGTTGCTCTACCTCTATCTATCTGCTGTGGAAAGAAGGTTATGTTGCTCTGGCTCTATCAAGTTGGCATGGAGAGGAGGTTGTGTTGCTCTACCTCTATCTGCTGTGGAGAGGAGGTTGTGTTGCTCTGGCTATATCTATCTTACGAGACCAGGGAGCTGCTAGATATCCTCCTGGGATCCACCCTCTCACATGTGTTCACATTATATGTATTAAGTTTTGTCATATGGATTGTCATTGTTGTATTTCATAACGTTGTTACTCTGTACACACAACATCTATTACACGTCTGTCCATCCTGGAAGGGGGATCCCTCCTCTGTTGCTCCTCCTGAGGTTTGCTGCTGAAAGGGCTGCAAAAGGCTAAGTTTTTCCTTATCCGATGAGATGGTCATTCTGTAATGGACAGAGGATGTTGTATGCTTTGGCAATACAAATAAAACTGACATGACTTGAATGTTCAGACTATGTGGACTTACCAATTAATGAGAGAAACTGCTGTGTAATAATGTTTTCATCTCTGCAACAAATGATGTTGGTGTCTACAGCCACAAGGCCTGTCAAAGTGTGCATCTAGATGAAACTGAATAGCATCTTAGAAAGGTCCAGGGCTTAAAGAGAGGTTGGATATTTTTTCCACCATGAACAAACTTTAAATCATTCTTGGATGTATTGATGACAGTCTTTCTCACAGTCTAAGGCAGATTTTGAGATTGTGGGTTTATTAGTTTTTCCATTTTTGATGGCTAAAAAAATGGAAAAAGGACGGACACAGATGGATTCTACCCACCTGTGTCCAGCCTTTGTGCTATACAGTTAGTGAAACATTCTTACTTCTCACATACAGATGAAGTATGATTATTTATAATCAATCTTCTTGTCTGACTCTTGTGATTATGAAGTTAAACCAGGGGCGTGTCCAGGGATTGGACTTGGATTGGCCTCTCCAGGTGCCCTTAACGATGATTAGTACATAACTTCTACCTCCCGGTTCATATTGTACTGATGCATGCAATGGCTTGAAAATCACTCTACTTTTCAAAATATTAATGATTTTATGCTCAGTCATCAAAAATATGTTCTTGTTAATGTTAATTGTGTCTGTGTGGATGTCTTTTGTGTTACTGGTGAGTTTCTGTCCATCTAGGAAGACTATTTCAAATGTTAAAACATACACCAATAATTATAAATCAACAATTTATAAGCAAAAGAAATTAGTAGTTTTGTAGGTTAACATGATGGTACAAGACGGAATTATTTAAAAAATCCTCTATATAATCTTCTTTATATCAGACATAACGTCTATGTTTAGAGATATTATATACATATATAAATACATATATGCATATATACACATATATACATGTATACTTGGTTTGCACTATAATTAAGCATAATTTGGCAACTTTATTATTATATTATTTTATAATTTGTAATTTATTAACAATATACTTCCAGTGTTATGTAATATATATATACAATAAAACATTACAAAATATTATTGTATTGTGTTTTTAAATTTATTTTAAATATACTGCAAAATGCATCACAATCAAATCACGTCAAAAAAGTTCTCTTATCCCTTACATATCAGATATAACTTCCATGTTTGGAGATATAATATAGGAATATATAGGTTTCTCATTATTTGATTAGTTACATATGGTTTGCACCATAATTAAGAATTATTTGGCATTTTTTAAATTTTACATACAAGTGTAGGGATTATATAAATAAGACATTACAAAATCGTTTTTTTTTGTTTTTAAATATACTGCAAAATGCAGCTAATGTAAAGGAAAAACAGTCAATTATAGTGCCACAGAATGCAACATTATACCACTATTATACAACAAATAATAATGCTGTGTATATATTTCTAATATCTGCTAGTTTTCGAGCATATATTAATGTATTTTAAGTGGTGGTGAGTGTCATTTGCTGACATTGTAATTACTATTAATATATTAATATCAATATTTACAGAAAAACCGGAGTAAATTGTGATAAGCCAACTCCCAACCAGTGTACTATTGTTGTGTCTTCAAGCTGTGAACAACGTCTACTGCAGAGGGTACAAAGATCTGATTGGGTGACTCCTCCATCTGGCTTCAGTGACAGATGTTAGCAGATGTTATTTTTTCATATTGTGACATAATATCAAATAAATGTTCATTTGTGTCTGTGTGAATGTCTTTTGTGTCTCAGTACATAGCAAAAAAAGTAGTTTTATAGATTAACATAAAGATACAAGACAAAATTAGTTACGTATGGGTTGCACTTTAATTCAGCATAATTTGACAACGTATATTTTTTATAATAATTGGTTATTAACAATATACATTCAGTGTTATGGAATATATCAAATAAAGCGTTCCAAAATACTACTAAAGTACCACATGATGCAAAATGATACTACTTCCAATAAAATAATAATACTGTGTGTATATTTCTAATATTTTCTACTTTTTGAGCATATAATATTTTCTACTTTTTGAGCATATATGTATGTTAAGTGGTGTCATAACTATTACTACACTAATATCAACATTGACAGAAAAACAGGAGTAAATTGTGATAAGCCAACTCCCACTCAGTGTACTATTGTTGTGTCTTCAAGCTGTGAACAACGTCTACTGCAGAGGGGGGAGGCGTCCATACCAACGAGCAGCGTGTGGGCCAGTTTTAAAAACTTATCGATGTCTTTAACATTAGGGGCCCTTCCCATTAAAATCCAGCAATTTGTCTTTTCTTAATGTCCTCGTAAAAATACATTTTTCATGACTTACATTTCCGAGCCGCGGCGAAACGAGAGTTATTATGTGAAGTCAACCCCCCCTCCCGTAGCGGGTGGAGGTGGTACGGCCCATAATGTGAAGCGACACCGTCCCCCTCACGTCAGTTTATGGTAAGTCCGTGCCCGCTCCTGCTATACCGAAGGCGTCTATCGGCTTTATAATCCGCCGTGTGAACCGGGATGCTGGCGGATCCGTGAAGCCGAGAGCTCCCGGGCATGGTTCTGTCACCACCAGTCTGTTGTTTGTTCCCGGTCAATAGTTGTACACACGCAGCAGTACTGCTCGAGAGAGGCTCTTCTGTTGAATTTTAACCGTTTTTTTTAATTCTTTGACGGTTGGGAACCAGCAGCAGCAGCCACAGGGAGCAGAACTAACAAGCCGCGGCCGCTTGACAGGTGCCGTCGCCCGGCTCTGTGTGGAGAGATGCCGCCCGTCCAGAGAACGATGTCTGATCTTCGTACCCGGGCGGAGGGTATGTAAAGACTATTTCACTTGGTTGTATGTGTTACAGGAGTGTTTGGGAATCAGGTTCAGCGGATATTTTCTTGTTAAAGAAAGAAGGCCGGGCCGGTAGCTGTCTGGAAGTACAGGACAGTAACTTGCTAGCTAAAGCTGTGGTAACGGTGCCCCGACAGGGGTCAAGGAAACCCAGGGGGGGACTTGAGAGTTTCTGAGGGAGTCTCCAGAAAAATAACTTTAATTGTAATGCAGCTTATTTAAGTAAAAAGAAAGTGAGCTATCGTGTCTAGATCTGTAGATAAAACGTGGAGTTTCCTAGACAAATGCTTCATCAAATGGGTGTTTGCAGTCTACATGAAGCTTCTGTAGAGTGCACCTGACACAGCAAATCTAGCACCCATCCAGACTGGGACACCCCCAGAATGTATGTCCTGCTCACCACAAAAGTACCATCATGTCAGAAAAGCAGGAGAAGTGACTGCATGTTTATGGACAGTAGCCACAAGTCTATAACAAGTGTCCAGCAAATGGCATCTACAGTAGCGTGGGTGATACAGCTGATAATACAGCCATTGTAATTCAGCTGGGACCCTCACTCACCAGCCGTCACTGCACCAGTAACTTTCCACTGCATCTTGGTTGTGTTTACCAGGGAGAGAAGATGCACAGATACGTACACATGACTTAAGTGGCTTGAATGCCGGCAAGGGGATCTGTTTATGTTAGGGCTCCGAAGACTGATTAGTAGCTTTGGGTGTTAAGGTCTGTTTGTTTATCCAGGAGAGCATCTATACGGCTGGGCTTATTACTGGCTGCAGGTGCACAGTCCTGTAGGGTTTTCTCCTGTATAAATTCATCCCATCACTTATTTGTGGCTCACCCTGACCTCTGACCTCTGACAGAATTTATCTGCAGGGATCAATATCATATGGTAGTGTTATTATTTGTGGTACATACTGCGGTTTGTGTTTCTCCTCACACTAAATGTAGTGGCGCTGTCATGGTTTGATTTGGGATTGCTTACATTTGATTTATAGCTGTAGACTCAGGTTAATGTCTCAATCTGAGTTATTGCTGTTGAGTATATTTTTTGGCAAGCAGCCTGGCCGCTTAAAGTGAATTAAAATGAACTTTGTATTTTCTATTCTTCTAGTTAAATTGTTCCATAACTCAAAATGTAGGGGATTAGGGTACATTTGTATACGTAATATGTGCTTCTCATTAAGGCTATTAATAACATATCTGTTATACTGCACAGTTTGCCATCTCATTTACCGCTTGTAATGTAGTCATCACTGTATGAGACAGTTTTAATTGTTACCCGCCACAACGGCGTATTGTTTTCACCTTGTGAGTCTGTGTGTGTGTCATCATGGTGAAATGTGTTCCTGGACTCACCTACTGTAGCAGGAACTATCACAGATACAGTGTTGAGTACTTTGTCGGGTGTTTTTATGTCTGTGGACAGATTTGTCACCTCAAGATTTAGTGATGAAACTTTCCAGGTGTGTAGTGGAGATCAAAATGAAGGCTGAGTTTGAAGACGGGTGTGGTCTGAATAAGGTCAGCGGAAGTGGATATGTAGGGAGTGGAGGCCCTCAGGAAGAGTGCCGGCCATTGATCCAACATGGTGGTTGATCCCAAAATGGTCATAGTGGCCATCGATGGTACTGCATCTTCTTTGTCCGTCACGTGATGCCGTTGCGCCCAAAAAGTCTTTTTATCATAGACGTACATTGAGAAAGAGAAACTCAGCGTAACTCAGTGGATAATTTTTTTTGAGGTGAATCAACTCCTCAGTACGAACACTCTTATAGCCTTTATTTAAATCATTAGGTCCTAAAAGTTGTTACATGTACTAATAGCCGAATCCAGAGTTATCTCCTTCCTCTGGTTATGTCTACAGAGACCCAGACGGTGACGACAAGTTGTGATGTTGGGACACTGTGACTGAGTCATGTGAGCGAGCCGATGCTACTGCGTATATTGGACTTGCACACTTAGACCCAGAAGATTAGGCTGTAATTACAGTTACCTGGTCAGTCCCATGATGCCTTTGGACCCAAAAATACTTTTATTCCCATTAGACTTATAGTGGGCAAGTAAATCAGCGGATGAGTTTATTCACTTTCCCTGTACGAACACTTGAATGTTCCTTATTTGAACTACTATTACGCCCTAAAAGTTGTAAAATACACTAATAGCTGAATTCAGAGTTATTTTTGTGCTGCCGTTCATGTGAATGAGATCCAGACCACAGCTGGACCAAGCTCTGGGAGGTGGGGTTAAAGGAAATGCTGCTGCATCTGCTCCATGGGCCCAATGATGCAGAAGATCGCTGGAAGATCCGCATCCTTTTTTTGGCAGTCGAGCCTTTTTGGCTTCATGCGCCACTAAGCAACTAATCACAGGAATGAACGGGAGCCTGTCTCCAACGCTGTGTCCACTTCTCTTTATATAGCAGTGACTGATGCCCCATCCCAATTTGGCATCATGGCTAGTGTGATTACATCACAAGATGGTCACTAGTTGAGTATTTGTTCGTACAGGAACTATACCTGAACTAGGTCGGTCCTTCATCCAAGTAGCTATGGCTATGGGAAATGCATTTTTAACATGTGACTCAATTACAAAAATAATACATTATTTGTGAACATGAAGGACTGTCTGAAAGCTGCTACAGATAAGCAAAAAACTAAGATCAACATGTGATACCCTCAATTTGTGTTGTCAGCTTGTCCATGTCCATGCTAGATCGCACCATTGACTCATTTAAATGCAATAATTCACAATTTTTCTACAACTTTTTGTTAAATATGACAATTCTTCGTTAGTTCTGAGTTAATAAAAGTTTTTGACCACTGTTGAAATCTTTACATGATTGAAGGGAGCCATTTTCCTCTTTTGATTTTGCAAAAATCTTGAGGCAATAGTATCATTGTCAGCATTTTACAGAAAAGCCTGAACACTGATTCACACCAGCTGCGTCGAAATGCTGCTTGTTGCAATGATCACATTTTTCTGTGGGTGGGAGGTGTGTTCATGTGTTTCAGATGGGAAGAAATTCTCTCTAACTTAGGTCGTCATGTCACATGAGTCACAGGATCTGTTTACTGATTGACTGTGTGTCCTCTCTTGCCGCACTTTGCTGCTTAAAGTTTTAATATTTGTCCAACTTTTGTTTGGTCGTGCTTCGCTGCCAAATTAAATGGTCGTAGACATAAACATCGCACAGCAGCTTGCTGCAGTCCGCGCTTTTTTGCTGCTCTGGTGTGAACTGGTTTAAGAGATTCAACCCACTATAGATCAAATCAAGAAAAAAACGTATATTATAAATATTCACTGGCCTAAACGACCATTATTGCTTATTATTGAATATATCAATATTGAACATCTCTGCTATACAGACATCAATCTACTCCACAGAAAATCAACAGGAATTTGTTTTTGTTTGTAAGAGAATATTTTCTTTAAATGTGTGTTTTTTTTTCCAAAACAAACCAAAAATTGTGCCCACAGTATGTATATTGTTCATAGTTGCATATCCGTATCCTCAGCAGATAGCCTCTATGTCACCATTTCTGTTTCTTCCAATCGTTCAAAATACAGCAATGCATTTTATGTAACAGAACAAATTACATGTTGATAGGACTGTCTTTCCGATTTATGGCTGGAGGACAGGCAGTTATGCATGATCAGGAATAATAAATTGGTAATTAAAACTGCTTGCTAAAATTCAGTGCATTTACCCAGATTCAGTGATAAAAATAGATGTCAGTAAAACAAATTTGTGTGCTGTTAAATTGATTTTTTTTTTCATGGTGTGGAATGTTGCGAGCAGGGTGCATCTCACACTTGTTGTAAGTGGTTTGGTGTTAGTTTTGTGCTTTTTTTTTGTAGTTTTTAAAATGCCACCTAAGAGCTGGTAATTATAAAGCAATTTGTCATCCCATGAAAGCTCCATGCATCCTACTGGAAGACATCTGAATAATTAAATACTAATATAGATTTCATAGAAAACTGTTGGCCAGTGTGGCTGCTGCAGTCACAAGAGCAAACACATGAATTATGCAGCAGCTATTGCTGTCACCCCCAACCCCCATCCACCACACACTACCTTTTTAGGTTACAAAGAGCAAATGATTTTGCTGTTTTTCACTTGGCTCCATTGCACTGAACGTACACTATCATCCCTCTGCTTCAGTGAAAACAGCATCATTTTTTTTTCTCCGCAAGCATCTCTCTGAATGCAGGATTCGATCACCTCCTGTACCGTGCCAGGTTGGCGGCCACCATTTCCATCCTCGTGGCTCCATATCTGTGAAGTATTTTCGCTCTGTTCCGCAACATTTCCTTCGGCTGCTTTTATGAGAGCTAAGCACACTCCCCACCCTTCAGTTTTATTTTTTAATCACCACACTGCATCAGGCAGGCTTCCATCTAGAAAGGGCAGCCCTCTGCCAGGCTTACCACCTAATCCATCAGCGGCCTGTCTGTCAGCTCTCGGTGCTGCACACTCCCCAGTCTCGCCCACCACGTGCCGCTCCGCTCCTTGTCACTCTTCTCCGCTGCGCCGTGCGGAAACATCCGACATCACTGCCAGCCTGAGCCTGCATGAGTTGCCTAAATAACCTTATCTGGGACACTGTCGGGGTACAGGTGACGTCAGCAGCCGTCAGCACGCTTAATGTGTGATCCTGCGTTGACAGACAGGCACCTTTTTAGACGTTGATCTTTCCAGCACAAATTCCTACGATAGGTGGGATTAATACCTGCTTCCACTGTCTAGATGCTGATCGACAGAAGCCACGCAAGTTAAAGCTAGACAGATGGCGAGAAGCATCCTGCTTGCTGCCTTAGCTTGCACGTTTATCTGCAGACACACCAAATCCCTTCTCACAATTGTCACTAAAGGTGGAGATAGGCAGGTAAGCCTGTCCAGTGAGGAGGAATCTATCACAAGAGCAACTTGTCTTTTCGTGTCAGAGATAGAAGATGCTCCTCAGCATCTGATTGCCCACATACTATTTTTGAAAGACACAAAGTAGTCTGCTTCTCCTTTAAGCACTACATCTCTACCTGTCTGTCATTCTCCAGATTTTTTTTTTCATGTGTAAGTGAAGCAGGATGTTCCCCGTAGCATTTCAATAACACCAGCTAAGCCTCGGTGTGTCTGAATAGTGGGAACAGCATGGGGAGGGAGACTGGAGGGGGATAGACTGCTCCCGTCTGAAGGGATCCAGAGCTGCCCATGTGCCTGGCGGATCACTGGCTGATAATAATGTGGCACAAAAGCCCAACACACCACTAAATCCCCTGTCTGGGGCCGCTGGTGTGTCATATCAAGTCCCTTCGGGCCTCTCTACTCTGTCTATATGTCGGCACGGGACATCTCCTCTGCTCTATTTTCCACTTAATGTCCTGCCTCCATCACTAACCTGCAGCCAGTCTAATATGTGCTTCTTCTCAATTCCCCTCACCTCAATGATTCTCCTCTGTCTGCAGAGGAAAGTGGATGTGGCAGGTCGGTGTGATGAGGGGGAGATGTGAAAATGCTCATATGCACGTGTCCATGCAGAGACAGATGTGGAGACAGAACCAACTCTAACATTTGCTCATGTACGTTGTTATATTAACCTGAGACAATGAAGAGCTGATGAGTGACAGATTTACAGATATTAACAAGAAACTGCATTGTCCTATTTAGAGCTGCAACTAATGATTATTGCTTTCATTTTCAATGAAATTGAGTGAACAAATAATCTTTGCGCACCATGGTGGCCTTTGGGGGTTAAGGGTACTGACCATAAACGCATCATCCCTCGTTTGCATGCCATCTCCCACCTCTTTCTATCCTTATTTTATTTCTTTATTGACTGTCCAGCAAAGCCCAGAATAATAATAATTAGGGCTGTCAAAGACAACGTGATAATACCACGTTAACGCATTCAGCGTTTTTAACAATGCAAATTTTTCATGAACCCAACTTGCAATTTTTAGGTTGTAGGGGGTTTTAAAGCAAGAGTGAAAATACTGGTATATGAAACAAGAAAACTGGTACCAACTGTGTCATACTTTGTCATGTTTGTCAAGAAAGATGCTAAATACCCCTCCAAACTTAAGCCAAATTTTGATGAGGAAAAACTGTCATGGCCATTTTCAAAGAGGTCCCTTGACCTCTGACCTCAAGATATATGAATGAAAATGGGTTCGATGGGTACTCACGTCAATTCAGCACACTGACACACCCACAGCTTGTGTTGCCTGTTGGGCTGCAATTTGCATATATATTTTTTTAAATACATGTATTTTTTAATTACATTTTTTATAAGCTGTGAGGCTTTTTGGACAATACTTACAATACTTTATTTGTGTTCTTAATTGAGTTCCAGTAATAAGTATATACATACATCTGCATAAAGCAGCATATTTACCCACTTCCATGTTGATAAGAGTATTAAATACTTGAAAAATTTCCCTTTAAGGTACATTTTGAACACGTCTGATTAATCGCGATTAACTTGGACAATGATGTGATTAATAGCAATTAAATATTTTAATCATTTGATAGCCCTAATAATGATGAAAATAAAAAAAACAATATTTGTTTGGCGTATAAAATTGTGGAAATTGCCCATTTTGTATCTGACAGTACATCGAAAGCCAAAAGGGGCGTCTTCAGATGTCTTATTATGCCCGACCAACAGTCCAAAACCCAAAGATGTTCAATGTGCATAAATATGAAACTCACTTCACATTTGAGAGGCTGGAACCAGAGATTGATGATACATTTTTAAACACTGATAACCAAATTTGCTGCTGAATAATTTTCTGTCACTCAGTGAATTGATCAATCAACTACTTCTTGTTTATGCTCTTACAAGCGTTATTGCTGTACTCGAGGGCAGATAAATTATCTACCAAGCGTTTGCATAGAGGCTCAGAAAGAGTAAAATATTGTGGTTCTGGGGTTGTTTTGCTATCAATAATAGCACGATTTTGGCTTTATGCAATACAGTGACAGTCTTTCTTTTTACTACATCTTAAAGTGTGATATGATGGCTGTTATTAAGCTGGAAAAGTGACATGAACTCTGTATTGTTGCATGTATAACCAGAAAAAAACTTTAGCTACAGCAATTAATCGATTAGTTGTCAACTACTGAATAAATTGCCAGCTGTTTTGATATGTGATTAACCAGTTTGAGTAGTTTTTTTTTAGAAAGAGTCAAAATTCACCGATTGCAGCTTATTAAATGTTACTATTTTCTGGTTTCTTTACTCCTATATCACAGTAAACTTGAATATCTTTGAGTTGTGAACAAAACAAGACATTTGAGGATGTCATCTTGGGCTTTAGGAAACACTGATTAACATTTTTCACGATTTTGTGATACTTAATAGACAAAACAACTAATCGATTAATCAAGAAGATAATCAAATTAATCGACAATGAAAATAACCGTTCATTTTAGCCCTAGAAAAAAACAATATTGCTATAACCAAAATCTCACATCATCGTAAATTTACAGTATTGATATGTTTTTATATTAATAATTTGTCTATTGTATAGTCATCTGCAAAAGTATTAAGATTGTCAACAGAAACTTGAGACCAATTGTGCAGCCTTAAACTCAGTTACTGTAATGTCTTAATGTCCTTTAAAGTATCTGGAACTCATCAGTGCCCCTGATCTGCAGGTCGGCTGTAGATCCTCAGTAATGTTGCTCAGATCGAACCTTATTTATGAGCCACTGAAAAGCTGCGTTGCAAACATACGCTGGTGGGGAGATAAATCTCCTCCTCAACCATCAGCTCATAAGATGCACAGTTGCTGCGTTCTCACCTCCTGCTCCCAAATGTCAAATAATTCATAAAAGCAGCATTAGACAGTGAGAAAGACGCCTTAAACTGTGAACGCAATCATCATTTCTTTTTTCGCTGGTGTCTTGTTTCTGGCCTGGCTGTATTTCTCTATATGATGGACACACACACACACACACACACACACACACACACACACACACACACACACACACACACACACACACACACAGCAACAGCAGGAAAATGCTGCAAGCCTGCACGTGCCGTGAGATAGCGCCAATATGATGGTGTCACAGCGGGATGACAAGGTCAGATAGAAAGGTGTCGGCAGGCACTCCACAGGGAAGCAGCACCATCAGTGGCTGGGAAGATAAAACTCTTGCTGCCCTTGACCCCCAAGATCTCCAGCATTTTATGGCCTCGTTCCTGTCTCAACTTTATGTCCAACTAGGCCATAGTGCTGCTTCAACTAAATGAAGGACTTACCATTTCATATATAGAACACTCTGATTGAAATTTCTGTCTTTAGATAATACTTAAGAGGTTCTCGTCCTGGACATGAGTGGACATTAGTGATGTGGGACTAATGTAACGACATAGTCCACCCAGCAGGTACAATATAATCTATATAATCTACATTACTGTGCTGTGCTATGTGTTTACATCCGACTGATCACCTACTCAGTAGTCCGATACTGTTAGATGACAAAACAATAATGCTTCCATCACTTTCATGAATGCGTGTGCTCCTGCAGTAAAAGCAGCAGTGTAACTGATCCGGTTATTAATAGATAGAATACATTAATGCTGTTGAGGGCTGACGCTTGAATCAATAACAGACAAGGATGGCGTCCATTTTATTATTTCCTTTAAATAGCTGAAAGGATGTATGTGCGTGTTGTGCACATACGTTACTTACTCTGTCAGTCTGGGTGATGGAGGTGCAGGTTTTGTTCTGTTCAGCTAACATGTCACATCAGGTCAGTGAGCGTCTCTGAAAGGGGATGGATTAATAGTCATTTCTCAGCAGCCATTTGGATATTACAGCTATTTTTGCTGAAAAAGAGATTTATTAAGGCAGGTGTCCTTATCAAGTTTTTGACCCATTTCAGATCTGAGTGTCTGGATGTTTAATATTGATTATTTGTCTTTATTGTTTTTGGTAGTTTTGTTGGATTTTCCTACCAAATACAGCTGCACATTGCACTCTTGTGCAAAAGTAGACCAACATTAAAATAAGTAAAGCTGACTGAATTTAGATATGGTTGACAAGAAACAAATGCTGAACCTCTTTTGTAGTTCTGTGAAGGTTCTCATTCATCCAGGTCATATTCATTCTGGCAAAAGTTGAATCGAAGGCAACTGGACTTAGATTTGTCCCTGAAGACGTTTCACCCCTTATCCAAGTGGCTTCATCAGTTCGAACGCTGCAGTCTGACTAGTCCCCACTAGTCTGACGAAGAGTGGAGTAAGACCCAGGTTTTTTGTAGTTAAAGTATGTCAAAGCTTTAGTAATAAGGGCACTTTCACAAGCCCTAGTCCATTTGGCTAGTCCAAATCAGAGTGAAATTTATAATTTTGGTTTGCTTCCTATTAAGTCTGGTTTCACAAGCAGACCAAATTTTAAACAATCATTCGCCGAGGGGCATGTACGAAGGAGCGAAATGATCTTTCTCATCTCAAGAGCTTCCTCTTACATGCAGGGAATCGCAGACTTTTATATGTTGCTGTCAAAGTGCTTTGACTGTACTCATCACTGATCTACTGTGCCCACAAATCCCTTCTCTTCTGGTTTAGACTTTAGAAACGTCGCTATTTTTGTGGGCTTTATTAGCATATTCTGTGTGTTGTCTTCAACCGATGTGTCAAGCAAAAGGTCAGTCCTCTCCCACTAACGTTAACCTGTCATTTACCTGTGTCCAACTCTACAAACCCCACACAGGCAGTCTGCATTTTCCTTCCCTTGGAAGCGGTCCAGGACCACGTCTTCATCTTCGTCTCAGACCAGTTGTTTTGATAACTGAGTTCACAACCGCCCAAACGAACCACACCAGAGTTTGAGTAAACAGACTAACAGACTAAATGTTGGCTTATGAAAGTACACTAAAAGTACCTGATTTTCTGCTCTGACAGTTAACATAAATGGAAAGTAAATTTAAGCAGCTTGAGTAAAGAAGCTAATCATATAATTCATCTTCAGGAGAGTCTTGGTAAACCTGTCAGACAGGAGACAACATCCCAGTTATCAACCAATCCATCCGGCCTTTCAGCAGTGACGCACCAAACAAAAAGTCACAGTTACATACCATTGTGGCCTGTTGTTACCCGTTTTCTGCTGTTAGTTTTCAGCTGAGAAGCCGTGCAGCATGAAGCAGCTAACAATGTTGATTTACACCGTGTATGCAAATCCTTTCAATGCTCAACAGCTTTGTGTAGAAACGTTTTGAATATTAATAACATCGGGTTTTAGGGTCTTGCAGTGGTTACACGACATTTGCGTGAATACAGGAGGAGGAAGGAGGTGCAACTGTTCAAAACAGATGTTAGCTCTTAAACTTCGTCAGATGCAAAAGGACACAGGCAGTTTACCATCATTTTCTTTATATTTCCATATTTCCATTCACGACTGATCAGTTGTTTCAGCTCTCGTTGTCTTCACAAATATTCCCATAACGTGCAAATGCTCATCTTCGTTTTTGGACAACATGAAATGTGGCCAGTATTAGCTGACTTGACACTTTGCTCCATTTTTCTACTGTAGATGGTTAAATGGCCAGGCCGACTTGTTTTGTTTCCGGTTTGCAGCCTCTACTTCTTCTAAGATCTGTTTACTGACAGATTATTCATGATTTTGTGTTATCCATGCAAAGCCTATAGCGCCAACTTCTGATCAAACTACATGTAGCTGAGTTTATTCAGATGTCAGAAAATAGGAGCAATCTGTCCATAGTGCAAGGTGACGTCTTCAAATTATGTTAAGTTATCCAAAAGAACAGTCTACAACCTGGAGGCATTAAATCTGCGAGATAAAACAGAGAAAAGTGGCAAAGACTCACATTTGAGAGGCTGGAAACAACAATTGTAACTGCATGAGCAGTCGGTTTGTTGGTCTGTCCACCACTCTGGTCCAGACTGAAATGTTGATGTACATAAATACAACATACACTGTAAAATATTTATAAATATCAAAAGTAGGAGAAGTACAAGGAAGGACAAGTAAAATTACAAAAGGAACAGCATCAAAATATACTTAATATACAAAAAGTAAAAGTGCTAATTTTGCACAATGGCCCATTTCAGAATCATATCACATCATATATATTATATTACTGGATTATAATGAGTGATGTGTTAATTTGGGCATCACTTTAATGTTGCAGCTGTAAAACTGGAGCTAATATTCATTGATTCAAAAGTAATTCAAATGTATAGAGTTTATATATTACTTGGTAGTGTAACCTATGATAATATATAATAATGTATATATAATGTATTTGTTGATTATATTTAGTATTATTAATCTGAATCCACAAAGCAACTAGTAGCTAAAGTTTTTATATGAATGTAGTGCAGTAAAATGTAAAATATTTGCCTCTGAAATGTAGTGAAGTAGAAGTAGTAGCATAGAATGGAAATACCCAAGCAAAGTACAAGTACTGCAAAATTGTACTTAAGTACAGTACTTGAGTGACAGTAGTTACATTTCTCCACTGATAGATATTTATGGTCATTAAAGGAGGAGTCCTCTGAATTTGGTTGATACGGTTTCTATAGCGCCAGCAGCAGGTTGATGTTTTTGGTTTTTAGTGAAATAGCTCAACAATTATTAGATGGATCGATTTTATATATTCATGTTTCCCTCTACTAACCTTGGTTATCCTTTAACTTTTCATTTAGTGCCATGCTGATGTGAACATGTAGCCCAAGTACAGCCTCTCTACTAGCTGGTGCTTGATTAATAACCCTAACAATAAACTGATTTAGCATATTTGCTGTTCATTCGTTTTCTGTCATTTGAGTAATAGATTAGTAGATTAGATTAATAGATTTATTGATTTTTTTTTCCCAGCAGAACTGAGGTTGTATCCCCAACAGCTTAGTATGTTGTTTTGTCTATAACTGTGATAGAAAGTGGTGTATTGTTTTATACATTTTGATGAAGACAAGGAACAGTAGTGTGTGTCACAACACTGACTAATATTCACAAGTTCTATTTCCTGTTTTCGGATCGCTGAATTGCACACCATCCGCCCTTCCCTTTTACCATTCATGAAGTCGCACACAGTGGAAAGGTTTCTGTCCCCGCAGATCCCTCCCTAAGCTAAGCCAGGCCAGGCCAGGCCAGGCCGGGCCGTCTCTGTGATGTCACAGCAAGCCCCAGCTGCCTGTGCTGTCCCTGGACTGACTGTCCGTCCCACTGTAGCCCATCTGAGCCTATGGGGAGCAAGACGGAGCCGGACGGGGAGGGGGATTAATGCTGCAGCTGCCCTGTTGTTGTTGTGAGTGCTGGTTACAGCATTGTGATCTGATAAGCGACTTATGGATGTTACTGTTGCTTAGATCGAGGCAGTATCTATATCTCCCTTCAGCTCTTCCTCCCCCAATTCATAAATGGTTGGAGATGGAGGAGGGGGGGCTCTCCTCTGTGGGATTTTGATTCCCATGAATAGACTATGGCTGCTCTGTCTACTGAAATATTTATCTGGCATAAATGAATCATGTACAGATCTTTCTTTGGTGGCGATGAGCAGATACAAAAGGCACTTTAGGCTCAGTGGGTTGAGAAATCCCAAAGCCCAGGGATTTGGAACTAATTTGACCTAATAACAATGGCAGCCTCAGTTTGAGTTGAACAATGTGCAGACTGACAATATTACACATCACCTTTCTGTCTTTTTTGTTACATGGTGGTCTGTGTGTGTTTTACACGGGAGCCATTCCTTTGCATTTTTCTGTCAGAGTATTTGATGCAGTTTTTCTTCACAAAGCGTCTTGACTGTGGTTCGGCTGCCATTCATTTTGTTCCTGTTAGATCAATGTCAGTAGCCCCAAGCTGCCTGCCCCCACCCGCCCTGGTTTTATTGAATGAATTGCGTGGGAGCCTAGTTGTGGCCAGGTCACGCGTCTCTTCCTCCTCATCTACACTTTATTGACCAGCCTACAACTCTCTCAGGCTCATTAGAGCTTGTTCGCTATCTCACCCGTTAGATTGGACCTATTCCTGGAAGAACAAAAAGCCTTTTTACCATTTGATTTGCCTCCAGATGGGTGTTATACCCCCGATGATTGACTCATGGGCCTCTCTGAAGAATCCCAAGGCATAGTCATGGAGCCAACTGACTCATCGCCATGTAATCTTAGACGTTGTAGGTGACCAAAGAAGTTGTAAAATGCTGCCAGCATGTGACATGATATCTTATATGATTTGTTACAAGCTTGAGGTCACACATGAATAGCCAGAATAAGATACATTTCCTAAAAATATCTCGACTATGACAATGATTTCTAGTTATTTTAAAAACAAGGATTAGTGTTGTGACTGTGATAATAGAGTGCCTATATACTAACCATATTCTGAGGATTTGAGTATTTGAGATTTGATGATGTGCGGTGCTCGGTTATATGCTTGAGGTCATTATTGTTCCTGTCGTTGCTGTCTTTAGATGCATTTAATCTTGCTTGTGTTGACAGTCATGGCTGCTATCATCTTCCACCCCCACCACTTCTGCCTGACCTGAGCAAATACCCTCAGGATATTATAAATCTGCAGACGCTGGTTTTGTCTATGACCTGTTTTCTTTATGAACATTATATGAATACTGAAGTGTTGTTATTTCTTCAGATTCAAGAGTAATTGTGATTTCTCTCAAAATTAAGTTGTGTAGAGCTATATTGTCACTAGAACTGTCCTGTAATCAACTAACACTCTGTTTATCTGGTTTAATCAATAGATCTGTAAGTTTCTCCACAAGGAATCACACAAAAGCGCCTTTAAATCTTGTGTTTACCAGAGATGTATTTCTTTGAAATATGTCATTCGTTGTGAAAAAAGCATAAAAAAACAACTGATCAATTAAAGAAAGCCTGGTCGACTAAAGCTGGGGACACACCAACTTGACATCAGAAAACTAGTGGCGACAAAGGCCACCCGTTGAGTCGCCTCATGTCGCCTTTGTTTTGGCCGTCAAGTTGCACACAAACTCACCGCAAAGACTGCAGCCGACAGCCAGTCACCACGTACGTTAAGCACTTGGGTGAGATGAAATAACTGTCCACACCAGAAGGTGGCGGTAGTCTGTATTTGCCATTCAAAAAGGGAGACTGAAATACCGAGGACTGTGGACGAGGTTATGATACATACTTGAAATAAAGTGGTGTTTGCTGACTATTTTCGCACCACTGTCACTCGCTGCTGCATTCCAGATGGCCATGTCGTTGACTTTACTCAGTTGCTTTCTTTCCACACTTCCATTTTTCTTTTTGTGCACTGATCTGTTTAAGCTGAACAGCCAATCATCCATGCTGAATCGGCTGAAAAACCACCAACACAGGCATACTAGGCTAACAGACGCTCACTGACAGCCCCAAACTGTCCCATGGCCGATCGTCGGCTTGGTGTGTTCATAACGACCAATTGGTTGACTTATTGACTAGATTAGGTTAGAGGGGGCAACCGTAATTATAAGCATGATTTCTTGCAGTTATTTAGAGATTTATCTGACCACACACACAAATTACTATTGATGATAGGAAAATAACAAGTGTTTTAGTCTGATTGCCATATTTTAAAAAAACTATGTCAGTTATCACAGAAGGGATTTTCCATGACTGATGGTTGCAGAAAGTATCTGTTAACCTACAGCACTCACCGAGGGATAAAAGACAGACAGGGGAAGACCGGCATGTCTTGGCTAATGCCAAAGCATGCTGGGCCCAGTTTTTTTCCCATTGGGCACAATCTCCAAAATACGTGCCCCCTTGTGACTATTGTTCCACCCGTCTGTCTGTTGGCTGACACAAGCAATAATCCTGACATCTGGCCTGCATCCAAACTCATTACGACACTTGATGGCATTGATCCTTTCTCTAGAGGCTTCCCCTCCAGAGCCCTGTGCTTCTGCTCTCTACTCCTACTGAGCTTTATATGCTTCCTTGTTTCTCTCTCTTCGCTTTCCACATTGTTTTTAAGCAGCCAGCTAGCATTGGTAGTAAGCTGGCTCCATTAATAGATGAAAGGTGTTGTTATGAAGCCTAATATAGCACAGATTAAGAGTCATGTTCGCCATGAGTATCCGCCCAGTTTCCCATTCTTGCTCTCTTTATTGATGTCAGGGTAGTTGAGCTGTGACACGCCCGCAGTTAATGAAATTAGTGCTGAGAAAATGCACAGTGTCCACCAGGGAATATTAAGAGCAGTTCCCACTGAGACATCTGTGGTAGTGGCTGAGTACATTACCCACACAGTGTGTTAGAAACTAAAGAAATGAGTGGGATGAGGGGGAGGTAGATCCTATTAATGCCTCCTCCTCCACGTCTCAGCCTCATGCAGACTCTTGGACTGTGGCGTTGGCCTGTCAGAGCTGGCCCTGTGTGCTACTTTTAAATTTGGTGAAGGCCAAAATTACAGTCAGGGGGTGCACATAAATGTCAAACTGTTTCTATTGTTACCTTTGGTACGTCAGCTGTAACAGCTGTGCATTTTGACACCAATCTGTGCTGATATGAGTTGTTGCTGTAAAATTATTCATCAATCTGAAATAGTGGGACTAGTCTAGTTTTTCTTTAGGCAACTCCACAAGCTCAGCGGACCACTTTCTGGCTTTGGCTTTACACTTGCTTTTCTAATCCAATTAAAGTGTTCAACACGTAGCCTTTAATTGGATCAGGTGCTCTAGAATAGTAGCTGTAGTAGAAACCTGGAGATCCGGTAGCTTTTGAAGACTTGAGAAGCACAACTCCTAACTACCTGCTCATTTGGTTGTAAGTAATTACGCTACCAACTAGCTGTAATCAGAATAGCATAACAGTACACAATCAGAATGAAAACAAAAGAGACAGCACAGAGTATTGTTAATAGTGCTACTATATTAACACCTTTTTGTCTTCCCATTTATTGTAAAAATCTAAATTAAAGTTAAATCAAAGGGCCATAGATGGACTTGTGGGTTATTCAGGCAAACAAGTCCATTGTCTATGCAAAATGTGTGTTCCTGATGATTTATTTATCGAAAAAAAAAAAAAAATGGTCCTACATACCTACCTACCTACCTACCTACCTACCTACCTACCTATATAGCTGCAGGTGCCCACAGCTTTACACAATTCCTTAACAAAAGAACACAAAATACTAATTATGCAAAAAACAAGAAAATAATTAAACTAAACAAATAAATAGCAAAACAATACACTGTCAAAAATCGAAATAAAGTAATCATCTGTAATACTAAATCAAACAACGCTACTTATATTAGTAAAACAATTAATAAATAGCACTTACACCTTTGTTTATAGTGATACCAGCATACTATACATATGTTAAAATACAGAATAGTCCAACCCGATATTACACCAAAACGTGTAATACTGTAGACCCGCCCGTCCTCCAGAGGACGGCGTGTCAGTGACACGTTTTTCCCAAGTGTGAATATTACACGCCTATATGGCGGTGCAGTACCAGCAGGTGGCAACAAAACCATTTAGTTCGGTTTAGGAAAAATGCCAAAAATAAGTTCATACCTTAAGTAAAAACATGAAACGTAACATCACTACGGAAAACACATCACTAACTTAACTTAAAATATGAAACAACCGTCTCAAACAGCGGTCTCCTGGTTGAAAGTCCTGTGTTTGTTGGACCCACCCTGCTCACCCACTACCTGCTATTAGCTGTGTTTCTCCCCTTATATTCTATATCTTTACATTGCAGTCAGTTCAGACTACACTGGCTTTATTATTATATGCTTTTGCTTTGTGCATTATCGCGTCATTTACACACATTTTTTTGTGACCAGGCTGCACATTTGTATGTTCATCGTTTTGTGTTGTCTGCAGTTTTACTTAAACTCTGTGTATAAGCCCTCGTGTCAAAGCTGCTAAAGGGAGAGAGCAAAAGTAAGTTAAGCAGTAGCAGCACCAGCTGCAACTGGTGCATTGCAGCACCTGGCCTACCACGGCACACCGGCTCCTGCTGCGAGGGCTCATTCAGAACACAGAGACCCAACATCAATCACAGCTGCTCAGCTGACTCCTCTGGCCTGCTATTTCACACAGGCCTTATGCTGCAGTCGCCAGCTACGCCAGCCCCCTGATTTCATTTGTCACTGTAGATACTAATTCCTCGATCACCCAAGCTTCTTAAAGATTTCCTGGCTTACTTTGTTTACTGGCTTTGTCACACTCACTTGGTACAAGCTGAGATCACACTTTGGCATACAATTATCATTGAGGCCCGAGTATCACTTAAACACTGGCTATATATGTTTGGCCGTCACCCTCTTGGTTTTAAGCCGTTGCAATCTCTGGTTTTGGTCGTGTCCATCTTATTTTTGGCTGTCTCCATCTTGTTTTTTTGGATGTCATGTTGTTTTTTTGGTTGTCACCATATTGGTTTGTGGTCATCGCTGTCTTGGTTTTTAGTGGTGGCTATCTTGGTTTTTGGCCATAGCCAAAGCGGCGAGGCCTACAGACAAGAGCAGTGAAGTTACCTCCTACCACCAAGGTGATGTCAGATCAGTGGAACTCAAGAATATTACGTAGTCCTGTAGTGACCCTCGACCTGAAAGTACCTGCTATACTTCTCCCAGGGCCAAATTTAGATCCTAGAATGATATCACTATTCAAAAATTCAGTTGTACTGTGTGTCCTTAAGGGCTGTACAGTTATGGCCAAAATCTAATCTCTATTATTTTGAACAATATTGAATCACCATTATTTCTTGCAAATATTTTTTTGATTTTAGGGACAAATATTTTTAGCGCAATTGTCTGACAGTGTGTGTTTGTGCTAGATGCCCGCTGTAGCTTAACTTCAGTGAGTTTACGACAGACTGATTGTGGCGGTGTGTGTTTGTGAGTGGCATTATAGCTGTAACAGACAGTGTGTGTGTGTACAGTTTATTTGTTGGTGAATAAATGCTACGAGGCTACAAACTACAACTCCTCAGCTTGAAGTCCCAAGCCAACTTCCTGTATCTGCGCCAGCTATCTCTTAAGGTGGACCAGCTTCTGTGGCGAGTCGCTCCTCTGCGTTTGTTTTCAGCTTGTTAATTAATTATTAATATTTCTTTTAACCATTAACCGATAGCGTTAATCGGCAAAAAAGGCAAAAAAGAGGCACTTGTGTGTGTTACTTTGCCTCTGTAGACGGGGTCTAAAACAAACAGATGGACAGTTAACATGGATGCTTTCCATGCTGGAGAGGAGACAGGTGCTGCGTCATGAAAAAAAGGATGTCTAGGGAGGTTGCGGGTATATCTCAAGCCTCTAGCTTGAAGCTGCTTGCTGCAGCGCAGGATGGCAAATAGGAAACACACAACAGAATCTCTCCATCGAACAGAGTGACTCGCAAATATGTACAAGGACTTACAACCCGCACATCCAGTGTATTACATGGTGTAACTTATATTAAATACCATAAACCAGTAAATAGGATTGTACAGGCAGCTGGTATTATTTTCAGGTTCAGCCTTTTCAGGAAGTCATTTTGCCAGTTTGGCATTACCAGTAGTCGAAAATGCTTCACATTATAGCTTATGCCTTCTGAAATAGCAGGATTTACTGCTTCTCTTATATATAATAGTAAACTGGAAATGTTTTGGTTTTGGACTGTTGGTCAGACAGAGCAAGAAACATCACTTTTTTGCACAAGAAAAAAGCCCTTTGTTTTTTGTATTTTCAGATATTTTATAGATCAAACAATTTATCAATGATGAAAATAATTCATTAGTTTTCACTCGAGACATTTTACAGCGACTTCTGTGTGAGTGGACATGCTGGAGAACAAATGTCCTGCCAAATTGAAGAACCATTTTCAACTGAAATACCTAACACATCGACAGAGGCAGATCTTACAGGCGTAATCTTCTTTGTAAGATGAGAAATGATAAAAATCAAGAAGATCAACATTCCTGAGCGTCACATTTCCCTGTCCTCATGTTTTAATTGATATGTCTACATTAGTGCCCTCAGCACTGCTAAGAGAGCACTACTTTAAAACTCTTAAGTCAACATTTTCCTCAGACTCTCAGGTTGCATGCATGTGATCTGGTGGGTGCTGCGTGGCCTTCCCTAGCATACAGTAGTAGTGGCGTTAGGGGTTATGAGGTAAGGGCAGAAATAGCATAGCTTCCACAACTACAGATAAACCCTGGAGTTTAAAAATGGAAAGAAGGGCTGTTCTGAGGCATGGAAGGAGGGGGACACAAGAGAGGGAAGCTGGCAGCTTGACACATCAACAACAACAAAACGCAGAGTCATGAGGTACTGTAACCAGAGCCTCATGCCGGATATGCCCCAGTTGCAGCCTGCGTGCCGTCCCCCCTGCCTACACTATTTCCTTCTTGTCATGTCAAGTCAAGAGGAAACAAAAGGCTGACACAGTGTTCAAAGTCACAACTTTCTCTGCTCCTTTTTCACTCTCTCACTCTCACCTTACTCGTGGCACTTTCTCACTCATGTTACAAAAGCCCTGAAACTTAAATTACAGGTTTTGTTATTTTAATGATCCACTTGGCTTTGCATAGAGGATTACTGGAGTACTGACTGCCAAACAAACCTTCCTTCTTACCACCATCATCTCCTGATAGTTTCTCTTCTTAGCATGCTCCTCCAGGGCTAAAAATAACTGGCCCCCTGTAGTCAATTGGTCACCGGGGGAAACACGGGTCAGCTATCCTGGCGCTGTTATGCAAGACGTCAGATCAGCATAGGTGGATTATTGGATTAGTGTGGCGGCAAAGGGGTGCGTGGATCTCGGCAGGAGATTAAAGGGTGGTGCCTACTGCTTAAGTTGGGACACTTCCCGTCATGATGTCCGTGATTATCACCGTTTAAGTAAAGGACCACTATAGGCTAGACGCATGGTCTCCACAGTTTGATGTAGTCAGTGTGATGGTTCTGTTTTTGTGTGTACATTGTGAACAGGTTTGTCTAGAAAGGAAGACAGAAGTTGGTTGTTTTTAAATTTTTCACTACAAATCAATTTGAAACACAATTTTCAGAAAAGTGCAAACACATTTCAACAGGTGCTCAATCTTCCACACATAAGAGGACAATCCCGATTTTGGCTTTCCACAGTTAAATGAGCATGAACGACTGCGATATCAGTGTTTAAACTAAATGCTCTACCACTCATAGATAACTTTGCTGCATTTCAAATCAAGCGCCTCCTAAACAGCCAGCCACCAGGGGGGCAATCGAGATGTTTTAACTTCACTTTTGGGGAGCCGTCATGCTGCTGTGTGTGCACTCTGCAGCAAAAATCAGTGAAAAACTTTCCTTAAAACCTTTCCAGATTAAAAGAATAATATAATGTATTATTTTACTTATTTTGCCCGTCTGCTCTCTGTTCTGTAATAATGTGCTGAATCCAGGTGAAGAGGAACTATATTTAATATATATTAAGTCTTATATTGATGCAAAGGAGATGCACTGTGGATAATAATCATCCTTATTTAGATGCAAAGATTTGTTCATGAGCAGGAATGTAGCGCAACATGGAAGAGAAAGCAGTGCTCTGTAATCTGGGTGGACAGAGCATCGTTACGCCGGGCAGACAGACACACAGCTGATAACCTGCTAAACTAAACTAAATGTGCCGTCGAGACTTGGACGGCGAAAGTGGCTGCATGTCTGTGACACTACACACAGCGCCATGGCTGCTAACACTCCTGGATGGTGAACTGGGGACAGTGAACGCAGCACCGTGGCTGCTAACACTCCTGGATGGAGAACTGGGGACAGTGAACGCAGCACCATGGCTGCTGACACTCCTGGACGGTGAACTGGGGACAGTGAACGCAGCACCGTGGCTGCTACAGTAACTCTCCTGATGTTGAACTTTACACTCAGTTGTCTGTTGTGCTGATATACTGAAGCTGGTGCACTGCTTCATACCAGACACAGCTACCAACAGCTTGTTGGTTAACGGTTAATAGTCAGTTAACGATGGTCAGTTATTGGTTAAGAATTTTTTATTTTAAATTGGCATCCCTACCTCTTGCCAATCAAAAAATTTAAATATTTGTGGGTGTTTTTAAAAAAATAAAAATAGAAAAAAATCTGTGTTGCATACATAAACATCTCTGCGACCTACATACAGCCCTCATTTGATGTGTTGATGCAGCCTACATGGATCCATCCCACTTTGCTGAACCTAGTGGGAGCAGAGCAGTGTTGAATCTTCCAGAGATGGAGAGAAAAAGAGCGTTAAGCACCAACCATTCCAGCGGCGAATGGCAGCCTCTGGCAATTAAAGATTTTTTTTTTTTTTTTTTTTTTTTTTTTCATTTAATGATCAATAAGACAGAATATCTGAGTGAGGAATGAATGACTTCTGTAACCTCTTCTGTTATGCATCTAGTTTGGACTTTAAGTGGGACTGCGTACCAGTTTGTAGGCTAAATAAATATTCAGAAATAAAGTTGGAGTAAAGCCTTCCATGTACAGTACCGCTAGTATATTGTAGTTGTATGACACCACATACTGTAGCTGATCCTCACAGTTATCTACTGTTGCCTGCAGGATGTCAGTCTTGACAGGAAATTCCCAGCTCTAACAGTATCCAGGAACAAACGATTTCAGAGGTAGCTGCTGAAATGTCTCTTGAGGAATCGGACTGTGGACATTTCCTGAAGGCTTTATGTCACTTTCACTTCTTATGAAGACGTTTAACTTTGGCCAGGGTTTTGTCATACACATTGAAAGGAAGAGGCTGGTCTCCTAAACAGACAAAATGTGATGTGTATCTATAGACAACATGAAGATTACAGGACATTATCACCTCCACACAGTAGATGTTTGTTACACTGTATGAGTCAGACTGTTTAACACAAAGCCAGTGATTCCCTATATTATTATTATATAACAGGGCTTTTCTCCAAGTTGTCATTTTACTGTGGAGGTGGTAATGAGAGATGTATTGTCAGTGACATGTCATTTGACAGTCCCACTGTTACATTCTCTAAAGCGCCTTCTCACTCCATTAAGATAATAATGTGAGCATTACACTGCTATTAGAGTTAGATTATCACTCCTGATCTGAGGAAAGTGTAGAGAATTACAAATGTCTCCACAATGGATTGTGTAGGCTGCAGTGATTGTGTCCCACTACAATGACTAATACATTGTGTACTCCATCATATACACAGTAAAATAAAGGTGTTGTAGTGTAGTTTGACACTCTCTTTTCAAACGTATTACAATGAGACATTTTACAATGCCAACTTTGATCAAAGCACCAAAAACACATATATCTAAAGCCGCCGAAGCACCAAGGTCAACTGCAGTCTCAAGAGTGTTGAAATCACTGACTCACCTTTCATAGACTCCAAAGACTTCCTCTGGGGACTTTTCGACACGCACCAACCCAAACACTTCAAAACCTTTTCATCTTACTTTTGTTTGTGCTCAAGGCAGGTTTTGTTTCTCATAGAATGTCTTTTTCTTCTCTCCCACGCTGCAGGATATGAAAAGACAGAGGACGCATCAGAAAAGACGTCCTTAGCTGACCAAGAAGACGCCCGACTGATATACCTCAACCAGCCCCAGTTCACCAAGTTTTGCAACAATCGAGTCAGGTATGGAAACGTTTATGGAAATTTATTGAATACGATGAGAAATATTTTTGTACTAAATGAACCAATGGAGTATGTGAGAGCTATATTGTTATTATTATTATTATTATTATTTATTGAAAACTGCTTGCATTAAGCTGATATGAGTGTGGCAGTGTAACCAGCAGGGAAATGTTGGTGCATGCTCGAGTGCTGACAAGAGTCCTTCATATGGTAACTGGTCTAGCCATAGACTGTATATAAGAATGGACATAGTCACCATGACGTCACCCATTGATAAATGGACTGCTGGGTTGAAACTTTGAGTTCAACATTTTGGCTATTGCCATCTTGGTTGTGGAAACAGAGGTGTCACGAAAGCATGGAGCAAAGTACAACCGAATGCTGAATAAGACATTTTCAAGTGATCAAAAAGGTTGTAATTAACTTTCATGACCTGAAAACACACTGTGAAAGTGTTAGGCCCTGTCTACACGCAGGCAGATATTTTTAAAAATGGATATTTTCCTGAGTTGTAAAAACAATGTATGCACACAACCTTTGTTTTAAAAATATCTTTGAACGCAAAAACAACTCCAAACGCTCGCCATAATGTTTGCAAGTCGCCACATGTTAAGGGTCAAGGATTTTTGTTACCGCCCCTCTCACTCCTGTCCTCCAGCTTCATTACAGTCAGTAGGATAACAGTTATTGCTGGTGAGGGGCTGGGATTCCTGGTGGAGCTGCATCACTCTGCTGTCATCAACTGTGTCTTTACATGCAAAAATAATCACCCAAAAGCACATTCAATCACCATTCAGCCTCGACACGTTTAATGTGTTTCCTGCTTTGGCCTCCTGTGACTGGAACATTTTTCAAATGTAAAGTAGTGATTAGTTAGCCGGTGGTCCGCCGTCTTTGTTATTGTTTCTGGCACACGCTCATTACACAACGCAGCAATGGGCATGTGTGAAATGGATGTAGACAGGACCTTAAAGTTGTAAGATGAAAACGTGGACATCTCCCAGACAGGACAATGCCTAAAGCATCCCCTGCTTTATGGTCTATTTTACTCTAAATGGGACCATAATTTACTAAATGAACATCATGTTGTATTGAAGAAGACTTGAAACTAGTGATTGAGACCATAAACTCATGGTTACAATGTTTACTGTGGTACTAAATCAAGTGAGAAGTAGGTTCATTTTCTCATTGACTTCTATACAATCAGACTTCTTTTTGCAACAAGAGGAGTCGCGTCCTGCTAGCTGTTAGAGAGCATGAAAGTTGAAGGCACGTCAGCATTGGCAGACCCGGAGTTGCCCTCCACGTCTAACACATAGCATTACCGCTGCTTGGGTGGTATTCCATGTGAACCTAATACTTGGGTAGTAGTAAAGTTTATGGGGTCCACATTTATAGCTTCCCTAGATTAACCTGGAGTGCCACCCAAGCAGGGGTAATGCTAGAGTGTTGTAGGCCTGTGGTGGTCTGTTTGTAGCGCCTTCAAAGTAAAATACACAAGTGCTTGTTGTCATCTTGTACGTCTCTTTCCTTTATATTAAGCATCGTCGCTTTACTTTTGTGTGCTGGGAAACAAAATGCCGTCTACTCTCAATGCAGTCGCAGAGGAATGGAATTACACGACAGTCTGTCCACACACATCCAGATGTTGAGTCACTTTCACTAAACTGAGCAAGCAACAAACTTTGAAGAAAAATTTGATATATCCTATGTTAGATTTACAACAGAAGATGAAGACAACATCTTCATGCTGTTGAGGTTTCATGTACAGCTGATGAGTATCCTGTAGGTTCCCGTCTGTGCTAGCCATGAAAATACGGCGTCACACTGGTCACACGAGGTTGACCTCTATCACGTATCACCCAGCATTCCCTGTGTGATTATGTAAAGTGCTTTAAAGATGCTTTCCCCATGTCACTTAAAATTACATTCTCCTAGCTGCTTTAAAAATTCATTCTCAAAGTTGTATTCTCTCAAGGATTTTGCTGTTTGTGCTATTTCTGACTTGCTAATGGCAACCCAGAAGCCATTTGTGCTTTTCATGGTGACCTGCAGCACTTTACCTTTAACCCTATATCGAACTTCAGTGTCACAAGCACAACAGTTGATTTAAAGCATGTCTAGATTAGTGTGGCTGCTACTTAAACATCACCCAAGCGAGAATGTCCTGAATGCAAGCAGTCTTGACAATTCAGAATCCATTTTAAGGGCCTTTTTTTGAGCATATGCTATGAAAATGTTGTCAGGAAGAGAGAAAATACAGTAATATGATGCTTTGTAAACTTGCTGCCCTTCTCTGGAAAGTAGTAAGTGAATAGCAGATTGATGTACAATATATATTACCTTAAAAACTTTGTATTCAACCCTTAAGATGACCTGTGAATACATGTCCCATGGTTAAAACTGTGTACAGAGCAGTGGTTTTAATGAGAGGAGCCACTACTGATATCTATCACTGCACAGTCAGCCATATGATATTTGGTAAATTCCTCCAAGATTTGTATCACCAGTGGCGCCTTAGTCTAGATAAAGCAGACTGGTCCTTTTTATCCTGTTGGTCCTCTTAGAGGTGCATGGTGCTTTTAGCATTAAAGGTCAGGCTAGTTGGGTCAGGCTGTCCTCTGTCAATGAATATTACTGTTAGCATTCCTGCTGCATGAGCAGCTTGAGATGTGTATGTGCTTACACAGACTATACAGCTACAGTATAAAGTGAACAGGAATATTACATGAAAAATGCAAGCGTGCTGGTGGTTATGACATTTGTTAGGTCAGCTTCATGTATTGACATAACAAATAACAGACGCAAGCAGCTAAAAACACTGCAGAATATCTTCCTTACTCCAGTTTGTTTCTTTGAATTACTCAGCTGTAAGAAAATGGATGCTGATGCTAACTTATTTTAATTGTTAAGCTCATTTTGTAGTAGATGCTGTGTACAGTGTCACATATCATTTTTTGAGTTTTACTTTTGGTTTGGTTATTAATTATTAACAGACTCAGGTCAAAAAGCTTTTGCAATCAAGACAAGCATTGTTAACCTGTTTGGAGTGTAGTGACTAGCTGTCAGTAGTGTCGTGGCTATCTTGTTTTATGGTCTATTTGACTGTAAAAGGGACCATAATTTATTAAATGAACATCATGCTGTATTGAAGAAGACTTGAAACCCGGGATTAAGACCATAATCTCATGTTTACAGTGTTTACTGAGTTAATACATGAAGTGAGATGTAGGCTCATTTTCTCATAGACTTCTATACAATCAGATGTCTTTTTGCAACCAGAGGAGTCGCCCCCTGCTGGTAGAAATAATACAAGTTTAAGGCGCATTGGCTTCACTTGTCAGACCCGGAGGTTACCCACTGAGTATGGCCTTTGCTGTGAAAGAGCACCTCTGCATATTTTAAAAATAATGGTGCATTACACTTTTGTGACCTTACCATAGGCAGTCATTAATTCACTGGGCGGCCTGCTAAAATATAAAAGAAAATATCACATTGGTTCCATTCAGCTGAAGTTCATTCTGTTAACACTATGGTCAACATAAGGTAGATAAAATGATCAAGGTTAAATCATTATTATACATTTTCCAATACTGGACTGAAGTATGACTGTAGCTGTCCACCAGTTAGTAGTTAGTATGTATTAATGTTTTTAGATATAAAATTGACAACAGACTTATCTCTGAGCACACAGTGAACTTGACGGCAGCTTGCATGTTAAAACCTTTTCAAGCCGCATTTGTTTCAGACCCTCCACTTTAGGATCTGGCTGTAATGCATCCAAGTTGTGTCTTATCAAATGATTTCAGAGCTTTAAGTGCTGCTGCATTATTTGAATGGTGAAGTTCACAGCTTGCAGACGGCTTTTGTTGAAATTTTCTTTGGCCTTTGTAGTTTTGGTAACACTTTATTAACTAACTAACCATCTTTTCTAAATGGCAAATTGATAGTAAAATAACTATTAACTAAGTTTAATTAACTATTAACAAATGTTAAATGCTTATTCATTATTAGTAATGCTATAATTTATTTGAACAGTTTATTGTTGCACACATTACACCATTTTATACACCATATATACTATATGTATTTCGTATTTGTTAATGATTATGAAATTATTTATAAACCTTTAAGACATGCAAAATATCTACAGTTATTACATATATAGATGGACCAGATAGTGGTAACACTGTAATGGTTAATAATAGATTTGTAAACATTATTTGGATGACTATTATGAAGTTGAAGTTGAAGATGAACATGTGATTAAAATACCTTGTCAAATGGTTAATAAATACTTAAATAAACAGTTAATAGTGTACTAATGTAATCAGATTAGAATTGTAATAGTCTCTTATCAGCTATGATACAATGTCTAATTTATAACATTACTAATAATTAGTAATTTTTTTTTTTAATATTTTAAGGGGTACCTTTGAATTTTACATGTGCCCAAAAATACAGCCTGTCAGGCTGTAGGCTGCCCTAAAGACCAAGTTTGTGCAAGAGGATTGGTTGCTGTCTCAAAGTGACATGTGGAGACTCTTTCAGGAGCTGGGCGTGTGATAAATGGTGAATCTAATCATACAAGCAGCCCTCACAGGTTTCCTGCTTTCATTCTCTCTCTACAGCATCACTGCCTCCTGCAGAATAGGTCACAGCTCACCATCACACCTATGTATGTACTGTGTGCACATGACGTATGTGACTCCTGCCTCATAACAGAAAGGCATCCTGCTCTCTCTCTTGTATGCATGAGGATTGTCGTGGATTGTTTATTCAGCTGAACTGGCTGCTGGCAGATCTGGTTGTAATGTAAAGATGATTAATCGCAGAGGTGCTGACAGCTCATCCTATGGCAAACAGGTGTGGCTGTACAAACCATTTCACTATTATGTAGCCATGAAATGCTAATATTGCATGACACAGAGACATGGACGTAAACACACAATGTCCATATTAGGCTTGGGCGATAGAACAAGATTACTCTTTGATATGACATTGATTGGCCATGATAACAGAACCATATTCAGTTATGCTGATTACAGGGATTCTGTCAGCAAGCCTGGCAGGCCAGAGATGACTCCACACTGAGGCAAACATTGGGGAATTATATATTATTAAGATGTTTTAGTTCAATAATATGTTTCAGTGATAACATTAACAAGTGTTGGTGTTTGTGGTCAAGAGAGAGACAGACAACTACAACTCCTCGAGACACAAACCAAGTTCATGTGTCAGATTTTTCCATACATACAGTACGTCTCCATTACAACAGTTATGCGTTACTCAAATGAGCGTCTGTAAACGGTGATAAACACATTTCATTTCCTATGTTCTTCACAATTAAAGTCCCCCGTTATTTTCTAATTTAAAAGCTTTTATTATGAAGCAGCAAAATCAGGAAATGTTGGGTTTTCATCGGCAGCAACTTAACACGACTCCTGTGCAGCTGAAAAGTGAAATGGTAAAATAAAGCTGACATATGAAAGTACAAACAGTGAAGTCTGAGATTCAGTTAGAAGCTACAAAAGTAGTGAAAGCTGAACACACAACAAGTACAAATAGAGCCACATCTTGAAAGGATATTAAACAAGAGGCCCTTCATCCAAACTGGTCCTACCAGTTGTTCAGCTTTATTAAAGGTCTATGTGCAGTTGTATTTGCATACCAAATTAGTTAACAACGAGAGACTTTATATCATTTTCCTTTGCACCTTTATCCATCCAACCACCTGTCTGACCATACAGTCACCATATAGAAATGCTGTGTAAATGTTTATGCTTTTAACCCTCAAAGAAGATACTGAGGCTTCTGCAAATAAACTGTCTGAACTGACTGTGATTGTATGAGCTCCAGTGGCTAGCTGAGCTGGCTCCCTTGGCTCATTTGATTATCTCTTTTGTGGTTGAATATATGCCGGTAAATCCTGCTGGCCTTCAAGCTGAGATTGCCCGTCTGGGAAGTGTACTGTACATAACTATACTGTATATTTGTAATCCAACCCATTGGTTTGTCACATTTTTTTGAACGTTAGCTTTGTTTGATTATAATGGTCTATTTAATTGATGTGAAATTTCAATCTGGAATCTTTTTTATGATGACCTTTTTTTTTGTAATTTAGAAGTGATGAGAAAAAAACGTGTCTTTTACTGTGGAAATGCAAACCTTATCAACAGTTAAATCTTAAATCCTGTTTTCTGTTGCTGAAAATAATCAAAAATACTGATTTAGCTGCTAAAATACATGCCATATGTCAAGTGCTAATGTGTTTTATTGTGAAAATGCGTATACAGTGTTTTTTCGATACCCAAAATCCAAATGTCAAACCAAATTTTGATAAATATAAAACTTTGTTGCATGACTTTTTTTTTTAAACTCTCCGTTTGAGCTGCCTGAATGAATAAATAATATTTATATAAAAGTAACACACAGATCTGTGGACAGACGTGGAGTTTCAAGCTTTTAGTGCCGCAGGAACGAGTCCTAAAACCGGAAAGTTAGTTAGCAATTTAGCACTTGTGGTTCTCTTGTCTAGAAGTCAATGGGTTGTTTTGAATTTTTTTTTAGTTAGATGCCTGAAATAAGGCCTGTGGTTAACAGAAGCTGAAGAAATACATCAAATACATAAATATACCACTCGTTGACTAGCTGATTTTCTGCAATAAACCAAAATCAAAATTACCTTTTTTCAAGGGAACCCATACTGTTCTATTTACCGTGATAGTTTTCATCTGGCGACAGCTGGTTAACATTTGTTTCTATTTGTGGCGCCTGGCAGCCCATTTAGAGTCTACTAGGGCCCATGGGTGGGACATGACCCAGTCATTTTAACAACATAATCTGCTGTTACTACCAATCATGAACATTTTGCAGGTCATGGTGTAGATTAGAACATCCTTATCACCTGTTGGCTCTCCTCCTGGTCTCTCTTTTCGTGTGTTAACATGCCATTTCAGTGCTCTTTATCTGTGGAATTAGGGAGTAGTTAGATTTTTTGTCATATTTTGAGCAACAAAGATGAGAGGTATCCGACAAAACACATGTCAAATGTCCAGTTGACAGTTGTTTAACTTGCACAAATCTAGTTTTAACTCTAAGACAAACCAAAATAGACAATCATAATGACTTCCTGTAATGTTAAACCTCTCTACTGTGCTGGAAATGTTGATAGATGACATGAAAAGCTCTTCTGATCTGAGCTGCATGGCCTATAGTCTCTGTGAATGAGTGAGTGGAGGAGGTGCTTCTCTCATATCGTCCTGATCCTCAGGGCACTGCCAGGAAATAAAATGTGAGATCCATAATCATCCATTAAGCAGAGTGTTAAATGAGCTCTTTATCTTGCCCTGCCTCAGTGGAGGAAGTAGTAACTAGAGAGTAGGACCCACCGTGATTTTATAGCACTACCCCATGAGATCAGAAATAAGGATGGAGTGAAGAAAATAAAACAATAAGCAGAAAGATGATCTCAAAGACAAGATGACAGATGTATTGAAAGAGAGAAGAGATGATAAAGCCAGAGCCTTTAGGCGTCTATTTCTTTGTATCTTAAGGGATGAACGGAGACTGTAACTATGCATTAACTATGCACTACCAGGCTCTGTCTGTCTAATACCCAGTGAGGACACCCATACTAACCATTAGTATGGGTTTGGATGATGTATGGCGAAGTATTTCACAACAGGAAGGAGGCTACTGTATTTAAATGTGACTTATATGGACATTGAAATGATCTCTGAATTACAACTGAAGTAACAGAGCAAAGAAAACCAGCTCATCCACTTGCAGAAAAACTGCAAGTGACAATAATAGCATTATCCTACACAAACTTTCCGTACACACATACTGTTGTTTGCTTCAACATTAATCTGCCAAATATATTCCACTTCCTGGTATCTGACTCAGCTTTTTCAGTGGTTTATGATGGCAAACTTTGAACTTCCCCTCATGATGACAGTGTACCACAAACTAATAAACACATTTAATAACCAGCAACCTAGTTACAATACTGCTTTCATACTGAATAATGTAATGTTATAGCTGCCTGTTTATGGATTTGACCTAACCATTGTATCTCACTTCTTTGACTCTCATTTCTATTGTTTTTATTCGTTGTGTTACGAGGAACTACCCTCATGCAAAAGATCCTTGTCAAATGAGGCACGTAAGGCCTGTAGATATACCCAGATAGATTCAAATCTATTTGCATGTCATGTGTTGGTCTTTTCAAAATGATAACATCTTTACATAAAGACAGCTAGGCATCACATCACCCTACTTCAGACAGCTTTAAAATGTTATTATTCTATGAAACCAAAAGGAGGCTGGATGGATTTTTATACTATAAGCAACTAAACACACATATACAGTACATAAACTGTATATACTACTGAAGTATTTAAATATTTCACTTTGAAAACAACTGCAACTGTGTGTGTGTCTGTCTGTGTAAAACAAACACAATTCTCAATGTAAAACCATGTTGAACTTCAACAGTAGTATGTAGAGTAGAGCTGGGCGATATGGCCAGTATCTTTTATCATGATATAGGTCATTTCATATCTTGATATCAATATATATCATGATATGGCATGTTTTTTGGTAATTCAGTTGTTAAATAGTCTACAGTATATGAAATAAGTATAAAGTGTTTTCTCATTTTAAGAATTTATTTGGTTTGAATTTCCCTTTTGTGATATTTCAAGTTGTGCAATGTCAAAATCCAGTGGCTCAGATTGGACAGGGAAAATTCAGACACCAAAGATCAAGATGATTTTGAGACCAAGGAAGCCTGAATGGAAACTATCAGACCTCTCGTATAATATTCTAAGAAACACTTGAATTTTCTCTCTGAATATGAAACTATGACTAACAGCTAGACGTTGTTGAATGAAACAACGCTGACCCTTCCTTGACCCTTGATCTGACGAGGCTCTTCATCAGTCTCTGCTGTGAGGCTGGTGTCAGATTGTACTGCTGTCAGAACAATGCCTCGCTGTTACTCACTCGCTTTCACTCCCTGTAGACAGCTCTGCAGTGCCAGGCAGTCAGGGTGACAGTGAATGTAAAACTCCTTTTACAGTGATTTTTTTTTTAATTCAATTCAATACTAGCTCTTTTCTTTTAACATTACACTGTGCTTGTGGAGGTGCTACAAGTGAAATATGCTGCAAATGTGCTCATCAAATATGATTCAGTATAACAGGAATATCACTAATGTTTACCTCCATATGCTTAACCCCCTTTAGACGAGTTGGAGGCTATACTCTGATATTCTGCAGCATATTAGTGACGGCTTTTGTGTGCGCGAGTGAGCACAGCACTGCCAGCAGCTTGGTATACATCATGTCGTATATGTTCTCCCAAAGTGGCTGTTCTGACTGAATCTTTAACGCAGCTGTAAATCAAGCTGCTGGGAGTGTGACTCTCAGGCTGTTGAAAGCTCCACCAGCATCGATATACTGTACCACCATCATCATCTCCAGCCAACCCAGCCCCACTGCAGCACAGGCAACATAGCTCACGTCTGCCTGGAGCTCTTTACACCCCCTCTGCCAGCTCCCTTCTTCCTCCTAATTATTCTTTATGACCATTGAATCCAATGGCCTCTGCTGTTCATCATGCTCACACACAAACACAGACTCACCTGTCTCTGCAGCAGAACAGACTTTCTTCAGTGGGTGTTGTAAAGGGATGTAAATAATTAACCATTAACCAACATTAAGCATTTTAACCGATTAACACTAACTGTTGAACGGTTAAAAGGAATATTAATAATTAATTAACAAGTTGAGAAAAACGCAGAGGAGGGGCTCGTCACTTTAAGGAGAAAAGATGGTCCACTTTAAAAGAGTCTGAGCCAGCTCAGATACAGGAAGTTGGCTTGGGACGTCCAGCTGAGGAGTTGTAGCTTGTAGCCTCGTAGCATTTATTCACTGACAAAATAAACTGTACACACACAGTCTGCCACAGCTACGTTCACAGCTATAATGTCGCCAACAAACCCACACTCACCACCACCACACACACGGTCTGTCAGAAACTCGCTGAAGTTGCGCTACAGCAGGCACAAAGCCACTGTCGGGTAATCGCTATCGTTAAACCGGGCAGACACACAGCTCTTAACCTGCTAAACTAATCTAAATGTGCAGTGGAGACTTTAACTGGGAAAGTGGCTGCATGTCTGCGACCCTACACACAGCACCACGGCTGCTACAGTAACTCTCTTCGATGGGGAACTAGGGACAGCAAATGCAGCATTGTGGCTGCTACAGTAACTTTCCTGGACGGTGAATTGGGGACAGTGAACACAGCACAGTGGCTGCTACAGTAGCTCTCCTAATGGTGAACTGGGGACAGTGAACGCAGCATCATATCTGCTACAGTAGGTCTCCTAATGGTGAACTGGGGACAGTGAACGCAGCATCATGGCTGCTACAGTAGCTCTCCTAATGGTGAACTGGGGACAGTGAACGCAGCATCATATCTGCTACAGTAGCTCTCCTAATGGTGAACTGGGGACAGTGAACGCAGCATCATGTCTGCTACAGTAGGTCTCCTAATGGTGAAGTGGGGACAGTGAACGCAGCAATCATATCTGCTACAGTACCTCTCCTAATGGTGAACTGGGGACAGTGAACGCAGCATCATGGCTGCTACAGTAGCTCTCCTAATGGTGAACTGGGGACAGTGAACGCAGCCTCATATCTGCTACAGTAGCTCTCCTAATGGTGAACTGGGGACAGTGAACGCAGCCTCATATGTGCAACAGTAGGTCTCCTAATGGTGAACTGGGGACAGTGAATGCAGCATCATGGCTGCTACAGTAGCTCTCCTGACAGTGAACTGTTGAACTCAGTTGTCTGTTGTGCTCATATACTGCAGCTGGCACATGCCATGCACAAATCTTGCCGGTAAATGCTTAATAATCAGTTAACGAGGGTCAGTTTTCAGTTAAGAACATTTTTCAAAATTAGCATCCCTAGTGGGGGGAGGAATTTTAAATATTTTTGAATGTCTAGTTAGTATAAATGCTTTGTGAACAGATTTTGAGAACTAACCATTTATCTCTCTTTCTCTTGTCTCCCTGCTGCACTCGTGGTCTGTTTCCTGCTTGATTCCATCTTCAGCACAGCCAAATATAACGTCCTCACCTTCCTTCCCCGGTTCCTCTACTCACAGTTCAGGAGGGCAGCCAACGCCTTCTTTCTCTTCATTGCACTGTTGCAGGTAAGACGTGGTGTTGCTGTGCCTCTGTGACATACAGGAGATTTAAATTAGAGCTGTATATTGGCAAGAATCCGGCAAAACGATACATACCATGATACAAAGTTTTTGATTCAATATATTGTGATTTTGCATTATATTGTGAATTTGCATTTTGTGTCTGCACGGTTTCTCCCAGTTAGGACGTTGATCTTCTTATGCTCTCTTGTAAAGGTTAGCCCACTGGGCGACATCTACTGACGTCTGCTGGTACAGTGGCAATTTGATTGACACTAGAGACGGTGACACGTATGTTCTACAGAAACAACAGCGAGCTGTCTGCAGATGTGCCTTTTTGCTTATCGGCTTAATTTGCTCAGGCATTGGCTGATACCGATTATGAAATAATGTCCAAAAATCATCCGATTAATCAGTCGGCCTCTAGTAAATGTTATCGTCTCTTAGTGATACAATATATATACAACTTACTGTATAAAGTGATTATTTCATGTTACACAAACTAATGATAAAATAACAGAATTTATATCATTACATGTGTTATCTTACTTTTTTCTGCACTCAGAACAGTGGGATCTCCGTTTGTGTTTATCACAGTCCCTGTAACATCGATGCAGTGTTTTTGAGTAACAATACAGTATCGCAAAACATAAAACCGCAATACTCTGTTTTCAATATTTTCTTACATCCCTGATTGAAATAGAAATAAACTACCTCATTAAAGCTAAATCACTGCTCTTCTCTCAGCTTCAGTATTAGCTATGTTCCCATTAGTGTTTGTCTTTTACTGTTTACCATGACCTAGACGCCATCTCCAAAGGTCATGTCTGTAATTTCACACAGACAAGCTTGCTCTCACATAGACACAGACACATAGAAACAGTACTTTATATATCCCGATTATGAATAATACATGTAATACTATGTGTTCCTGCTTTAAAGGGGAACTAGATTTGCCAGCAGGCTCAACACGCCATACTGCATAGTACATGCCTTGGAAATGCACAGGGTGCCACGGATGGTTGTACGCTGTGTTTTGTTCTTCCTCTGTAGCCCTACCGCTACACTGCAGTGCAGAAGTTGCACTCTCCTCAAATAGTCCATCTGATGTGGAGCCACAATTAGAAAATCAGGGGTGACGTGAAAATCTTTAGCATGAGATTTGTTGAAGAAAGAAGCTTCTCTTGCTAAGAGAGTCGCTGGTATTGGCTCAGCTCATGGTTTGATTTCTGCTCAACTACAGCCACAGATCTTAGCAGCACTGGCACAGTTTTGATTTAGATACTAGCAGAACAAAGACGGTCTAGCCTTGAGGAAGTTTACGGTGGTCTTCCTGTATACTGTAGGTCAACATTAATCCCCTTTTAAGAACACTTAAAGCCTCAACCACCAATCATTAGTACATGATTCAAAGGAGCCAAAATCCATGTCTCAGGTGTTCAAAAGCTTCGTAGAAAATCTGAAATAATGAGAAAAGGAGGACTGCATGGAGCTGAGATTCTGTCTTTACCTACAGTACATCCGTGCTGACAGACTAGCCCACGTTAATGAGAGCTTTGAGGATGGGAAAGGGCTCTCTCCAGTGACCTTGAAGTAGCGGCTTTGAAAAGCAGCCAGTGTGAATCTTCATTACCTGCCTTGTCGATGTTGCGACCTTGAATAAAACATCTATGCAGATGAGGGAGGCGAGAGATCTATTTCGTTCAAGTTTCCTTCGAGCGGTATAACAGGGACGATCTCCTGTGGCCCTCGCTTGGCTTTAATTACGCTGCTGTTTGACTGTTAATTTTGAAAGACTTAAAATAGACAAATCATTAAACATTCAGTGGTAAGGCCAGCAGGATAACAGTACTAAGAAAGTTGTTTGTGCTCAGTATACCGCCTTGAGTTTGCATTTATTTTGAAATTGAAAAGGCTAGTTGCAAAATTTGTGATGATGGTGATTCATAGGTCTGAAACCAGGCTACTAAAACACTTTTGATGACACCAGCAACTGTCTGTCTGTTTTCTGGTTATGTAAAAAAATATCAAACTTGCAGCTGACAAGACCGTTCATTTTATTCAGATCAAAAATAGTGTGTAGAGAAGGGAAAACTTTTTCTGTTTGCTAGCACCATTTAAAGGGATGACGATGGCCGAGTGGCCGTGCTTGGGGCAGAGGCTGATTGAAGTTTTGAGCCATGAAATCATCCTGAACTTGTACACAAATTGTGTCTGTTTTTTAGCAAATCCCAGATGTTTCCCCCACTGGTCGCTGGACCACACTGGTGCCGCTGCTCTTCATCCTGGTGGTGGCTGCTGTCAAGGAGTTCATCGAGGATCTGGTAAGAATATCATCTGATACCAGGTCTGGTGTGTCAGCCTGTCGAGAGATCTCTAAAAGTTGAACTAGTATTGTATTTTAAAAACAATAGTGTGTTCAGATTAGTTTTATGGCTTGAATATATTCAGTATGATGTTATCCTCTTACAAAAAGGTTTGTCATATGATGTTGTATTTAACATGATGTTGCCTGAGAGCCGTCATCTGGCCTAGAAAAGCATCATTACTGCAGGAATTAAGACATCAGTTAGATCAGTCAGCAGGTATAAAAAGTCAATCAACAAACTTTTGCTAAGGCCCAATATTGCATTGGGTTTAAAACCTCTTTTTTATCCCAGCTGGCTCATCAGTGTGCTTGGTTTCATGTTAATAAATTGTCACTCAATATTAGGAAAACTAAATTAATGTTTTTTGGAAATCGAAAAGAGATTAATGGGGATATTGAATCAAAGACTTGTCATTTTGAAGTTGAGTTTTTGAGACAAGACTCATAGAGGTTGTCATAAACTAACATAGAAACAGCATATTGATTATATTAAAGGTAAAATTTCAAAGTCGCTCATTTATACTTACTGATACTTCTTACTGTGTGGAATTGTGGGGGTCGACTTTTAAAACAACTGTAAATTCAGTTGTTTTACTACAAAAAATGAGCCATGTATTATTATGTATTATGAATAAGAGTGTTTACTGTGATCACACTAGTCCACTGTTAAGTTCTCATGCTATGAAATTTAATGATTTGGAATATTATAAAATAATGCAAATAATGTTCAGAGCCAAATTAAAGTCACTCCCAGTTGGTAAACAAAAGTTTTTTTTTCACTGCAGGAGAGCAAATATGATCTGGGAGATATTTGCAAGTTTACTGTACAAAAAGTTAAAGCGGGTATTAAAAGGAGATTCAAATTATGAAATAATGCAAATATAAATTTGAGACTGTATAATTTGCTTTTGGCTTTTTAAAGAATAGTTTGTTAGCTGGTTTTGAGGGTAGCTGGATAAGATAGGATAAGTAGTTCTTTTGGCCAAGTGGGGAAATCACACATTACAGAGAAAGTGGTAGTGAATAAAGAAAGAAGATAGATTTAAAAACAGTTTAATAAAAGCTTAGAATGAGCAGGAGCTGCTGTAACAGGCGGCCACTCATGCGGCGCCATGTTGTCAAGTGTTAATGATATAAAGATAAGCATTTTGCTTCTGCCTGTAGCTATTCGGTCACTACTTCATACAAAGACTGTTGACTTTGTACTGTTCATACATATTGTATTATGTGTGATAACTGAATAAAAATGCTACTGCTACCACTATAATATGAATGCAGACAGTATGGACACAACTACATTTGCCCATAGACTATATATAGATGGACCATGCATCTCCACTTCCTCCCAGCAACTAACATTAATATCTTTATAAATGCATTTATGATCAAATTGACTCATGATCTGTTACACAGAGTAGTGACAGATATGGAAAGTTGAAGTTACATCTTTCACATACAATTCTCGAGCCTCCATCTCCACGACTACTTCGCTCAGAGCAGCTGTCAGTCAAAGCTGTCAATAACAATGTCTCACCCCCTTTTTAAAGCATCAGATAACAAATTAAAAACAAACTCTTGAACTTGAACAAACATCAGCGTGATGAGAATGATCTCAAATGACAGAAACCATCTTTTATTTGATGTGTCCTTAGATCTTTTAGTTTGGCCCATGTCCCCACTATGTTAGTGGATGCACTAACATAGTGGGGGCGGGCTTAATGATATATTCTGCAGCCAGCCACCAGGGGGCGATCCAGATGTTTTGGCTTTATTTTTGGGGAGCTGTCATGGCGTTCACCTTTATACACCATCTGTGTGTTGGCCATCTGTTGTAGAGTGAGGTAAAATATTTGCAACATTTTTGCTCAATATGTCTGTGCAAAAAAGTCATTTTTATCCATATATTCCATCAATATATGAACAGCTAAAAGCAAAAAGAATTCCTGTCAAAAGACAATTGTGAGTATATGAAAAATATAAAGTAAAATCAAATTCTCTGAAAATTGGACTCTCTTGGTAAAGTATGTCAGTAGTTCTCAGTTGGAGTGATGTACCTTTGTTGTCCTCCTATAGAGAGAGTGGGCTTTTGTTTTATCTCGTACTGTACAGTATGTCCTCTGAATGGCTCCCTGATGGTGATATGACCACAGCAGGAGACTCCCCAACATACAGACACGTCATCAGACATAGACATGCATACGCACACACTCATTTCCGAGGTCACAGCTGTGCCCACTGCACCCGCAGTACTCATTCAGTCAATTAACCTAGATACTGAACGCTCATGCACAAAGGCAGTTAGGGCTAACAAAACAAAACAACTGTCTGCCCTCCAGCAACTCTGAACTGTTGAACAGATGTTTAAAAAAATGTTATGCAATTTATTTGGTATGAAAGGTTGATTTCAGTGTTATTTTGTTTTGGTTGAATCTTTTTATTGTATTAATTCTTGTTTGCTGGGAAGCTAAAGGCTTCAAAAATGTGTTTGTATCTGTGTTGGCAAGTAATCCACTCAAGCCCATCTGAACTAAGTGAGGGAATGTTGCATTGTACTGTATTGCAGTGACCCTGCAATGCGATCTTCTATGCAGGTCCCAGTGGACAGTTACTCTATACTATTAGGCTCTATCTCGTGCTGAAGGGACCAGCGCAGCACTTTCTCTCTCGGTCTGTTGTGAAAAACATGGGAACGGAATGGTGATGACTCTGTCTTCTTTATCATTGAAGGTCACCTGCACACACGTCTGTTCCCTGTGCTGCGCTGTCCCTCACAAGTTGACCCAGCAGGGCAACATCGACCCCTAACTTCATGAATCATGTACCATGGACGCACACAGCACAGCACATATCTTACCTTGTTGCTAGCTGCCTCTGCTGCAGCATACTCAGGCTGTTGGTTCTGAGTAGTTCAACTATCTTTCAGCTTAAAGGGATAGTTTAGGTGTTTCGAAGTGGGGGTGTATGGGGCATTTATACATAGACAGTGTATTATCAACAGTAGATGACGGTCGGCACACCTCCAGTTTGGAGAAGCAGACAGCACGGAAGAAAATCAATATAGTGCTGTGAATGAGGCCGTCAGCAAAACGTATTTCAGTCACCTAAAAGAAAGGTTCACTTATCACCATAGAAAACATACTGACAGAAACCATCTTTATTATAGTGAAAATTACTCTAAACAGCATATTATCAAGAAAATGACATATGCAGGAGTATTTGAACTGTACAGGACTGACTGTTTTGGGTAGTAATGTTTCCATTAACAAAACTTAACATTTAACTTAACATCAACATTTACATTTCCTTCTTTCGTTGGATGCAGCTTTGTAAAAAGTCCTTGCTGCTTTAGTATCTTAGCTAGCAATCACTCGGCTGTCCTCTCCTTCTCATCTCCAGAGAGGTTTCTGTATTTTTCTTCATGTTTTGTCTCAGACGGTTCAAGTTGTATTCTTTGAATACAGCCACGTTTTTGTTGTAAACTAAGCACACAGCTTTACCGCCAACCTCCGCGAAAAAATACTCAGCAGTCCATGACTTATTATAGACGTGCCGCCTCAACAGGTGACGCAACTGCAAACATCACTCACGTCAATTTACATCAATATCAAGTGTGACAGGAAGAAGCACTCTAGCAATACACAAGCATTTCAAAGCAAATTTCGTTTTAAAAAAAAATGTCTGTTTTAAAATGTTACAAACTGAAATGTAATACTGTGACTCACAATGGTGTGTGGTGCACTTTTACACAGTAAAGTGTTAATTATCAATTTTCTAGTCAAACTGAAATGCAGCTGTTAAAACTCTCACTGCTGCATCATTTAAGCAGGTTAATCAAGGTAACATTGCAGATGCTCTGCCCTTTTTGTCTTCTGCTGCTTTCAGTTTCCCCACTGTATAGCTGAAGTCTACAGAGGCCTGATACTGCAGTATTTACGCATAACCTCTGCATGCTACCCGCCCTCCACTGCACTGTGATTACACACATCATCTAAATACAGTACATCTCCATTTTCTCCATGTCCATCGGGATGGAAGGAGCAAGAGGGGTAAAGGTAGACAGAGAATATGAGAGGGGTGAAAGGCAGGAGAAGTTGTGGAGCAGCGTATATGAACACAAGTTCACTCTTGCTACACATTTATGAACAGAAGAGGCCGGCCCGTACAGCCAGAACAGACAGTGTGGATGAATGAAATCAGCTGACAACTCTTCCACAGGGGGTGATGAATGAGCTTTGTATAGGTCTACTCTGTACTAGCAAACTTTTTGTGGGCATAGTGCAGCTGGTGAAAGGCTAAAGTCCACAGCCAACCGATTCATTAGCATGTTGCAGGGATATTAAAATGAATTTGCTTCAACTGGAGCTTGAAAAAGAAGTTGGGATGGTGGAGAGGAGAAGAGCTGAAGGATAAGAAACAGACACAGAGAGAGAGAGAGAGACCTAAAAGTGTGGATGGAACAAAAGTGCAAGAGAAAAGCCAGATTCAGTTTATTTATAGCTTTAATATAGGCTTTGATATGACTGGGTAATAGCTGCTATAGCACACAGAGATTTTTGTGACTGTGATGGTACTTGAGTCCACAGGTCATCTGGTGAAGGAATGAACACCTCTTTTCCTTTAGCAGCTGTGTATTGATGCAACCCACTTCACCTTCAGCTGCTCTGGTTTGTCAGTGAGCAAGACCTTTTTTTCCCCTCCTGAACCGTACAGTACAGCGTGCCAAATTACCCAAATTAGCTCTAAATTGAATCAGAATTAGACTAAATTAGAACGGATCTTCAGAGTAAACAGATTATTACTGGATATGTCCTCTCCTCACTAATCAAGTACAGCACATGTTGCTTTTAGGAGCTACTTTGTAAAACACAGTTATTATTTATATGAGACGGACTCAGCAACACATTATTACTCAGCGTGATGCTAGTTGACAAGCTGTCCCTTGGAATCAGCTGTTGAAGTCACAGTTGATTGCATGACTGTTCAGCAGACAAGAGGGACATGAGAGAAAGTAATACTGCTGATTAGTATGATGATGCAGCCACATACAGCACATATAGGAGACGGGGATGTTAATAATTAAGTGTTTAACCGATTACCGACATTAAGCAATTAACGCTGTTGGTTAAAGGGTTTAAAGAAATATTAATAGTTAATTAAAAAGCTGAGGAAAATGCAGAGGAGCAGCTCGGCACTTTAAGGGGAAAAGCTGGTCCACCTAAAGAGAGAGCCGGTGCAGATAGAGGAGGTTGGCTCGGGACTTCCAGCTGAGGAGATGTAGTTTGTAGCCTCGTAGCATTTATTCACTGACAAGATGCAGGATGGTGAACTGGGGAGAGTGAATGCAACTAGCAGCCGCTAATGTAGCACAAACACACACACTGTTTGTCAGATAATTGCTATTATTACCCCGGGCAGACACACAGCTGACAACCTGCTAAACTAAAGTAAATGTGCGGTGGAGCTTTTACTTACACTTACCTACTTAAACTTTTTTACTTACGTACTTAAAATACATTGTATACTGCTTGATAGAGAATTATTAATTTTGTGAATGTAGTCTGGTGGCTTTGAAGACAGCCATATAATGGCTTTAGTGTCCTGCCAGAAAGGGCTGTCTGATGGTGAGGTAAAGCAGTGAAAATATTCCAAATTTAGCGTACACTAAATGCGTTTTTCTGCTGCTCCCTTCCACAGCGTATTTACCTTGTTGTCAGACAGACGGGGAACTGAAGCCGTTATATCACTCTCTACAAAGCCACCAGACTACATTCACAAAAACAGTAATTTTAACTTGCAGAACACGAGTGTAAACATACAACCCCACATCAAAAAATTCAACCTAACTGAGTTATTTCCAGACTAAGCACAGCTAATGGTGACACTTCATAACCCTATTGATTAGCTTTATGTTTAGCTAACTTTTATCAGCTGAGTGGGCGTTTCCATTTGAAAAATACAAATAAGAACGTAGATGGATTTGCCCTTTTAAAGGTTTCCTCGTCCATGAATAGTGTGTAAGCTGCTGGATGTGCATAATGTTCTATCTGTGTTAGCTGAGTTACAGGGTAAAGCATCAACATTACCAAGATTACTGGGTTTCTTATTGGGGCCACCAGTGTAAAACCTCTATGCTGTCATAGTACTATAGTACTATTGTCACTGGACAAAGGCATTACTCAGATGGCATACTGCATACTTTGAGTCTGTGCATTGAGAAGGCTGTGTAATGAGAATATTCACATAAACTCAGCAGTCAGTGCAAAGGTGTAATCTTTCTTCAGCTTGTAACTTCAGACTTCGATAAATCTCTCTCACTGTAGTAAGTGCTGCTACACAGCATCGGCCTCTTCAGGCTGTTTCCTCTTATAAAATCAGAGAAGTTTGTGATCTGGGATAGTTTGTCTGATGATCAGTTTATTTCCTACCTGGTTTGTTTGTCTGACTTTTTATATTAACGTACAGTAAATCAAAGGATAATACATGTCTGCTTTTCTTCCTTACAGAAACGCCACAATGCTGACAGTGTTGTCAACAAAAAGGAATGTCAAGGTATTGAAAACCATTTCCTCTTCAGGTTTTTGAAAAGGGAAGCCAATGTGTTGTTGGTTTTACTAGAAAACATACAACATACAACAGTGTTAAGTGTACTCTCTCTTTACATTGCCAGCAAGCAAGCAAGAATTAAATTAATCGCCAACTATTTTGATATAATCGGTTTGAGTGATTTATTTATGAAAAATTTTTCAAAATGTTCTGATTCTGCTTCTGAAATGTGAATATTTTCTGGTTTCTTTACTCTACAGTAAACTGAATATCTTTGAGTTGTGGGCAAAACAAGACACATGAGGACATCATCTGAGGCTTAGGGAAACACTGATTAATATTTTGCACCATTGTCTGACATTTTAAAGGCCAGACGACTAATCGATTAATTCAAAGAATAATTGACAGATTAATCGACAATGAAAGTAATCGCTAGTTGCAGCCCTAAAGTAATCCTTAATAAAAACCTGATGTCTGCGTTGTAACATGACTCTTATTTCCTCTTTCTCTCTTGCTGTAACGTCCTCGTTCTCTCTCTTTTCTCCCCACAGTCCTGAGGAATGGTGCCTGGGAGATTGTGCACTGGGAGAAGGTATGTGCCCACTATGTGTCACTAATGGTTATCATCTATTGTGCTGTTGTCAATTGGAGAAATCTCTGACATACTGTATACACACACACATGCATACAGCCCCTGACCCCTCTAGTATCTAGCTGCTAATTAATCCAGCGTTTCCATGTGGACGTCATTAGAAGACAACGCTGGAGGACAAAGAGAAGCTTCCTCTCTCCCCTCATAATGAAACTGTTTATTTCTGTGGCTGGAACAGTTTTCCTTAAAGCAGATAAAGCACCTCGGAGTGCAAAAATGAGGTAGATTTGGGCTGTTTGGTAATTATTTATGTTGCCTCATCTATTAGAGGGTGCATTCAACATATAGCACAGTGTGATATGAGATATATCCTTCTTTCTGCTCTTGGGGATATGAGACAAACAAGAAATAATTGGTATATCACACAAAGTATTTGTTGATTTGTTCTTGAGAACTTAAATTAACAGCAGGAGGTGTAGTGTCTGTAAACTTGCTGTCATCTACACTCCTAGCCTGATGATTGCATGTTATTATTGCATTAATAGATGAATATAAAATAGACAAATAGGCCGACTGGTTGTGTGCATCAGTTATCACAGAGGTTAATTACAGCATGTATTAAAGACACAATAAATGTCACAACAAGATGCTGAAATAGAATGAGATATACAGCATATGGCAGTGTGTGATATATGAATGGTTTAGGACATAAGATTAGATTAAGTGAAAATTTTAAATAGACCTTTTCTGTAACTAAAATATTAGATTCCTGCATCACTGTGTTTCTTGCTGATATGTGAATGTCTCCATTTTATACACAGAAATTTGTCCTCAAAAGGATAGCTTTAATAATTGATGCGTTTACATCTTCATCATGCATATTGTAAAAGCAGCTTCTCTCCAAAACTTCTGTCTGGTCTCCAACTTTCTCTAACTCGTAACTTTCAGGGCAGCTTGAATGAGGCCAAAATGAGCATGTGTTGTTTTTTTGTTTACTTCTTGCAAAATATCTAGATCACTATTATTAATATCGCTGTCGGTCTCCATGGATTTGTTTTGTTATGGTTCATGCATTTTATGTCCTGTTTTTTCAGCTGTAATGGATTTTTTTAAACTGTAGAAAACAAAATGTTTGTTGATTGCTAATTTCTCCCTGTTTTCTCATGAAATGTATTGCCATGATTTTAGACAGGTCCTACGAACTAAAATCTACTTCTTTTTCTGTGTGAGAAAAGAAATTGTAACGTCCTTATCTCTATTTAAATCTTTAATTATGTTATTAATCAGCACTTTGATTGCTGCTTTTTTGTGATCAAATGTATTGGTTTTAGAGATATGCATTCAGCATTATTAACAAAATAAATTACATAATTCAAACATTAATTGGTAAATAATAAATATTCAAAACATATAAAAATAAAGTAATAAAATACAAATAAGAAAATGATACTATAAATAAATAGTGCTAATAATAAATACCCCCCAAAAACAAAACAAAATTACTTAACTGCTTTTTGTCACTGACGCCATTGATAACAATTAATGTTTATTTTTTTTTAAATAATAATAATAATAAAATAGAAATAATAAAATTATACTATAAATAAATAATGATAATAACAAATACATCCCTTCTATATATATATGTGTATATATATGTATATATATATATGTATATATATGTATATATATATATGTGTGTATATATATGTGTGTATATATATATATATATATATGTATATATATGTGTGTATATATATATATATGTGTATATATATGTGTGTGTGTGTATATATATGTATATATATGTATATATATACATATATATATACACACACATATATTTATATATTAGCTGCTTTTTGCTTACTGCTGCCATTGATTAGAATTGATTGTAATTTTTTAAATTATATTTGTTTTAGATATATGCCTATGCTTTGAAATTATTAACAAAACTGTTTCAATCCAAAAATATTAATTGAAACTAATAATAGTAATGATAAATAAATAAAAATAATAAAAGTGTACTATAAATAAATAATGATAATAATAAATACACCTCTTCAATAAAAACAACAAACAAAAACAACCGAAATATTACTTAACTGCTTTTTGTGTTATTGCCACCATTGATCAAAACTTTTTTTAATTCATGATTTTTAATAACTTTTTTTTTTAAATTTACAACAAATTTACAAACTAGACTATAAGTTATGATTGCAACAGAGCTTTTGTGCAGCTACGTGGAGCTGCTTGTTGTAAGAAATGCATGATCATCATGGCTCATTTCTCACCAGTTTTTATGATTGAAATAATGGATAGATATTTTTGTTCCTCTGAAGTTGCTGAACGATGTAATATGCTGAGTGGCTGCACCTGTTCAGTTCAGTTGCATTCGGTTCAGCAGTAATAGAAAGAAGACTTACTGTTTTAATGTACATACCTGTTTCTCTCACCAGCTGTGTGTTTTTGCTCCTGACGTACAACTCTGCTCTCTTTCAAATGATGCTGTTTTATAGGCAGCGCACAGCAGTAACCAGTTTATTTTCACAGGTTGAGGTGGGCGATATTATTAGAGTAGATGGCAGTGATTTCGTTCCTGCGGATGCTGTCATTTTGTCATCCAGGTACAGGAGTCCACCCTGCTGCCAGACTGTGGCCAACTTCTCCCCTCTTCTCTCTTTTTGCTCTCTCTCCCTAAAGAAGTGGTGGTTTGATTTTACATCCAGCCAATATTGTCAAAGTGGCTTCAAATCCTGCATTTGAAATTTAATTGGAATTAAAATTTTGTTCCATGTGGTGCTTATTGTGACTACCATCATTTCTCTAGGTGGGACAGTGGTAATGTGATATTGATTTAGGATTGATCAGTCATGTCAACATACCTGCCTCCTTCACCTTTTCATAAAGCCATTTGGAGCTGCTATGGAGCTCCATTCTGTATCTTACTTTTAAGATTTCCTAAATTTTAATTGATCACATTGTAATTAGATTTCTCTAAAGACAGTTCTCTGGAAGGATTACAACCACAACTTCCCTACTTCACGACTTTGTTTTGAATATAATATTTCTTCATTCAAAACTTAACACCTCAAAGTAATATCGTGTTTTTCCAGATGGTTTTTTGAAAAGGAGAACAGATGACCAACCATACCCTCTGATCATACAGGACTGATCATTGTGCTCTTCTCATTTCTCTCTCCTCTTACGTGTTTGCTGTTTGTCTGTCTGTCTGTGTTTTCTTTTTTTATCCTCTCCATCCCTCTCTTTATTCCCCTCATTCTCTCCTCTCCTGCCCCCTCCCTCCTTTTTGGGAACAACTGCCACACCTCCTCTCTCTCGCCCCCTGCTGGTGTGTGGTTGGTAATATCAGGTGGCTGTTGGGGAAGTAGTCAGAGCTGCAAATGGGGATCACCTCCCGGCTGACCTCGTCATACTGTCGTCCAGGTCAGGAAACCAGCAACGTTACCAACAAAGCAGCGATTGGGAGAGATAGGGGCTGTGTGTACCAGCTCTTCTCTCACTCCTGACAAAAATGACAAATAGTTTTACACACTTCTTGAGGAAGGAAGGAGGCTGCGATTAATCTGGCAACAGCCAGCTGTCACAGTCAGTGAAACCATGTTGCTTTCCTTTTCCTCTAAATTGTGGTTTGAAAGCCATAACAGCGGCTGCTTATACAGTCATTTTACTATGTTGTTTTTTGTCCTACACCGTAACTTGTACAGTAGTTCAGTGTTCTTCTAACGTGAATGGAAACATCTAGTACTGCAGCACAGGAGCACAAGCTCCATTTTTGACATACTTTTTTATTTATTGGGTGTGAATATATTTTCCATATTCTTGCCCTTTGCATGGCTTGTATGGCACCCTGAATGCAACAGTTTAATGTGACAGTTTGCATGCAGTCACGTTCCAAGAAGTTGAAAAGCATCTTGGAAGTTAGTTTGCTAACGTGTTACTACCATTGGAATGACCTCAAGTGTAGTACAGTGATTCACAATCAGTATTAAAACAGTTTTATGAATAGCGCCAACTTTTAGACTTCACTTCCTGGCCATCGCAGTGAGACTTCTGCTCATTTCCATGAAACAAAGCTCTCATTAGATGGCTGATAGCAGCTGATTCCAAACCTCTCATTGATCGCGGTTGGGCTTCGGTGTCCAGATCTACCTCTGTGTCTGTGTGTGTTTGGAAAAGCCTTCAGTATGAATATATCACTCTGTGAAAAGAGTAGCTAGCCAGCGACCCAGTTCACCTTAAGCAGCACCGGCATGCTCTCACTCTCTGTCTCTGTGCCCAGAGTCTGTCAGAGGCCCATTTGTCTGCTCTGTTTGTTGTGCTCGGCATGCCTGCTCGCTCATGTATCCCTACTGTGGTGTTTTCTCCCTCTCCACTTCCTGTCCCTTTGTGGTGTATTTTAGTCAGTTCAACTCTGAGGTAGCAGCAAACAAAGATGTTACATCTGTCTTAAGGACACTTACTGTACATGAACTTACACTCAGTAAAACTTTGTAGTTTTATTATGTTCCTGAGTGGCCTTTAGCCTGACAGGCAGCATCTTTGTTCACTGGGCTGCGTCCGAAATTACATACCATGCACTACATACTCAATAAGTGTACTATTATACATACTGTGTGAATAAACAGTAGTGGTATCTTTTCAGAGACGATAAGCAGTAATTATCACTTCCTGAGAGCCTCCTTGCCAGTTGGCAATTCATAACCATGGTAACCGGTGCCAACCTCATATAACCAAAAGAATGATTTGTGAGAATCATAACGTCTGAACTGATTTAAACAATAAATTTCACCAAGCAAAGCAAATTGAAGTGTTGTTGATGTTACAGAGCTGTCCGTCAATGTTATGAAAGTTGTCACCGCTACCGTTGCGTTGTGGGATATTTAAGCTGTCATAGTGTCCAGCATGGGCATACTGTAATATTTCACATAGTGCGCAATTCACGTACTATTGGTTTCATAATAAGGTTTTGGAGATCCTAATAAAAAATATCGCATAACTTTTTAGCGTACTAAATAGTGAAAAGAAACGATACAGCGTAATTGTATCGATACACGGACATCAAGTATTGATCTTTTATTATATAAACTATTAACCTCTTAATCCCATGGCATGATGGGGAGCCCGGCTGCTCCCTGTTGTAGCAGGCTCAGTCTTAAACCTAGAATATACTAGTATTACATGGAACTAGAAAACTAGAAAGGAATTGATACCAACCATGTCATGTTAGCTTGTGGGGAAGTACACTAAATAAAGCTCCAATGGAAAAACTTGCATGGCTGTTTTCAAAGGGGTCTCTTGACCTCTGACCTGAAGATATGAGAATCAAAACTAATGATCAGAATGAAAACTTTGTCTTATTAGATAAAACAGATGTTTACAAACTAATAATTTGAAAAATGTAATAAATCACAATATATCTTGTCACAATAGTCAGCATATCGCAAAATACTTAAAATTGCAATAGGTATTATGGGGCTTCTGGTGATTCCCACCACGACTGAATAGCATGTTAGTATGGAATTTCGGATGCAGCCATAATCTTACAAAATTGTGAAAAATCTGATTTAATTCATGAATAACTGAGACTGAAATTTACAAGTAATAGGTTATTGGTAAATAATCAGTACCCTTTTGCTTATTGATATTCAATATAAAATAACATAATCATATAAAATAATGAACAGCTGGTTAGATATACTGTAATATATGAATGAATAGCAGTTGTGATACTGTATTACTACTCCAAGTGTCTATATCATCTCCCTCCACTACAGTGAACCACAGGGTATGTGCTACATCGAAACATCTAACTTGGACGGAGAAACAAACCTTAAAATCAGACAGGTGATCGTCCTTTTCTTTCTTTCTTTACATGAGTTACTTTCCATACAATACATGTACATAATTCTGCCGTAACAACATCAACAGGGTCTCCAAGTGACGGCAGACATAAAAGACATTGACAGCCTGATGCGTCTCTCCGGGCGGATGGAGTGCGAGAGCCCAAACCGCCATCTGTATGAGTTTGTGGGGAACATCCGTCTGGATGGACACAGGTGGGCTCAGTAGCAGAGCTCCATGTCTGGCTCTCTGCCCTTCTTACCGACTCAATAGCAGCCCATTAGCCAGGAGCACAGCCAGTACTGGTGCATTATGAGGTTTTAGGGATTATTAAATCTTTCTGCTGAATAAATGCAATCACCTGCCTCAGTTAAATTTAATTACATGTTTGTTTGGAGGCTTTGGCATTGTACAGAAAATGCATTATGTGCTGTATGCCGGCTTCTATGGCATCATGGCTTGATTGTAGGAGTTTGGGACAACAAAGCACTCCTGAATAAGCATTGTTACCAGGAGCTATACTTAGCTTTTGGTGGGTGTGTAGTTTGATGGGCTGTATTGTCATAATGATTGAACTCTTCTCACAATAAAAGACTTCTCTCCATTATTCAGTTTCACCAGCATCCGACTTAAGGCGTCAAATCCGTAAGGCTTAGATGCATGTCAGTTTAAACGCCATTGTTACAAGTCAGTTTAGAGCCAGTCTGCAATATTTACTAGATGAATTATATGTACATGAAAATGCAATTTATAGGGGTCAATTTTAATACTGGCTGTGTTTATAAGTATTATGTATGTAAACAAGTCTTTCACAGCATCACAAAAATACTAATTATCTACTTGTGTTATGTTATGTCTGTGTGGTAAAAGACAGGAAGGATTAGTTGCATCTAAGGAGTCAGAACGGTTATATTAATTCACTGCTGATTGATATCGGAAAGCTTGTAGTGAAGTGTTTTTAAAAAATGGCTTTAGTATCAAAATAGAATAACAGCTTTTGTGTCAGCCATTACTGTCAACCAAAGAAACACTTTGTTAGCCTGTTATTCTGTGGGGAAAATATGAAAAATGTTCTTATGGTTGTGATGTTTTCTACTACAGTACAGTACCTCTGGGCCCAGACCAGATCTTACTGAGAGGAGCCCAGCTGAGGAACACTCAGTGGGTGCACGGCGTGGTGGTCTACACTGGCCATGACACCAAGCTCATGCAGGTAAAGCATATTTGTATAGTATTTGGTATATTGGTGCATACTTTACTTTTAAAACACTAGTACAGTGCCCGTTTGGACTGATTGCTTGGCCTCCAGAAGTACTGCTTGCAGCGCTGTCGAGAACCGCTCATCACCCATGGTCAAGTATAGATTAGAGGTCTACAGATTGATGGCCAATTAATCGGGCTGATATTCATTCACAATTAGCACTGCATTGGCATTAGAGAGACAAATGTGAAGTAGATCGACTGAGCGGTTCTCGAGTTATGTAAAGGACACACAGCCAGACGAGCAAAAAGATTCCTTGCTTTATAGATAATTTTTCATTTTACTTTTTTATGCAACCAAATTTGTTCAACCAGGAAATTCCACACAGTATTTACAACCTGTCAGGCTGCATGGTTTGTCACCATGTTTGTTTTGTACTAAATCTGAACATTTCATGCTCCAAAGCAGCTTGTTACAAAGGTTTAGTTTTCCTGAACATGGTGTTTATCTTGCTGTTGTTTTCAGAGCATTAGAGAACATCACCACTGGTCATACTTCTTCATTTTCATTTCACTTTTTTTGTTAACCACTACTGTCTTGTCACCTGTTACCCAGAATTCCACTCGGCCTCCTCTGAAGCTGTCCAACGTGGAGCGCATCACCAACTTTCAGATCCTGGTGTTGTTTGGCTGCCTGCTGGCCATATCTCTGGTGTGCTCCATCGGCCAAACCATCTGGAAGTACCAGTACGGCAATGATGCCTGGTACATGGATCTCAACTGTAAGAGTCCCAACAGCCCACGCTGCTCCTCTTATATTCCACATATTTTGTCTCACTTGTCCATATCAGCTTATTTCTTTGTCATTTTAAGTTCCTAAATGCTGGTATGTGTCGTGTCCTTTTTATGTTGCCTCAGTTAAACTGTTTCGCATTACAAGTGAAATATGTGGCAATGTGGGAATAAGTGAATTCCCTGTTAACTGAGAAAAGACAGCTGTGACATGCATAGATGTGTTGTGAATGAGTGAGAAAAAGAAATGGTTGAATATCACTGCGCTGCTGTACCTTTTTGTTCCTTTCTAATGTTCTGTTTGATTTTGTTGTTTTCTTTGTTGTCGTTTTTTTAACAGCTCCAGGTAACAACCATTTAAAAGCCTTGGCCATCCGTGAATGACCCTCCCTTACTAACCCCTTACTGAAGCTCTGCCTTTGCTAAGCAAATGAAGCCCCCTACCCTCGCCCCCTATATGGTTGCCCTACTTTGTATGGGCCCATGCCATGGACAAGCACATACCAGGGATCCAACAATAGGTTTTTCCCCTCCAGCTCTCTTATACTTTCGTCTAGTTATTTTCAGTGCCTGATGCAAACAGTGTCTCACTTTTCCTCCATTTTTTTTGTGCCACGTTAAACACTTTGCAGTTCCCAAGCTTCAGACCCTCATCTTATTTCCTTATTTCTGTACGATAAATGAGTGAGCAGCATTTACTTTGACTGCCAGGGAGATGAGGTTGTACACAGGAAGCTCTTCATAGCAGGAGGCTCATACAGTATGTGTTTATTGCTTGAACACAGCATGTGGTGCAACCCAAGGGGCGAGAGCTGACATTTTCTAAATGCCTCTGCTGCCTTCTTTTCTTCTGTGGATTTTTCAAAGGACAGGGGAGGGAGGTGAAAACCTATTTAATTCTTACGTGTATTCTCAAGCCAGTTTAGAGAGCTACTATTACAGATATTAACACAAATAAATATGGTTTGTGCAGCAGCTGATCTGTTGTGATGAAGCTCTGAACCTGGTATGCAAAGTGATTATCGTGGCACTCCGGCCATTACTCTGTTACCCTGATAGGCCTGTGTAGGAGAGGTTGTGCCCTGGTCAATTAAAGCTTGCACTACGACTTACACTGCCCCTTTTTAAAAGATGTTGCATTGGCTTCTATTGGTTTCATAAGGGTTTGTCTCCAGTGGCATTAAAACCTACATCTAAAAGACCCTATATCACACTGATGATGAGGGGAGTGTAAGTCATACGGCAGGCGTCCATCTTGAAACTGATTGTACTTCCATAAGGAGTTGTTGAGACTCTGTCCAGTGCACATTATCCAACCAGTGACAAAAGAGAGAGGTGGGGAGATTGTCAAATCTTAAACATCCACATCTACTTACGGTATAGCACTATATTTTCCTAAATTATTGTAATTTCACTCACTTAGCAACATTTGGATGTTAAATACAGACAGGAACAGAGGAGTCGATGTTCGCCCGCTACACATCACGCAGGCTGCCATTATGCATGCCTGGTGAGTAACTCGTTTGACTTTGACCCACTGCAGAGTGCTGACACAGGTCATCCCCGGCATTAAGCCTATACATTGTGGCAACTTAACTTTATGCAGATTGAAAGCAGAGATGAATGGTCATTTGTTATGCATTCATGCCACCTGCTACGGTTTCACAGCCTCTGTAGGTAGTTGTGCATTTATCACCATGTCGTTGACTTTCTGCTGACTAGCTCTGTTAGTAAACTGCTGATGTCTTAAAGGTTCCAAATTCAATATCCAGAAGATAAATATAGCAGCAATCACCTGTTTGCTGTGTAAAGATATAGAGGAATAATGTCTAACTGAGCAGAGATTGAAGTATCCCGTCCTCTGTGTGTTGTAATCTGAGCTTCTCCGTGCTTTGTTGACAAAGCTGGGTCGGCCGTGTGTGCTTTTAGTGCATGTTAATGCATGTCAGCGTGCCCTACTGGCTAGCTCACAGGTCTGGAACAACGCTGTCATCGCAGAAGCGTCCCCCCCCGCCCTCTGGTTCCCCTTCAGGTAGACACTTCCATTGTTAGCCCTGTTAGCACTATTAGCGCCAAGCCACCGCCTCACCGTTCGCCATGTTGAGAGCCATAGAAATGCTCCCAATTTCATATAGAGGAGAAGACCTTATTTCGAAAAATATGAATGCTAATCAACAACATGAAATAATTTTTTTGATCCCATTTAAATTATCCACCCATGATGTTTGTCAATTTAAAACAGAATTTTACAAGATGTTTATTGTAGTATGAATTAGTTTTGTGTGAAACCGCTCAGTGAACTACATCTCTCATCTCGTACAGTATACATCACCAACACTTGCTAACTTAGCTATATCGCAGGCTAAAATGAAACATGATCTTACCTGTTGTTTTTTTACGTCATCACTCAGAATAATGAAACCCAACAATTTACAGTCAGCAGCGTTTATGTTGACTTGCTTGACTCGTATTGCTCTTATATTACAGTGACAGATACTTAAGAGAAGACATCAGGTTGCACTTGTGTGACTTGTGCATGTCCTGGTTTGCTCTTGTTTTTATTTATTTCAGTGACTCTACGATCCAACACAGTCTCCCTCTCTCACCTGACAGCAGAAATCTTGCTTAACATCACATAACAACTAGTGGCAACTAGAAAATGAGTGACATGAGGTGATGTAGTGATCATCATTAACATAGCTGGCATAATCCACCCCTTCTTTTCCACTCCTTGTTGGTTGAGAATGTGCTATGAACTGAATCTCCCTCCTTTGTCTTGAGAGCATCCGATACGTTTGTCTTCCTCCCCACTTCTGAAAAGAAATCTTCCCTCCTATGTGTGTTGTTGTAGCAGTAGCTTCCATTCTGCCATCCACTTTTTTGTTTTGCAAATCGTTCTGTCATGGGGAAGGGCTGCCCCTGTCAACCGCAATGCTAAGATCAAGGCTTGGTTTGAGGAAGGTAACATTTGCACCTCCTGCAAGCTGAGGAAAGGTAAATCACATCCCTCCTGTTTTCATGTTTGGTGTCAGTGGGGTTACATGTTGATCATTGCCAATTGTTTGGGGCTTTTGGGAGGGGGACCAACATCATTTTGCATAGTGCTTTGTGGAATTCATTGCCTGGATCATGCTGGATGCCAAGGCTGCTGCTGTGACATTAATGACATTTGAGATACTTGAGTCCCCGTTCGCTACTTTGAATCTTTGGGACATTAAATTGGAGTCGTAAGAGGATGAGGTTGGGTGGAAGAAATGGTTAATTCCAGCTAATGCACGACGTTAGCCCAAAACAGTCTCTGGATTGGGATAAAGTTGATCATTGGCTGGAAGTAGCTTTGGGCATTTTCATTTAACTAACTGATATTAATGAAGCAGCACTGATGAGTCTCCTTTGTATCACTTCCCTCTGTCCTAAACTCGTCCCCTGATAGATGGCGGGGCGGCTAACTTTGGCCTCAACTTCCTCACCTTCATCATCCTGTTCAACAACCTGATTCCCATCAGTCTTCTGGTGACGCTGGAGGTTATCAAGTTCATCCAGGCCTTTTTCATCAACTGGGTAAGTTGAAGCTACAGTCAGTAATTTATCTAAATTAAACTAAGTGGTGGATACACTATTCCATTGATGGGTGAGACTTTAAAAGAGGAAAGATGTTTTAAATGACTGCATTGCAAGAGCAGACATACCTGCAGCAGAGTACATGTAATGTTATATTACTGCAGGCCGTCAGCATTCCAGTGAAGAAAATGTTTGCAGTACAGTTAATCTCTACATAAACAATATGAGGTTAGTGGTGAAAGTGTCAACATGGTGCAGTTAAAAGCTGCTATAATCTTTGTTTTTATATTTATGGATTTAATGGATTGAATGATTACTTGCATGTGAAAGGAGTTGCTTATAGCAATGTTATCACCAGTCACAGCGCTCTAAAACCCCACTGTGTGTTACCTGCCCAACACCAAATGGAAGATACAGTAGATAAAGTTAGCAGCTAACTTATGAATATAGTGAAGCATTTAGCTGCTAAAGAGCCTAACAGTCCCATCAGGAGCTGGTTGGGAACACATTTCTAAATTGGATGACACAACAGCTCAACAAAAGTGAAGCCAAAACGTCTTGATTTCCCCCTGGTGGCTGGTTGCAGTATAGGTCATAAAGCCGTCCTCTGCATGTTTGCAGGTGGGGCATGGGCCCATCTACAATGTCCAGCACACTCTTCCCAAACATGTTTTCTGTCATTTTATGTTGTTCTTATCACACCGATGTACAGTATGTTCAAGTGTTCATTTTTCTGATACGTTTGCTTTTAATTAGTTATTTGCTGCTATAAAAAGGAGATATAATATCATGATTGACAGCTGCTCTGAGTGAAGTAGTCGAGCAGCCGGAGGCTTGGGAATTGTACGAGAGAGGAGATGTAGCATTAACTTTATATAACCGGCAGGAGTCTGTTTAATAAAACGTGTCAATTCAAGCGTAAATGTAGTTATAGAGATATGTTTAGTTGTGTCTTTCTAGCCAAACCGCTTATGTGGTGCTAACGTAGCGGCTAAGTGGCTCACGCTAGCAAGCTGCGGCTGTGGACCTCGATACCACAGCTCAAGCCCCACGTTCTCTACTGCTCTGCCTACTCTGGCTCCAAATGACATCAAAATCTCAAGATGGCAGCTCCCCCGTATCTGGGATGTTTTGAATTCACTTCTGTACAGTGAGAGGAAGTGGAGCCACGTCTTCCATCTATACATACAGTCTACGGTAGAGACCAAAACAGAGCTTAAAGTGAGTGTGAAAGAGTGAATATTGAAATTAAATTTGTTAGGTTGATACAAGCATGCTCTGTGCCTGCTCGATGTTTAAACAACCCAGTGTTTGCTACCACATTCAACATATCGCCTTTATAAGGCTTTTACAGCTTGGTCATTTCTCCCAAATGGCTAAAAAAAGCAATTATTGTTTAGGAACTGGGTATCAACAGGAATTTATCTCCCTGTATTCTGTCTAACTTTCTTTTACTTCACTTTTCTAATCCCCTAGTTTCATAAAAGACCATCTAGGGACAAGTGTATATAAACACTATAATACTTGCATTGGATAGCTGTCTTCAGTCTGTCTATGTATATTGAATCTGTCCCTATCAAATAAATAATAATTTAAATAAATAATTATATCTTCTGCAACTAGGTCAGCCCCATCAAATATCTCAACTGAGGCAACGTACTGTTATTTTTGCCTGAAGTTATTCTAAGCCCCTTTATTCATTAAATTATAAATGAAAGTCCTAGCAAGGAATTTTAGCAACATTTAGGGCAGTTCTCTGTCGGCCTCCGTTCCTGCAGCCCCAGTTGGTTCAGTGTTTTCTGGAGGGGAAAAAAACACTGAGGGGACTGAGTGATGTTGTTACTGTGAAGTTTAATTTGTGTTGTTACCAGAACTGTAGTTTCTTTAGTGAAGTTACATTGAAAGTTCTTTGTTATTGGTTACAGGACACCGATATGCTGTATGAGCCCACAAACACGCCGGCCATGGCTCGCACATCCAACCTGAATGAAGAACTAGGACAGGTAAACTATGCAGTTCATATATTATATATATTTTTTATATTATACGAATGCTTCTGTTCACATCTGTGCTGTGTAATAAAATATATACCCATGAAGTAAGTGTTATTCTGTCTGCCTCATAAACCCATACAGGTGAAATACATTTTCTCTGACAAGACGGGGACCCTGACCTGCAACGTGATGCAGTTCAAGAAGTGCACCATCGCCGGTGTGGCCTATGGGTACGTTCCACTTCCCTCTTCCCTTTTTGATCCCACCCCCCCACGTTGCATCCTCTACCGTTGCCTCCCACATCACCTTCATTAAATGCAGAGTGTGCATCGCAGTACAGCTGGCGCGTCTCTCTCTCCTTCCTTGCCTTCTCATTAGCAGCTGCATCAGTGCTCCTCTCAACATAAACTATAAATAAAAGTCCGACAGACATTTGCAAGCAAAGGCACTTTACTCTCTCCTTCGTCCGTCGTTAGAGGTGCTTGTGAAAAGTGGCCATACATTTCAGTATTTGACAACCTCTTCACACAGGGTAGAAACTAGAATACTGGCAACATACAGTATTTTCTTGTAAACATGTGGATTTAGCCACATTTTTACCCTCAGCTCTGACATAAAACATTTAAAACATTTAAACATTTCATTAAATCAGCCCTAAATGTCATTTTCCCCCTGAATATACTCACATTTCATTTTAGCGCACAGATAATTAGCCTCAGTGGATACAAAACAAGTGGGAGAGCAGATCTTCACAGAACCAAAGCAAGTGCAGGCGTGACAGTACATGATTAATCCCATTAGGATTCAATTAAAAGCTTGATTGATGAAGTGCAGACTGAAGGACAAAAGAGAGTATTTTATCTGGAGCTCTCTGTACCAAAGCTCTCATTATGATGCAATTGGTTGCTCCAACCTCTCATTGTCGATCTCCGGGTCATGAGCATAAAGTCACTGTGATAATGTACATGTTGATGATGTGATGCCTCCAAGATCATTGCTGCTGTTTAAAGGCAGGGGTGTCATTTTGGGGTGTTTTGTGCCACAGCATGTCCTTTTCTTTTTTTTTAAATGGTTATTTAATTGAGTCAAGCCCGCTGGTCGTCAGGGACAGACACTCCTCCCTTCAAAGATTGAAGTTTGGCAGCAGTTTCTCCCTCCTTCACCCCAAGTGAAGTGTTCTCCTTTGATTCTCCGAAACGAGGACTCCCTCTTATGCAACTGATAAATATGGATGAGTGTTTCATAGCAGGAGAGAAAAAAGGCAGGTTCTAATGAGGCGAGGCTGTTTTGACGATGCTATCATTTGGCCTACTCTTCTTCTTCTTCTGGGTTCCCAAAATAAGAGTCAGTTTTAAAACTCTTTACAGTACAGCTCAACATGACTCATTGTTCTGTGTTTCTAATTCACCAGACAATAACAATGCTAATGTAATCCACTAGAGCTATAACTATGTAATCCATTTAATTGGTTTTACTTATTTGTACTCCTCCTTCATAGAGTATAATTTAATGAAATTATTTTCTTTAATGTTTGTGTCACTTTTGCTAAATATTGCCACAAACCATCGATGTGTTGGGGGTATTAGTTGGGTGTTGATTGTATTTTTTGATTTGTAGTCTTTCCACATCAAAATTACTATTTCTTTTATTTTTATGTTGTTATTATTATCCATCCATCCATCGTCAACCGCTTTTCCCGTTAGGGGTCGCGGGGGGGCTGGAGCCGATCCCAGCTGGCATTGGGCGAAGGCGGGGTTCACCCTGGACAGGTCGCCAGTCCATCGCAGGGCACATAGAGACAGACAACATATAGACAGACAACCATTCACACTCACATTCACACCTACGGACAATTTAGAGTCATCAATTAACCTAAACAGCATGTCTTTGGACTGTGGGAGGAAGCCGGAGTACCCGGAGAGAACCCACGCTTACACGGGGAGAACATGCAAACTCCAAACAGAAGAGTCCCAAGCCGGTATTGAACCTGCGACCCTCTTGCTGTGAGGCAACAGCACTAACCACTGCACCACCGTGCAGCCCTGTTATTATTATTATTATTATTATTATTATTATTATTATTATTATTATTATTATTATTATTATTATTATATTTTTGTTCCATATTTTCACTTGTAATATTTATATAATATATAATATAAATACTTGTTCATTTTGTACTAGTATTTTTAATGAGAAAATACTCTACATGTCATTTGCCAAGTATTAGTAGTTTTACCATGTGGTTATTTCATATAGATTATTTATTTATTGAATTACCAGAAAACATGCTATATCAAGATATATATTGTTATCGAGATATGAAATGATATATATCAGGATAGAAGATTTTGGCCATATCGCCCAGCCCTACACCTGAATGTAGAGTTTAATCTGTCTTTTATAGAGTTCATGACTCATCACTCATTAATACCAATCAGAATTGTTATCATTATCATACTATCATTATTTATCATGCCGAGGACTGAGGGTTAATGTTACCATAACAATGCTGTTTTTGTACAAGTACACAAGCAGTATGTATGACATATATTTAATGATATAAATACATAATTAATTGCTGATTGTTGCATTAACAGTGAAACAGCTTGAATATGTTTGTTATGAACAGCTTGACTTCCTGTCCTTATCGTAGATGTCTGATTTGACTGCGTCCTGTCTCCTTGTCTTGTAGGTTTATCATGAAATGTGGATGAAAGTAGTTGTTTGATTAACATTTCTCTACCTATGGAATTAACATACTTTAATGTTTCTTCAACACTCATTTTAATTGACTTTTTTCACAAGGACAGATTTGAAAGTGTCCAACTCCAATTCAAGATGAAGTGGTTTATTCTTGTGCAAAAATCAAAGAGGCTTTTCATATTTTAATACGTGTATAGCACTAACGCTGTGACGTGGCTTAATTTGGTGCAAGCGCACACACAAAGCCCCCCCGACAATGCCGCTTGCATGTGTTCCTCACCACAAATTAAGTGCTGCTGTAATTAATAAAGCCAACCCCAAGGGTGTAGACATTAATTAATTCCACTGGATTGGAGTCCAAATCTCAAGGAGAGATACTGTTTAGGTTAGAAAGGCTCCCAGAATCCTCTGGGGTGTTATTAGCTTGCAGTTGAGTGAAAGCATGTTTCTAAAAATGTGCTCAAGTGACAAAACTCAGAAAACAAAATGGGTTGATTTTATTTTTTTAATAGGTGATTTGTGATCGTAAAGGGTAACCCAGGAGACGTGTACGCTGGATACTGTTGTCATGTTTGTCTAATACTGGAGCGTAAACAGACGGGTTGGTTTGTTGTTAGTGCAGATAACCACAGTGTTTCCGTGCTGAAGGTACCAGAGTGAACAGCCTCACAGCGTGAATCAAAGTGAGTTGGACTCAAATGCCGAGCCGTGATGCTCAGTGGAGCACGTCGTCTGGTCGGCTCCACTCCTCACAGTTAACAAAACACTGCACTGCAGTTAATCTGCCAGAGCGGAGATGTCTAAATAATTTGCTGCCTCGTTTTTATAGCAGTGTGCACTCTGACCACATTTAGTTTCAAACGTTGTTGTTTTCGTTGCTGCATTCATTGGTGGCCTTGGACGTGCACACAGAAAGCTCTCACATGTTGCAGCTGTAGTTGGAAAGTTCCTGCTGTTGTCTGATGATGAGGAACGAGTGAGGAAGACTTCTTCTCATTTATTCCCTCCAGTTTGTTTCTGGCTTTCTTGGTTTTGAGTTGTTTGTCCTCTCATCTAATTTGTTGAAATTTGTCTTTTGCCAAAAAAAAAAAATGCCTGTTGACGAGTCACATTTCAGGTTTACTACAGTACACTTAAAAAAAAAAAAAAAAGAGCAGATTAAATCTTTTAATTCTCATAGACTTTGCATCGGACAGACGACTTCTCACAGCCTGCGCTCTGCTGCCACATTAGAGATGGGAATTACCAGATTGTCTGAAAGTGGGATTTCCTTATCCTGCAAACACTCGCTTCACAGGGAGGAAATCCTGAAGTATGCGCATTAGAAGTACAGCTGCATCCGCACTGCTCTGACGCACTCCAAGTACAGTCCATCAAAATGACAGACATCCTTCAGATTATTGCGGCATTGTTAAAAAAAAAAATGTAGTCGGTGATGGAAAATATTCAGTGCCAGATTGTGAGCAGGCGTCCAAGAGGAGGCTACAAAAATAGCTGACAGTGTAAAAAAAAAAAAAAACAAATACAAATACTACAGTGAGGGGAAGCGCCAAGCGGACAAAGCTCGTTCCAAAAGGAGAGTGAATCTGGGGTCAGCTTTCACCTGCTGGCAAGCACTTCTGGTGTTGTTGATCTGGGGAGGAGGGATTTACAGAGGTAAATATTGGCGCAATAGTGATTAGTGAAGAAAACAGTGGCTCAGTTTTAGCAACCATAACTTACCAGCACCACTAAAGTATGCGATTAAAGACATTACATCTAGTTTATTTAATATGTACAACAACAAAAAGTTGTGGCTCTATAATAGAATGATCTTTATTATCATTATATTGTGGCACAATAAAATTATTGTACAGATTTTCTCTGTCGTTAAAAATAAAACAAACACATCAGTAATAAAGCATAAGAAATAAATGTTAAATACAGAAAGTTATGTGCTGGACTGTTTTCTGTAACATGTTTTAACATTTTGTTCTTTGTATGATTAAACAAATGAGATATAATATGGAGATGTAATGTGTTATTATAACTAGCTATTTCCCCCTCTTTCCAGTCTTTGTGCTAAGCTAAGCTAAGCGGCTTCTAGTGTACAGGCATGACAGTAGTATCCTGTTTAATTGATCAGAGGACCTGCTATAATCACTGCTGTCAATCTAACCACAACACCTCAGCTACATCATACTCTAACCTGCCAACTCATAAACAAACCCATCTTTTAATCCAGTCCTGGCGTCTGCACATTCACACAACGTGCTAACAACAGACTTTGCCAACAAGCTAATTTTTTCTCCAACAGTCACGTCCCTGAGGCTGAGGAGGGTAGTTTTGCAGAGGACGACTGGTAAGATGACTGGGTGTGAAATGGTGATCGTTTTATTTTTTTTGTTTGTTTTTTGTTTTTTCTCCTCGCTCCTCGCTTCTGTGATGTATTAGTGCTGCCTTGCCTTGTGGAAATCGTGACTTTGAACACAATACCTCACTGTGTGTTTGTTGTTGTTTTTTTTTTCTTTGTGCGGTGAGTACACTCTGGACGTGTTGTACGTGACTGTGGCTTTTGATTCACTGTATATATCTGTTGATAAACAAATGTCCCAGTATATATATATATATATTGTATATACATATATGGTTGTGGCTTCCTGACAGACACATGGACATCCAAAAGGTTTGATAGTCTTTATTGTGCGTTGTGTTGAGGTTAAAGCCGAGCAGCACGTTCTCCTTTTCATCAGTTAACATCAGTGTAACTTTGGAGGTGGTAGATACATTCACACTTACTCTCTCTCTATCACACATACTGTACATGTACACACAACACTCACACAGTCCTACTTCCGAGATCCATCTGCACAGTGTTGAGGTCTGCAGTGAACAGCATGGGTGTGTCTCATCCATTTTGCATGGGGCATTGGGGTCTGTTTGTTAATGCCTATAATGCCAAAATGTTGAATCTTGCTGCTTTGAAGGAAGTTGCCGGCTTCCATGAAGGCATGTCACTTTTTGCAGTTTTTTTCTCACTAAAACAACTGAGTTAGAAGCTCTATTTATACACAAAATTGTTAACAGGGATTAGAGAAAAAAAAAATAGTTTTTTTTGTCACTAGATCATAAAAAAAGCAACTAATACTGGATCGATCTTCATCCTATGGTTCTCTTTTAACCCATTTAACATACAAGGACCTGGGGACCCCAAGAATAAACTACTGTAAGAAGCAATAAATCATAGCAAAATGTTAACATCTTTCTTCTCAAAATATTATTAGTTATATAATTGATGTCATCTGAAGAAAAAGATGTCAACCAATTAAAGTATTAAGTGTCAATAGTTAATCATCATTAATCGCAAATTAATTGCTCATTCGTTATCTTCCAAATTGTACCTTAAAGGGAGATTTGTCAAGTGTTTCATAGTCTTATCAACGTGGGAATAGGCAAATCTTCTTGCTTTATTCAAATTTATGTATATATTTATTATTGGAAATCAATTAACAACACAAAACAATGACCACTATTGTCCAGAAACCCTCTCAGGTACTACATTTAGCACAAAAAATATGCTCAAATCATAACATGGTAAACTGCAGCCCATCAGACAACAGCAGCTGTCAGTGTGTCAGTGTGCTGACTTCAAACTGCATGTGATTATCATAAAGTGGGCATGTCTGTAAAGGGGAGACTCGTGGGTACCCACAGAACCCATTTACATTCACATATCTTGAGGTCAAAGGTCAAGAGTCAAAAGTTTGGAGTATCTTTACCACAGGCTAGTATGAGATGGTTGGTACTAATGGATTCCTTAGGTTTTTCTAGTTTCATATGACACCAGTATCTTAACTAAAAATCACAAGTTGTGTTACTACATTAAAGAAATTAGTGGTGTTAAAATTAATTTAATTATTGCAGTAACTAACAGCCTTCATTTATACACAAAATGGGTTAGGGATACAGGAGCAAGGGAGAAATTCATGTGCTTTGTCGCATAAAAAAACCAACCAGTACAAGATCGGTCTCCATCTTATGGTTCTCTTTTTAAATGGAGGTTAATTTAAATAGTCCAGGGTCAAACACTTCCATCTTGATGCAGGTCAGTTATACATTTATTACTTCCAGGACAGCAAGTGGGTCACAGGTTTGATCAGGAAGACCCAGTCCCTGGCTATCGACTGCCAACAGCCAGCACCCTTGTTCCCATAGTGACAGGACCTCTGTGTGCTGGCAGATAATCAATAACTGAGCGTCCTCTCCACGCCCGGCCCTATGCCTCAGAAATTTCATCAAGACAATTGACGTAGCAAGCTACGCTACTGCTGAACAAGAGAAAAGCTTAGGGCGTCTTTCCCTTTACAAGGGTTAGAAACAGTAATGATGACTCCAGAGATTTTCTGTCAAAAAGTACTCTAACTTTTCAGTGTCTGTTGCAGAATATGGTTTTATTAATTCATGTAGACATATGATGTATGGATGTAACCTGCTGTAATCAGAAAAAGAACATGATACAAAAAATTAAGCTTAGTTGAAACATCCTCACTATGTGTTTACAGTGTGCATGTGGCGTGTTTAGAAGTGCACACTTCACATGCTGATTTCTCCCTGACATATTTTAATAAAGCCTGCAAGTGTGATAAATTTCCCTTACCTTCAGTGCATCTACGTAGGCGTAACGCAGTATCGACTCCAGCCCTGCTGTTTGATGACACCGCTGTGTTTTTCCTATATTTCTTACTTCCCAGACCTCTATTTGTGGTGCAGTAGATGGGAGTATTACTGGCCAGTTTGGCTCTTCGGGATCCCAGCAGTGTATCCTGTGGGATTAGAAAGACTTATGGCCGCTAATGGCAGCCTCAGTAACATTTCTATCAAGCCACAGTGCCTGGGACAAAGCTGCTGTCTACCTGATCTATAGAGCTCTATTTATCACAGAATCATGAATCGATCCCAGCTGGACGGCCAGCAAGCGGCCGGTGAGAGGCGTAAAAACCATCTTTTCTTTTCTATCGGTGAAAAGGTTCGGCATGACTTTCTGTTGTCCATGAAAGATTTAATCATTTTTCTTTTGCCATATTTCTAATGGAATGAAAAATATTGAATCGTTTTGCATCTTGCCAGTAACAAAAAGCATTTCTGCTTCAAGTACGAGAGACTTAATTGTATTTCCAGTAATTTATCAGGGCTTGGCTTTGATTAGTGTATGAGTAATACTGTCTCTTTTTGCTGCCTGATATTCAGCCTGCCTGCTGCGTCCCTGAAAGCTATTCCTCTTGCATTGTTTAATTTCTACAGCAGGAGGAAACCATTTATTATTTATGGAAATGACCGAAGAGAATGTGCTATATACTGTGTATATATGTAAAACTCTTTGTGCATTGTGAAATAATAGTGTCCCTTTCTCAAAGGATGATCTGCTTCTGAATGCCAAACAGTCTCACTGTACATCACATTACTGAAGCCCAGCGGACCTGCATTTACATTCTGTCTGCATTGCGGTTGCTACTTTTCTCAACAAAATGTCAATGCTGTTGGCACACAGCGCTGGCTGTGTCAACAACAGCATGAGGTCTGTTTTGTGGTGCCGGTCTCAGTGCACATTTGTTTTGTTTAGAGCTGGAAATATCAGTGAATTAATTGATTAGCTGGTCAACAGAAATTATATGGCAGCTACTGTATATTGTGCTGAAGGAGTCCGAAAAACCAGAAATGACTTAACATACTATCTCTTCCTGTTCCTTCATCTGGACGTCAGAGGTTAAATGTATGAAATAATGTCTGTGGTTAATGCAAGCTTTGTTCTATACATAAAATACATCAGTAAATACCATCCATCCATTTGCAACCGCTTATCTCATGAGGAGTCGTGGGGGCGCTGGAGCCGATCCCAGCTGGTGGGGCGGGGTTCACCCTGGACAGGTTGCCAGTCCATTGCAGGGCAAATAGAGGCAGACAACCATTCACGTTCACATTCACACCTACAGGCAATTTAGATTCATCAATTAACCTGCATGTCTTTGGACTGTGGGAGGAAGCCGGAGAACCCGGAGAAAACCCACGCTAACATGGGGAGAACATGCAGACTCCACACAGAAGAGTCCCAAGCTGGATTCAAACTTACAGCCCTCTTGCTGTGAGGCGACAGTGCTAACCACTGCACCGCCATGCAGCATCAGTACCTCACTCATGAATTTTGAAGCCTTTACGTGTCTTAAAAAAGGCGCTTGCTAACAGCCGACTGAATGAGACGACAATACGTCATCATGCCGACTCATCCGCCTTTAGGCGCGGTGGTGGCGACGTGAAGTCGCAAGATTTTTGTTTTATGTTTTTGTCTTTTCACTTAAGGCGATTTTCTTTTTCCACTTCAAAAATCATAAAATGGTGTTTTGTGAAGATTATCTTGCTGAACAAAACATGTAGGCTATATGTCAGTAGTTCCCAAACTGTTTTTCCTCAACCTCAATCCCAGTTTATATCTCAGATCCCAGGTTGGGACCCTCTGCTGTACATAGACGGTTGCTTGTCACAGGGCTTATTTTCTGCAATAATTCAAACCCCAATGGAAAAATCCCACTGGCTTTTGATACATCAGCAAATATACATCATCCTTGCACCACTCTATTTTGATGATCAATTCAGCATTTCCATCATAAACATTCGCTGGATCCAGCTTTTGATTTGATGCTTTTATTGTCGTATGTGAAAGTTTGGGTTTGCTGTTGGTCAGATGAAACAATTTGAATATGTTGCACGTGGCTCAAGAAAATTGTGATTATAATTGTTGGTTTTATCTTTAGGTTGTGGCAGAGGTACTGTGTGCCATTGGCTGTACAGTGGTAGACAATTGATTAGTGTTTCTGTTAAATGTGATGGGAAATCAGTCTGTGAATGTTTGCTGTTGGTACATAAAAAAACATTTTTATCATGCTTACTATTGTATCTGGAAAACTGTCAAACGCTAGTAGGAAGTTGTACCTTTCAGTCGTCAGAATATGCTCTGATGATAAAGATGCACATTGATTATATGTTCTTCACTAATCTAGGATCAATTGGTCCGTCTGTGCTATCTCGTATTCCAGTGTGTTCTGTTGTTTTGACTTTTCCGTCTCTTCTTTCCAGCCACAGCACACACTCAACGGACGAGGAGGGATTTAATGACCCAAGCTTGCTGGAAAACCTCCAAAGTAATCACGTAAGTAATGTCAGGGTTCCCCGCCACCCGCCTGCAATCACGGCTGCTGTTTAGGACAAAACTAAGAGGGATTATGAATCTAATTGGGTAAAAGGTCTTCTTGTCATTTTAAGTGGACCTAAGTGATGTGCTGTGTGTTATATTTCGTGGTGTGTTTTCTGCTTGTTTTGTTTGGATCAAGATGTTGAGTTTTGACAGCAAATTGACTGAATTCTTCTTTAATCAGTTGATTAAAATCCTGCTGAGGGGTGGATTACTATTTTCTTTACAGGATGCTGTAAACAGGCAGGCAAACAACATAATTAGCTCAATGTGACAGGATGAAGACCTGTTTATTTGCCTATCCACTGTGGGGAACTGCGCTGCTGTATACTGATTACATTAGTGTAAACATACAGATAGGAAGGCTGCCCAAAAAGTACATAAGAAAATAAAATGTTAAGTAGTTGCCTCTTTCTCAAAATGTGGACTTGTACATGTTTGGGGTCTGTCGCAGGACTTAAAGGGGAGCAGCTAAGGCCACCTGTGGTAATGAAATGGGTGAAATCTGTGATTGATCGACTGGTTGAGTCACTCAGCTGCAGAGCAGCGTGGGGGAGGCAGAATGTCACATCTAATTACATACAGCAGCACCGCCCAGGGAAAGTAGTAATCCCACTGTGACGTTGGCTTTATTATGACAGCAGAATCTCTCCACACATTGTCCAAGATCTGCTTTAGTTTCATACTGATAGCCCCGCACCTACCGCTAATTATAGCGCGGAACCAACCGCTGTTTAGAAACCACAGTCTCTCTAAATCTCCGGTAATGATTTTGCTTATGATTCATCTGTTGTGTTGTAGTTGTGCTAATCATGTGTTTACGGTGGATGTCTTAATATTGTAGCACTTTTATGAGTCAGAGCTTTTCTTTCTCTGGGTCACCTTTTATTGTGACTCCTGTCACAGTGCTGTCATGCATTTTTAAATTTAATACAGGTTAATTCTCAGTAATGTCACTACTATTAAAGGAATGGTGTGTTGGATCTAATATGTAATAGGGATGGGTCATGATTTTTTTTATTTTTTGAATAGTCGTTAAATTATAAAAATCCAATAGTTTTATCAACTATTTGTCCCATCTTAAAAAATATACATTTTCCTTGTGTTAAACATCACAGGCGCTGCACGGTAGTAACGTTACTATCAGGCAAGAGAGAGAGAGAGTGGCTTTGCTGGAGGCGAGTAACACCAGCAACTCCGGTCCAAGCAGGAAAAGTTAACATTGTAGTTTGTCCGTTCTGGGCTACTGTAGAAACATGGCGGTGCAACATGGCGGACTTCATGAAGAGGATTATATTCCATTTCTGCTAATAAATCCCCCTAAATATTACACACTGTTCAGTTAAAGGAAAATTCAGACCTTTTGAGAAATGCGCTTATTTGCTTTCTTGCAAAAAGTTATGATGAAATGATCAGATTGATTCAACTCTCATGTTTGTTTGCTAATTATGAAACTATTACCAGCAGCCACTTAGCTTAGTAAACAGACTGACAAAAGAAGGAAACAGCGAGTCTGACTCTGTCCAAAGGTGACAGAATCCACCTTCCAGCACCTCTAAAGCTTACTAACAAGATTAACTTAGGTATTTTTCAACCTGGACCATATTTCCCCATGTTTACGTCTCTAAGTGACTAATGGGGACAACAATTTGTGAAACTGATCCAAGTACCGAGGGAGAACGCTGCAACCAGCAGCCATGAAACAAGCTGTAAGGGCAAGTGAGCACCGTCAATGTAATGTTACAGTCACTAAAAGTGCTTGTGTTTGCTGCTGACAGGCTCAGATTAGTGTCTGTCAACACTTAAACATATTTCGTACCTTTCTCTATACTCAAATAAAATAGGGGCCCAAATAAATAGGGGCGGACATCAGATTCTAAGACTTCATCCACATTGTCAAAATGATTTAAATATTCAGTCATGATGTTTAAAATCTTCACCATGGATGTACTCCACCATTCCACCGCTGTCCAGCTTTCAGAACAACACTTCTCCTTGAGTGAGACTCTTATTACATCAATCAGTGCCCGTTATAGCAAAAACAAGCATGTTTAGTGGACGTAAATGACGGTGTCAGCTTGCGCTAATAGGATTACATTGCAGCCGTCTACAGCGCTCTCCCTCAACACTCCAGCAATTTCAGAGATTGTACCTGTTAGTCAGTCAGACAAAAAGTCATAGGAAAATAGGGTCCAGGTTAAGAAATATTGAAGTCACCCTTTAACATCTTATTTCTTGTTTGTTTAACATGTACAAACATGTAAAAATTATTTCTTGGTCTGGCACAGTGACTTCCTAGAGTCTTTGCTGATTGCCTGGCAATCTGCCAGTGATGACAAGGCTCCAGGAAGTCACTCACTAGCTGTTTTCTCCCGATTTACAGTCTTCATGCTAAGCTAAGCTAACATATTTACTGCACTGACATGAGGGTGTTTCATCTTCAACTTCATCTTCATCTATCTCTGAGCACAAAAGCGTATTTTTCAAACTGTTAAACTTAACATTGACCTTCATTAGCCATCAATGCTTGGCTCTCCCTTGTATGACACAGAGACGCTAAATGAAATGATGCATTTCATTTAACACCTTATGTTCTCACAGTTCAAACACTTTGTCCTTATGGCCTTCAGGATGCTTCTTACTAAAACATTATAGTCCTTATCATTAACAGCATGTTGGCGCCGCTGCAGGCTATTTGTAGGAGTAGCGTTGATACAGTGTTGAGGGGGATGGCAGACTGGAGGAGAGGGGAATCAACGGTGCCGACAAAAATAAACATCGCCTCCGGTGCTTTTTCATGTTCTCTTGAGTCACTGGACGTGTTCTCCGCCTGCAGAGTTTCAGCAGCCTTCGTGGGTGTTTGTTTGCTCCCTCGCTCACCGGGACACTCTGCTTTATTTTCTCTTGACCCTTCAACTTTTTCCACACTGGTCACGTCTGAAGTGATGAGTGTCTGTCACTGTTGTCGTGACACAGATTACCCAGGAGTCAGTGGGGGCAAATGGCTGGCAGCACAGTATTAGCTGTCACTTCTAATTGTGCTATCAGAGCAACGTTCAAGATGCATCCTGTACTCTCTGCCTATAGGACTCCCCCACCCTCCATAGCAAACACACATTTATATATTATGAGGACCCTCACTGGCATTATGCATTCCTTACACCATAACCCTAACCTCGATTACTGGGGCTAAGAGGCTATTTTTCTGGGATTCCACTGTAGCCAGTTGATATCCAGGCCAAGACTTATTTTTCCATGCTCTGCTCGTGGTTTACAGTCCAATTAGCATGGATTAGCCATGGATGTATTAAGAGAACTGAATACAGTGTTGGAGGCGGGGCCCCGTTCATTCTTATGGAAGTTGCTCAATGGTGCATGAAGCCAAAATGGCTCAACTTCCAGCTGGAAATGTACCCAGATCTTCTGGCAATCTCCCGCATCTGTTGGGCCCATGGAGCAGGCGCAGTAGCATTCGCACAGTCATATGGTTCGGTCGTGGAGTCACAACGTCATGCTGTCGTCACGGCTTGCTAACTCCACCTCCCAGCGCCTCACTCTGGCCTCGGTCTGGGTCTCATTCACATGAATGGAAGAAGGGAAAAACTGTGGATTCAGCGGTCATTAGTGCATTTTATAACTTTTAGGATGAAATGATTTAAAATAAGGGCTATTAGAGTGTTCATACTGGGAAGTTGATTTACCTCCAGAAAAATTATCCACTGACTTACAGACGTCTCTTTACCAGTGTAAGTCTACAGGGAAAAGTCTTTTTGGGCCCAATGGCATCACATGACGGACAGGGAAGTAATATTTCCACTGTTTGGCTTCTACGAAAATTAGCATCATCGACCGGCGCTCCAAAACTTAATCCTAACCTTAACACTAAAACCAAGTTTAAACCCTCAAACAGCCCCTTAAGAAGGTCGTGTTTACATGTCTTTTGGGGACATTACATTGATTTACATTCACAAGGGTTAGAGACTTACCCATACCCTAAGAGTAACTGTTACTTGCCTAATCCTAACCCTTACCCTAACCTCAACCTAAACCTAACCTTACCCTAACTCTAACTCTAAACCAAGTCCTCACCCTAAAATATAATGGTTTCTGTTATGGGCATGTGCATTTTGTTCCCCAAAAGGAAGGGCAAGTCCTCACAATGTGTCTGTGTAAAAAGATTCATGTCCCCACAACATATAGTAACACACACACACACACACACACACACACACACACACACACACACACACACACACACTGACATGTCCTTCAGAGGATACCTGTCAGCCCAGACCAGATTAGCATGTTGCTAGGAGGCAGAGGGGCTCTCGCAGCCACCTGGACTGTAATAGACTCTGTGTACTTTCATTTACAAGAGGCCCTTTGATTTACCCCACCCTCCACCCCCCACCCGCCAACTCATCTGCTGCTTTGTTCCCTGTTAGAGATCTCTCATCATAGTTGCCATGGCCAACAGAAAGAGCTAATTTAACAATACCATGTATGTGTGTGTGCAGAGCTTTTTGTTTAAACAACAGCAGATGTTTTTGAGTAATAAGTAGTCAACAATGCAAAGCATGGCATACTGTAAATGTGTTACATCTGCTGTAGAGCCTCATAGGTTCATTGGTTGCTTCTAATGTTGGTGAACTAATAACGTGTGTTTATTCTGCTTTGAACTCAGTTTTAACCGCCACCATCAGCAGCAGCCTGATTACCGTTTGCTGTATGATTCAGGCCTGGCGTCGCCCCGGAGGTAGCTGATATCTCTGCCTCACTGACTAGAAGCTGGTGGTCCTGCAGCCTCAGACAGGAGCCCCAGCAGATGCCTGTCCGAGTTCACCCTTCGGCTAGTTAGTCATACGTTTCCCCTCATTAATGTAAAATGCCCTCCGTGTAGGTTAGGTTTTTTTTTTTTTTTTTTTTTTTTTCCTTCATTAACTGAAGCAAGTTTATATTGCATGCTGCACACATGCTTGAGTACATGTGCATCTGTGGGATCCTACTGGCTGGTTACCAGCAGTCATTAGTCGGGCCGGAACTGACTGGTGAATACTAGAGCCACAGAAACAGACAAAACTGAAGGTGACTTCCAACAACAATATGTGGAGTTAATGGCTATTTAGACAGACTTCTAGTTTTTCCTGAATGTCACAGTAATGTAATTTGTACCAGAGAAGTGAGTTTTGGTATGTGATTGGCATGGAGAATGTACTTATGCTCTTAAAAAATAGAGTGAAAGTTGTTTTCACTGAATTATCAGCAAATTGATGAGAAGTCTAATTCATTTCATTTCATACAGTCATGCTTAGGTATATGTGAAGTACTCAGTTGTCTCAATCTGTTTTTCTGTTCCCTCTCTTTTCTGCTAATACAAAATATTGATTTGTGGTGCACAGTTTGTAGGTGATATTTTCTAAAGCGTTATCAGCGTGGGTCACAAATCACAACAAACTACTCAGTGTGTCTCCCCAGCCTGATGGTCAACACTAAGGATGACATGACATGTGTAATGGTCAGAGACCAGACAGACAGCTTTACATTTCATGCATTGTGGTTTGGTTCTGTGCAACACTAAATGGAGGTGGTTGTCTATAAAGCAAGTCTAGCAGTACTTACTGTGGTTCAGCAGTATTTCAACACAGTTCTTAATGTTTGATTTGCTGCTTACTTGCTGTTGGTTGAACTGAACTGCCCTCATGTAGAAAACCATTAAAACGTTTAAATAAAAACAAAATCAACTCACCTTTCACCCAAATCTACAGCGCATACTGTATACATTTTAAGTTGTCTGTAAACACGGCTGCACACTCAACTCATGAAAGGACTGTTCGAGGTCAGTCTGTCAAACTGTGCACTCTCTCTCTTCCTACAGTATGTCTGTCTCGTTGTTTTGTTTCTGTTTTGTAGTGACATGTTTTATTAAAGAACACCAAAAGTCAAAGTGCCCTCTCTACTTCCTGTAGCCTACAGCTGCTGTCATCCTGGAGTTCATGACCATGATGGCCATCTGTCACACGGCAGTCCCCGAGCGCACAGATGGAAAAATCACCTACCAGGCTGCATCTCCAGGTAGGGCACACCTTCATCAACACACCTTACACATTCTGGATTTACAGTGTGCTATTTTCCTGTTATTATCCCATCATTAGATGTGTGTGCACGCATTATAATTTGGGAGCTCTTTTATTGCATCAGTCTAGTGTCTGGGGGCTCTAAAGAGAAAAAAAAAATAAAAATAAAATGAGGATTGCAAACAAGTCGCCCTTCTTGATTCTTCAGGTGTTTATGTTTATATCAAGACTAGATATTTTGTAATGTAGCAGCTAATGAAATTTACATTTTTAGATTTTTTTGTTACTTACCAACTTGCACATGTAACTTTGGGAGACTGCACATTCTTCTCATATTGCGCTTATTAGGGTTTGACCAGGTCCAAACCACTTATAGGAAAGGAAAATAAAATCATCAGTCTAGACATGAAGATGTAGAAATTGCAGATTTTGCAGTTTACCATTGTAGTAATCATTATGGCTGAAATGGACATAGTCCAGAGCTAACTAGTTCACCAATAGAGTACAGATAAATGAATAATGTCAGTGATACCTAGGATTAGAGTACAGATATGTGACACAACAGCTTGTAACAGAGCTTAGTATTCATCCTTGTATTTATGTAAAAAAAAAAAAAAAAAAAATTCTCTGACTACGAAAGCCCTTTAATTTTTCAGGCTTACACTGACTACGTTTACATGCACAAAATATTCCTGTGTTTGCTCTTATTCCAAAAAAGACAATATTGTTAATATACTAAGCTGTTTACATGATGACAGTGACTATTCTCCTAATATTCACATTTACATGCAGCCGTGCATACTCTGATTGCTATAACCGGTGGTGGATTTGTTCAACTGTGCGAACACAGCCTTCCTCTTTAATTCCTTCAACCACCTTTTTGAAAAGGTCGGCGTTGCGATAGCAACGCGGCCTTTTCTTTTAGGTGTGCATCACTGCAAACTGTCGGCTGGTTGGTTAGTGAACAAGGTGTGCTGTATACAAAGAATGCTCTTAAAACCTGAATAATGTCGGCATATCACACATGTCTTAATCAGAAAATGCTCCATTTAGAATAAGGCCTAACTCAGAATATCCAAACATAAAATTCTGTTTACATATTAAATTCAGAATATTGTCATATTTGGAATAATAGTGGAATATTAGTGTTCATGTAAACATAGTCACTCACGCAAACTGGCGCTAGAAAAATAGAAATAACTTATAGTAAATAACTTGCAGTGCTCAAAGCTGCAGAAGCTGTTACTTTTACTTTTCTTGCTGCTTGGTGGCACAAGTTGAACTGAAACTGCAGTGCTGTAGCTCTGGGTGATACCGACTGGGCCTGGTTCCAGGTGCTTTCTATCAATGATGCTGTGTCCTTGATTTATATATCTTTGCAAATGGAAAACATCACTACAGCCCCAAGGAAGCAATGTTTCATAAAGGCATTTATATCATCATCAGTGCAGGAAATAGCCAGGAATCATATTAGATAGTTAAATATCCTGTTTACAGAATGCATGATAGTGTATGCCAATCTGATCCCTCCGTCTGTCACTTCCACAGTAGCGATGACACACCTGCCAATCAAGAAAACATGCCCTTAAACGTTATTCTTTTTAAATCCACAAAATCACTGCCACTAGAGGAGGTGAAATTATCTACTGAGAAACCCACTAAAAATGTATTTTACAAGAACGACTGCAGCTTGAAGCATTTGCACAATGCTTTCACCTCTTAGACTCAGTGGTTTCCCCTAGCAGCACTATGTAAATGTCCTGAAAATAAGAACCATCCTAATAAATGTCACGATGCTTAAAGGCTCAACTCAGCGATCCAAATGTAAACAAAGAAGTAGCTCTCATGGGAAACATTCATAACACAGTCTGAAGCTCATGTTATGGCCAAATTGATTGACAAGCCTTTCAGTAAACTGCAGCTAAATGAGAGGTGTTTCCTGATGTTTCTGAATACATCAGTGAAGTCAGTAAGTGAAGAAGTAAAATTAATGAAACACATATTGATTGGCTAAAAAGGTTTTTATAATAACTGTACAAAGCGATGGTGCTGCTTTTCATCATACATTTTGCCCTTGATAAGAGAGATATCCTTTTTTGTGTGATTGCTTAGAACAATCATGGTCTTATGAAACTTTGGGGTTTGAAGCAGAGCAGGAAAAAGAAAGGAGGTTAAGTGAACTGTAAAAAACAAGCAGAGAGCTTTATCTCGCCCTGCAGCATCCTCATGTGAGCTATAGCATCAGCTACCTGGTTTCAGTCACTGCCCTCATTGTGAAAATGTGTCGATGGGAATGTGGCTCTCGTCCTGAATGTTCCAAAGATTCAACTTTCAGGTTATCATGAGACAACACTGGATTTTGTGTGTTTATCTCTAACATTTCGGGTTTTTCTTTGCTTTCCAGACGAAGGAGCTCTGGTGAGAGCAGCACGAAACCTTGGCTTTGTGTTTTCTGGTCGAACCCCAGACAGCGTCATTGTAGAAATGGTAAGTTGGATGAGACAGGTTTAATGAAAGCCGTGCAGGCTGTTGTACTGATTGATGGATCCACTTAATCTTTAATATGAGTCTCATGATGGTCTAGTATGATCTCAAACTATAAAAAAAGCAAACTGTAAGACACACTGATAGATGTGTGATAACAATGACAAGGGTGTTGGCTAAATCCAAGTAAACAATGTGATATACTTTGAGGATTTATCTTTCATTAATGAATGAAACAAGTCATCATTTCTTCACCAGTTCATAAGCTGTGGTATCTCCCCATTACCCACATAGCTGCAGACATAAAGGACATGTAACATCAGGACATTACTTCTGTCCTACTGTGGAAGAGTTTTGACCTTTTTATGGTTATTTATTAAAGGAATAGTTTCATTTTTTAAAAACATGCTTATTTGATTTCTTACCAAGCGTTGATAAGATCATTTCTGTACAATAAACAGCCAGCAGCTGGTTTGCTTAGCTTAGCATAAAGACTAGAAAAATCCTAATTTCTCGATCGGGAGCAATTTCCAGTCAACCAGTGGAGACTCCAGGAAGTTACTGTACCTGGCCAAGAAATAGTCCAGCACATAACCCCCTGTAAAATAGCAAGTTGTTGTTTTTATATGTACACTTTTGTACAGATTAAACAATCGAATCAACATGTGTATTAGTGAGCTTTAGAGGTGCTGGCAGAGTCGATCTTTAGACAGAGCCATGCTAGCTGTTTCCTCCTGTTTCCAGTCTTTATGCTAAGCTAAGCTAACCAGCTGCTAGCTCTATCTACATAACATAAGATCAGATGAACCTGTATTGATCTCCACAGGGGAAATTTGGTTGTTGCAGCAGTACAAGGACAGTAACAGTACAGATTTTTTTTCATTTACCGTAACCTTTATTTTTTTCAGGATCATCCCATTGTGTTTTATAATCTCTGTTCTCAGGGAGTCCTGACCATGACAGCGTCATGAAAGTTTCACACATAAAAGCATAAATAACACAACAAGACAAATTACATCAACCAATGAATTAGCAATGTTGTTCAGTAACAGGACCATTATATCTAGTGGTCGAATTGTCCTTAATCATGTGTTTAAAATGTTGCATGCTTATAAACTACCTTTCACCTGGGCGTTGGGTATCAGCCGATACCGATTGCCGATCCAATACCAGTGATTAGTTAATAAGCTGTATACCTCACTGTGTGGAGGTGACTAGGATCATTCTTTTATGTGTAAGACGACATCAGGCTGGACTTAAACATTGTTTTCCTAACAAGTAAATACACAGATATACATGTACTGAATTGTTCTTTATTATTAAAATGATAAATCGTCCACCAGCAACTTAAAAAAATGTATAAAAACATAAAAAATCTTCCAAAGTGAAAACCTTCTTAATTCAGCAACAGATTGCTCAAAACTTATACAGGAATTAAAATTACAGTATATAATGTATACTGCATAGTATATAAATATTGAAATGAATTGAATAGATTGGTCCTATTATATACCCGATCCAGCTATTTATACATATATATAAATATATATAGAAAATAATCTAATTTATTCACATTGAGTTATATAAAAAATAGAAGAAATAAATAATGAGGTCTATAAAAAATAAAACAAGATTAGAACAATGAGAAGTAGAAAACAATACAAGAGCAAATGCCAGATAAAGAGACAGTCAGTAGTGTGATGGATGGCAGCAGAGTCACATATATACTGTATGGACATGACAGTGAATAGGTGTATTTCGTATTTTTCATATTTTTATGTTGAACTGTTCCTTTAACCACATACCACATCCCAGTTATTTTTCTCCCTGAAGTCGAAGTGTATCTGTAGAATATCTGCAGGCAGTTACTTGTGTCATTAATTCACTATTTTATTTTATTTTGCTCAGATGTTCCATAACAGTCCTTCAACTAAAACTAATATGCATAATCCTGCCTTTTGTATTCACATGGGCCACAGGAAAGTAAAATGACGACCATCCCTTTTGCTTATATCCTGAGCTGCTACAGGATGCCTCCTCCCACTCCACAGCTCAGGTCTCTCATCCTGTTGTTGTCTTAATTGGCTAACCTGATGATTGCACTCAAAGACGTACAGGTGGAAAGGCCAAAACCATTTTCAAATTATTTCTTCTTCTGCCAAGAACATCTTGTCCCCAAGACGTTTGTCCAATGTCTTAACCTTTATCAGGCTTCCTAAAGCTCTCAGCATCTATTTAATCACTCTGTCTTGTACCTCACGGTCTCCACAATTAAGGGAGTTAATTGAATTTTACCTTGTTATTCTCCCTCCATCAGCTCTGTGCAGGCAACTGATAAACACATTTAAAGTGCAATTAAGGCTGATTTGAGTAAGGTGGCTTCCTGTGCTACTTAAGATAAGTTGACTCAGGAGACGAGTGGGTTGAGACGTGTCTTCTTTGAGTATGTTAACGTGTCTGTCTCTTTGGATTTAGCCTGGAACAGAGGAGAAGTACGAACTGCTTCATGTGCTGGAGTTCACAAGGTAAACCACTGATAACGGCATTATTATTTTCAATAGTTATTACATGCAGTAATTTGTTAGTCAAAGGTGTACATGAATTATTGTATTTGCTTTATGAAAAGAAGTGTATGATATCAGAGTTCATCATCTTCCTTTTCCCCTAATGATCTGCACTAATTAATTGTGTGACCTAGGTGTGAGACCCAACTCTGTGATTCCTATTTTCAGTAGACGTATGCGGAACACACTTGATAATTTGCTGTAACACCTTTATAATGTGATTTCTCTCACTTGCTTTCTCTCCTCGTTCCACCTTCTTCACTCTTTCTTGCCTTTTTCCTCTCACAGCACGAGGAAGAGGATGTCAGTCATCATGCGCACCCCATCTGGGAAGATCCGCCTTTACTGCAAAGGAGCTGTGAGTGTCTGTCTCTCTCCATGGCAACGCATGACAGCCCATCACCATCATCGACACACACACACACACACACACACACACAGTCACATACAGTCACATACACACAGACACACACCCTAGTGTTGAATGCTCTCCTCCCCTTACTGCCTCTCACTCTTGTCAGGAAATGTTTTCAATGTGTAGCATAAAGTAAAATCACCATATTTCACACAAAATAAAGGTTATACAAACATTTTATTTCACAGGGAGACACTCAGCTACCAGACGGCCTCATTCCACAGTTGCATAAGTACATTCGGAAGAAGAAGAACATAACACAATCATAATGGGTTTTTTTGGTGCAGTTTAAATTATCATGTTGCTCTATATTCTGCTATGAGCAAAGAATATGGTTAGTAATAATTTTACAGAATGAACAAAATCTCCGGTACACACAGATAAAGTGTCTTCTTACATTGGGCAAACAAACGAACGCGTTTCAGCAATAAGCCATCGTCAGCGTGATTACTCTAGACGTAAAATCAGTTTGAAATACTCAGGTGAGTCACAGACAACAATCAGGGAAGTTACTGGAAGTATTTCACAATTCATCTGCGGATGCAACACCCAGACAACGCCTCTCACAGAAGGACGCATGGCAAAGCCAGTCAGAAATAACCAGCCGTACGATGAAAAAAGACCAAAAAATATAAGAATGGTCGCACACCAAGCCACAACGCAAATTCATAAACATTTCTTATAGTCTCAATTGAGAAAAGCCCCCAACAAAGAAAAATTAATACAATCTATGTTTGCAAACTGTACATTATAATGTCATAAATGCTCAGTGGCTCGTGGGCTGAAACTGCCCGGCACTGCCAAAAAGCACAGAAAAATCAAAAATAGAGGGAATCAGTGACATGAAAAGTATAGTTAGGAGCTATGACCCTTTAAGACAGTAACATCCTTTTCCAGAGTGTACACAATTGTAATAGGAAAATATCATAGAAAAATGTCATTCATTCATCGTCAACCGCTTATCCCGTTAGGGGTCGCGGGGGGCTGGAGCCGATCCCAGCATGAACACCCTGGACAGGTCGCCAGTCCATCGCAGGGCACATAGAGACAGACAACATATAGACAGACAACCATTCACACTCACATTCACTTATTTAACATGCAATTAACCTAAATTGCATGTTTTTGGACTGTGGGAGGAAGCCGGAGTACCTGGAGAAAACCCACGCTTACACGGGGAGAACATACAAACTCCACACAGAAGAGTCCCAAGCCGGAATCGAACCTGCGACCCTCTTGCTGTGAGGCGACAGCGCTAACCACTACACCACCGTGCAGCCCATAGAAAAATATAGGAAATATGTAATTGAAAAATATATGCTAAATATAGAAAAATGTCATGAAAATTATAATAAGAGGTTTAAGTATAAGAATATAAATGTAAAAAAAGATAGAATAGAAATAGAAGAAATATGTCAGATAAATATAAGTACATTACAAGAATAAATGATTAATTAATAAGTCATAATTTTACACAATGAGGGTTATCATTCAATATGGGTTTATTTGTTGTTGTTATTGTATAAGTAGTAAAGTTGTTCCGATATTGATACCAGCATCTGATACTACCTAAAATTCGGTGTTGGGTGTCGGCGAGTATGTCAGTCTATGCACCGTTGCAAAACCGTGATTTATCATCCCAGAAAAAAAAAACTTGTTTAACCGGAAATCAGTTTTTCTTCACTGCTCCAAAACAGTAACGTTCACTGTGCCGTCACCGTGGATGTATAATGGCTGCCACTGACAAGTACTGTTTCAGAGCAGCGAAGAAGAAGTGATTTGCCCGGTAGTTTGTCACATGATAGTAAACAACAAGAGTTGGCACTAGTTTTGCCAGTTTCAACATCAGCATCACATCTTATAAAACATTTGAAAACAAAGATATTATATTTATCATGCTGGTATCGGATCGGTATTCGGTATCAGAATCGGTATTTGGTATCGGCCGATACCCAAGTTCAGGTATCGGAATCGGTATTGGTATCTCTAGTTAGTAGGTTATAAAGGCCTGTACACCAAACAAATGTATTATTTTCCTAATCTTTTCTTTGCAGGTTCAGTCTTTATGTTTTATTATACCTGCTTATGTTTTTATATTTATATGGCGCATTTTTTTATTTTTGTGATAATACCAACAAGAAAAGTAATAAGCAGGATTAATACTTTATTAATTTTGTTATTTAAAACATATTACTCCCAGAATAATTTCTCCATTACATGATCCAGATACATTTGTTGTGTATTAATTCATTTTCTTGCTTCTGCTTTTTAAGTGTATGATTATTTCCGCACCAAAAGCTTTTAAGGGCAAATCTGAGTAGAAACAGCAACAGAAAACAGGAAGGACTTGATCCGACTGGCGTGCACCCATTTGTGCAGTAGCCCAGAAGTCCAGGAAGTTCCTTTCTTTCCACTCTGGGTGTCAATAACCAATGAGTGTTTGTTTCCCTTCAGGACACAGTGATCTATGACCGCCTGGCAGACAGCTCGAGGTACAAAGAGATCACATTGAAGCACCTGGAACAGTTTGCCACTGAGGGTGAGTGGACGAACATCTCCCCCTGTCTGCCAAAAGTAAAACATCGCTTCTAATGTACACAGTATGCTTCCTACATCACTGTCTAGTCATTATCATCACTGGACCATCAGCTGCAGCAGAAGAAGTACATTTCTTCCCCTTAGAGCTCATCCTCATGTGTCATTACTTGATGAACATTAAATCCTAATATGAGTATGTTGAAGTGTTATTAATCTAACGCAGTAGACCTGAAAGAAACTGCATCAGAGACTCCTCTCTGTTCTGGGTTCATACTGCCCCCTTGTGAGACACCAGCAAAATGATGTCATTGGGAATATTTGATGAGGGCTAAATATAGCATCCAGGACGGATTGCAAAGATGTTCAGTCACTGTAATTTGGAGAAGCCTGAATAAAATAGAACCTTTATATGTCAGACAACAAGAAGAAGACTATTAATAACTACATATTTGATCTTTCTTAAGTGCAATTTGTTTTCAATAAAGAGTCAGATTCAGATATTTGGACCTCCAACTACATACACATGACTAGGTGGGTGGAATTTACTGCATTAGCATAGTATCAGGTACGTTATTACTGTATGTTAGCTGTTGGGGATAGAAATGATATCAGAGTACACATAGATGGCTAACTGCCATCTGTTAATCCTCGTCAGATGTTAATAAGTCACCTGAAAAATATTACAAAATGCTATGTGGTTTCTGAATGGCCAGAAATTTAAAGAAAAGCTTAACCATCTGGTACCCACAATAGACCCGGTTTAGTCTTTTTTAGGGGGTAAGAGGAGGTCTTTAGGGGGAGATAGCAGGTCAACAGTAGATGTCACATAGAAGTGGTGAACATCATCTGAAAGCTGGGAACCTGAAGATTAATTTGAGATGCAGCTCAGCACTGTGTGTCAAGTTGTTCTAGTCATGAATCAGAAATACACACTAATTAATTAATTATTTAAATTTAATTATGAAAGTGTATAAGGGTTTAGAACATTATGTTCGAAGTATATGATGGTCATCCCCATGCTCTATTATGTCTCATAAGATGTTGCAGCAATTTCATGGATTGACACCATTTGTTACACAGATTTGATGCTAAATTTAACCATTTCTTTACCAATCGAGAATTGTTAAAATGACCAATAATCCCTCCAAAATACCATATTAAGGCACCAAGATTATTAGGAACACCACAGAAACTTTTGACATTTTGAGATTTCTGCAAGACCTGTATTTATAGATGATTAGATGGCGAGCACTTCTGTTCTAGAAACTGCTCAGAAACCCCCTTTTGTAAGTCTGCCTAGGAAATCCATCCATCCTCTGAATGCTCCAGGTCTCTAGTTTGTGACTATAAAGTTTCACGAGGCTGTGATTATCCTAGAGGTCACCACAGGTCATTTTATACAGTGAGGAGTTTCAAAAAATGGTCTCACTTAAGTGAAATGGCTACTATGGGGACTATTGTCATCACACATGGATATAGTTGGGCTTATTGGCTCCACAAGAGTTTCAGCTTTACAGTGATACCCAATTTATGTAATTCAAGACTGTTTAGGGACCCCAGTATGCAGAAATATTCAAACACATCATTTTTAGAATCAGCAAAAATAACACATTTATACTACATGAAAAGAAATGCCCCAAACTGCATGTGATTATCATAAAGTGGGCATGTCTGTAAAGAGGAGAGGAGTGGGTACCCAGAGAACCCATTTGCATTCACATATCTTGAGATCAGAGGTCAAGGGTCAGTTATATTTTGTTACAATTTAGCCCAACTTTGGAGCATTATTTAGCCTCTTTCCCAGCATGCTGGCATGACATGGTTGGTACCGATGGATTCCTTAGGTTTTCTTTTCATATAATATCTGTAGCTTCGGTCTAGCCCTAAAACTGAACCTGCTAACCTGCTTCTGAAAGACAGTAAAGTCAGTTGGGGTTGCCCCTGGCCCTGTGGGTCTCTTGGGATAAAGGTATAGTCTAGATTTTTGTAGGTGGGGTTGTATGAAGTACTTATCCATAGTCAGTGTATTACCTACAGTGGATGATGGTCGGCGCACCCCCAGTTTGGAGAAGCAGACAGGACTACCAACACAAAAGCTACACAATGAACTGTGTCCACTAGATTTAGAGTATTTTCACTGCTTTATCTTGCCGTCAGACTGCCTTTTTTGATGGGGAAGTGAAACTTATCTAGGATCTCTTCAAAGCCACCATACCCCTTTGACAAAAACAGAAAAAATGTGATAGAGTTGCCCATCCCCGATTTCAAAGCCAAGGAGGACAAAATACATGTATTGCTAACATGTGACCTAATTAAACAGGTTAAGTGTTTTGTTCTCCTTGATTTTGAAATCACATTTTTATGCTTATTGGACTTTGGGTCTAGCACTCCACCGTGTATCCCATTTTTAGAGCACAACCTCCTTTACCAAAAACTCATTTTACCTACTTTGTTGTTTTACAGGGTTATTACAGATTCACACAAGTCACACAATAACACAGACAAACTAACCGATCGAGGCAGTGGTAGACCAAAAACTTATGTGTTCTGCTGGGAAAAATTACAGTTTTTGTCAAAGGAGTCTGGTGGTTTCGGAGAGAACATAGATACCGACTTCAGTTTTTTGACAGCAGGGTAAAGCAGAGGAAATATTCAAAATATAGCGTACACTTAAACTAATAGAGTTCGTTTTAAGTGGCTAAAATACATTTTGCTGTCGGCCCGTCCACAGCAGTTCATTGTGTAGCTTTTGTGTTGGTAGTCCTGTTTGCTTCTCCAAACTGGGGGTGTGCCAACCGCCATTTACTGTCGGTAAAACACTGACTATGTATCAATACTTTATACAACCCCACTTCAAAAACACAAACTATCCCTTTAAAGAAGTTGTGACGTTTTGGCCCAGGTGTCATGATGCTGTTTCCCTTTTCTAGGGCTGCGCACTCTGTGCTTTGCGGTGGCAGACGTCAGTGAGTCGTCCTATCAGCAGTGGCTGGAGATCCACCACAGAGCCTGCACCTCCCTGCAGAACAGATCCCTGAAACTGGAGGAGAGCTATGAACTGATAGAGAAGGTTTGTGAAGTGAAAAAACGGTGCGTGTCTGTGTGTTATCAGTTCCTGATGCCATGACTTCCTATCATATTCCCTGAACTAGTCCTCACACATTTCATAGGGATAGTGAGAGGCATGCCTGCATTTCATACAAAACATTTTTTGATATACATTTGCAGAAAAATCTGCCTAAACTCAAGACCTCCTGCGTAACTACTGGGGTCACTGCAATCACACCTGGAAATATGAAAAAACAAAATTAAAAAATTGTGTATGTGTGAGAGAGATTCAAGGTTTCACCAGCAGGTAGAGTTGGTTTTCTGTGAGGTGGGTCTATGTGGAAACGCTAGTCAAACACAGGAAGCCACAGTCATAAATCAGCCACCTGGCATGTTCTTCATGGCTGCTTCTGGCTGCCCAATACAAATGGAGGCAATCAATCATGACAGAGACATGAAAGCTTTCAGGGAGAAAACTATGATGTGCATTGCTTAATGGGCAGAGTGGCACTGATGCTGACAGGGTTTGGGGTTCGTTGCTGCTCAGGGCCACCCCGTATTTAGAAATGCACACATTAACGCCACACGGGGGCACAATGGAGTTGCAAAGAAACTTAGAAAGACATTCCAGCACTGTGTGAAATCAGTCATCTGCAGCTACTCCTTCATCATCTCACAAACAAAATGCTCCGGTATAAATTGTGTGAGAAAATGTTACAGTGAAGATAAAAACAAACTTTAACTTCATTCCTTTGTTATTAGCTTCTTGTATTTCTTTCATCCCTAATCCTTTAATTGATTAAAATTATGAATAATTATTGATGGTTTCCTGTTATATTTAATTGGTATAATCAAATGCCCTGAATCATCCTTCAACACAGTTTCCTCCCTCATTTTACTACAGTATGTGCGGGAGTGAAGTTAACGGCTTCATTCTTTGAAGGAAACATTTCTCATCAACTTTACTGATTGGTTTAAGGTTAAATTAATTATTTCTGGACTACTTGCACTTTAGCTCAGCCAGCTACCAGTAACTGGACAGAGATTTCCAGGAAAACCGTCAGGAGGCCAGTATTGAATACAGCAGATAGAAACTGCTGGTGTTGTGGTCTCCATCCTGCAGTCTCAGTTTGCAAAGTTATAACTTCTTTTTTAAACATCTGGAGCCAGTTCCATAAAGATAGACCTGGTCTTTGTTTTAAATATAACTTTGAGTCAGACTTTCAATTAAATTTACCTGTTGCATAAAGCTTTGCTCTGAGTGACTGAGACTGACTTAGATAGCCTGTCACGCAATGTATTATGGGTGAAATAAGACACTTCACAGAAAGGAAAAATGGCAACAGCACACCAAGTATGCAAGAAAATAACAGAAAGGGTAACCAGCATAAATCCAAAGGTCGATAGAACCGTTAAAGACATTCAGGAACAATTCAAGTATATAGTACAAGAATAGAAAAAAGGTTATTGACAAACAAACGATTGACATAGTTTAAAGTAATTAATAAACAGTTGAAATAGTTAATTAAAAGTTGGCTAAAAGTAATGGATAAACAGTTGAAATAGCTAAATAAAAGTTCGCAAATAATAATGGGTAAACAGTTGAAAGTGTTAGCCAAAAGAAACATTTGAAATAGCTTAAGTTAACTAAATAACTAACTAAATAATTAACTATTTAAATAATGTTCATTGATGCTTTACAGTTTACAGTATATATTGATAGTTTAACCAGGTATTATAATAACCAGTTGCAACTTTATAATAGCCATCCAAATAATGTTTATAGGCAGTTTACAAACCAGTTATTAACCACTAACAAAGTGTTAATTATCTAAGTAATGTTTAGAGATGCTTTACAAACCTATTATAAACCATTAACAAAGTTAGCTAAAAATAATAAACAGTTGAAATAGTTAGCTAAAAATAATGTTAGATTATGGTTGATCCACTAACACCAGACAGAATCTCCTGGTGTTTGGCTGTTCACTGGTGTTATGGTCCCACCCTGGCTTGGGGGTTGAAAACCTGATCCAAGTGGTCCTTGTATCATAATCCACAAAGAGTGCCTTTAACAACAACAGAACAATTCACTTCAAACAGTCAAATGAGGACTCATCAGCCATAGTCATGTTCTTCCCCAGGCAAAGTTTTCCGTGCTGTGTGGTTCAAAAATGATTAGAGCGTACGGAGCTACAGATGTATGGGCAGCAGGGCTCAGGTCACAACTTAAAGAGCTTCCCCTGCCTTTCCTCTGCTGCTGGCTCCTGTCTCCCTTCTACCCCTGGGTCTTGTCAAATGTTTGGCCCTGTGATGGGCCCATATGAGCCCACAACCAGCCCCAAAGAACCACCAAGGTTCCTGGGAAAAAAACCCAGCAGTATTCTGTGGGTGTTTTTGTGTGATCGTGTCTGCAGAGACACACACATACAAACACACACACACACAACACACACACACACACACACACACACACACACACACACACACACACACACACACACACACACACACACACACACACACACAGGCACAGTAACTGATCCAAAACCTCTTAAGTCTGTGGTGGTTTTTCTGGGTGATAAACAAGAGCAGCTGATGAAGGAAAAAACATGACTGAGTGAGTGACACAATCCCGGCTCACATGTTTCTCTGACACATGACATTTTAAAGGCCTTCCTCTGTGGTGACCGCCACTCACTGACTTTTTCTATATATTTTTTTCCCTCATTGCTGGTGTAGAACCTGCAGCTGCTCGGGGCCACAGCGATAGAGGACAAGCTCCAGGATAAGGTGCCCGAGACCATTGAGACTCTAATGAAGGCGGACATCAAGATCTGGATCCTGACTGGGGACAAACAGGAAACAGCTATTAACATTGGTAAGACTCAGAGTCAGTCACAAGATATCTGGACTTTTAGTCTCTAGTATGGCTCAAGCTCTGAAAAAGCTGGATCCTATGATTCCCAACATACACTATACCTCAATTGCATTATCATCAGACCCCTCCTGCCTCCTGAATGCCCTCTTATTTCACGCCCCAAACTGCTTTCTGTTAAAAAATAATTAGCCTCAAAGCTAAACCAAGATTTGGTAGCACTAATAACCATCTTTAATGAATGGTAAATTTCTAGTTATTTAAACTTTAATTAATAATAATTTTACTATTACCAAACAATGAAATTATTATTATGTTTACTAAGTATTAGTGATGCTATAATTTCTGTTTTTAACATTAGTTTGTGTAATATGAAATAATTCGTTTATAGATTATATATTGTATCGTAGTTGTTACGAGACATTAACAGTTACAGTCTGATTAAATTAGTAAACTATTTATTAGCAGTTTATTGTTGTACACATACCATTTGATTTTCTATATGAAGTATTTGTTAATGATTACCAAATGATTTTAAACCTTTAAGAAATCGTTTATAAAACATCATTATGTACCTAGAAACAAATTATTAATTGTTATCCATTGACAAAGTCTTAACTGTTTAAATAATGTTTATATATAGTATTTATACATCATGACTTGCCCTGCTTGTGCACTTGGTCTCAAACATCACTGGTGAACCTGACCCGTGTTGTGATAAATTGCGTGCCAGCCTCTTACAGGTACTCCAGTCAGTTCTGTGGTCATTCTTCACCCAGCAAGACAAACTACTGACAAGCTGAATGCGTCTCTGTCACACATATCTAGAAAAAGCATCTGTTGCAGAATGCTAGATGATGTATGAGCATGCTGCTCTGACATGAAATAAATAACATCGCATATGTACACAGGGAGGCAGCTCTCACGTATCTGGATCCCCTGGAGGTTTTAGCCCCGCAGATGTTTATCAGAAAGCTGAATGACTAACTCTGGTCCACCAGTTCAGTTTAATTGGCACTGGTATCACAGCTCTTAGATGTGGCTAAAGACTACAAACGGATCTATCTTGAATACGGCCAACATTTAAATACAGACTCTACAAAAACTAGATATGAAAAGTACCTCCATCTGTGGCTCTACCTACCACTGTGGCCCGACTGAATCAGCCCTTTGTACCCACCGTGCCCAGATGTGAGGGAGCTCCGCAGAAGCTCATTGCTCACTGGAAGTATTTTTACAGGACCGCTGTTTGACTAAGTTGCTCTGTAAAATCTGGGCTCAGTATTGACTTTGTTTTTTACTATTTTCCTCTCTGAAAGATGATCCCCATTGCCAGGGTTAATGGTGCACCTTTCGCCGCATTAGACTGGTGAATTTGGCTCATCACATTCAGATTTTTCTATGTTTCAAGGTGGCCTGAACCACCCAGAGGCCACGCTTGGCACAGGATATTGGTCATACAGAGTTTACTTATTTTCACAAATGAATGATACTGAAGCACAGCAGACCCATTTGACCTCAGTGTCTCCCTAATCCTGAACTATCATGACCTAATAATGTACACTAACTACACTGAGTGTCCTGCCTGAGGAAAGAGCCATGTTTGCTCTGGGACTCACTCCCAGTGCTGTGAGCAGTTTGTTGAGGGGAGTTTACGTACGTAATGCTGAAGACAGGTCAGAACCAGAATTCAATGAAAGGAAAGTGCCCGCTCTTCAGCTTGTTGGGAAATCACTAGCTGCTCACTTAAAGGAATACTTCACCCTTAAAATGACTGTTTGTCTATCAGTTGTTCATCCTGTGTTACCTTGAATTGTTGAAGAAATTTTTTTCTCGCATGCCTCCAGAGTGAAATGGCCGAAAACGGACTAAAACCTTAATGAACTGAAATAAATGGGGGCCGAGTTTAACAAACGCAAAACTATATCAAACAACAAACTCCCACAACTTGTGCAGTATAATCCAAGACTTACTTATCCAGTCGTATGCTCAGCAATCTCTGAACCCATCGACTTTTGGTCTGATGACGGATAAGCTTCTGGGGGCAAGGGGTTATATTTCTGGGGTTCCGGTGTCACTAGTGGATATCTGGGCCAAGATTTTTTTTCTCCGTGCGCTGCTCATTGTTTATAGTCCGATCAGCAACTTGAGATTCAAGACTGGAGTTGTTTCACCTCTATTGTTTCGCAAGTAACCAGTTTAAAAGCAAATTTTAAATCAATAAAATGGTAAATCATCGTCAGACGATAGCCAGTGGTTTCCCAGATTGCTTTTCGGCCAGTGTGTTCTGCCTCTTTTGCTCTCCACACAGACTGTTTACCTGCGTTCAAAGCCTGCTCGAAGGTGATTGGTCAATATTACTCAGACTACAAAAAGAAACCAGAATGCTTCTGTTACCTTTATGTGAATGCAGAATCTGTTCATAGAGTTTATATGCTCAGTACTTCCCAAATTGCACTTCCACCACTACCGTTTTGTGCTTGAGCACGCATGCTGTCAATATGGGGATGGGGCGATAGTGGCGGAAGTGTTTTAAAAACAAAATTTTGGCAAAAATGCATGTGTTTAGGGAATATTGAGCATACAACTGGGTAATCGAGACGTGGATTATACTGCGCAGGTTGTGTGAGAGTTTGTAAACTGGTGTTTTTTTTATATTGTTTTGTTTTGCTAAACGCGACCCCCATTTACGTAAATGCTTCAAGGGTTTACTTGTTTTTTTGATTCTCTGTTTTCTTGAAGAATTCAAGGTAACACGCTGTGAATAACTGATATACAAATGATCATTTGCTGAGTGAAGTATTCCTTTAATAAAGGAATCATAGATCAGAAGCACATAAACAATGAGGTGTTAGAGGCTTTATGTTCTTTAGCAAAGAGGCACACTCCCACATCTTTCTTCTCAAATAATCCTTCACACCTTCTTCACCATATGCAGTCATTATTTTCAGGTCCCTATTATTTCTTCCTCCTGAAATCGAGAGCTCCCGCCGTAGATAAACATTGTATCTTCACTTTAATCGTTGCTCCCGGTGCAACATTTGAGATTACTGTGACTCGAGTGTCCCTGTTGCACATTCCTCGAGTCCTGTGGGAGCAGTGTTTAGTTCCGCCTGAGACGGAGAAAGGCCAGGAATCCAACTTTCTCTGGTGAAATAAAAAAGGGCAGTCAAATGAGCTTAAGGTAAACACATTAAGCGGAAGGGCTGTGGCAGGAACTGACGAGGGGGAAGGGAGCAGAGACAGTGTTGAGATGGGGAGACATTTTCCTCGCATTGGCAAATTTTTGGACGTTTGCACCTTTGCACTTAAGAAAACAATCTGCCAGAGCCAGATCCCAACCCTGTTTGGCTTTGACTCTGGAGGTGAAACCCTCTCATTTCCTCATGCAAGGCCCCCTCTGTGTGTGTGCATTATTGTGTTTGACTGTGGCTGTTTTTGTGTGTTTTGTGCGTAATCTTATCTCAGTTTCATTCACAGAAAATGCCACCCATGTATTCACAAAACATGGGCTTTGTGGTATCCCCTAAAAGAAACTAAAATCTCCTTTCCAGACAGAAGCAAAGTGTCGAAGCCCACAAATATTCATGTGGTTATGCCACAGATGGCAGCCTTTGCACACAGCCAGGGTTTTAAACTGAAGGCTTCAGTCTAGGTTGGTGAAACATTTCTGTTTTCCCCAAAGGGAGGCTCTCTCTACCACCTCACTAGTGACCCTGAGCATCTGTCCCAGCCAAGAGCCGAGGGGAACGCTCCCCAGAGAGCCATGTTGGGTAACTCAGAGTTGTAACTGCCTATTAAAACAGGAAACTGACAAACTCTTGTAAACCAAACTCATTAGTCATGTCCCGAGACACTGGCTCTGAGCTGTAACATTTTAATTGGTGTCCCTTAAAATGTTGCTACATACTGTAATGTCCCTTGTTTTCTTCTTTTTGATTTTTCATTTTATCGATTTAATCTGTGTTTGGGCCCCAAGTAGATAAGTTGTTAAGCTAAAGGGGCTATTGAATCCACAGTAAGCTACAATTTCATGTAGTAATTAAATTCATTTAAAGTATTTCCTGCCTACCTGCGCGCTTACCTTCCAGTCTTTTCAAGTCTTCTAAATTTGCTCTATAATCTTGTCTTCTTGTTTTTCTGTTTTAATGTAGGACATTCCTGCAAACTACTGACCAAGAACATGGGCATGCTTGTGATCAATGAAGACACTCTTGATGTGAGTATTTAGCATTTTGTTTATCCTTCATACAGAACTGAAAACCTCACCAAAGCACAGAAAGCTCACCAGTTGACTGTTGCTTCCTCCGATTTACACATAACTCTTTTATCTCAGGTTAGTCATCAAGCAATCAGTGTCCATTGCAAAAAATAAAATAACTTAATTAACTTAATTGCCATTTGCCTGACGCAAGCATTTCTTCCAGTGTTTTCAGAACAGCTGACTGTCATACAAACGCACCAGTCATTGATAATCTTTCTGTTTACAGTAATGTAACATGTCCTCTTTGTACATTTTGTGCAGTTCATTTATGTGTTTGCTACATTAGCTGCAAAGATGCATCAGAGGTAAAGACTAATAATAAGTCAATACAAATGTCATTCATGATTCAGTAATGTTTTGACTAGGGCTGTCCTCGACCAACATGATTTTGTCAACTAATCGATTAGTTGATTTAGCCAACATGTAGTCTGTTTTAATCAAACTCTGGTGCGATTCATTTGAGGGGTTGTGAACACAGTAATCATAATCTGGTGAGGACATCCAGTCCAAAACCACTTATGAGAGGAGGTCTGAGGTTTCCATGCGCACCAAAATGCAGGCTGCCTGTGAGCATTTGTTGAGATGGACACAGGTAAATGACAGCAAGGTGAACAATATGAGTGGCAGAGGTCTGACCTTTTGGTTAACATCTAGGCCGAAGTGAACATCCATCTATCCATCCATCCATCTATCCATCCGTCCATTTTCTGTAACCACTCCCATTCAGGGTCACGGGGGGCTGGTTGAGCAAAGGCAGGGTTCACCCTGGACAAGTTTGAAGTGAACATACAGAATATGCTAAATAAAGTCCACAAAAGTAGTGACGTAAAGTGAGTTGAGATAAACTGGAGAAGAAGGGATTTATGTGCATAGTAGATAAGTGCCTAGTCAAAGTGAAAAAAACTTGGACAGCATTATTTGAAAATCTGAATTTCCCTGACAAGCATTTGCATTTTGCTCCTTTGTACGCACCATTCAGCAAATTCGTTTTTTTTTATTTGGTCTGCTTTAATTTGTGCACTGTGAAACCAAACCACCACATAGAATCACACAAAACTATTACATTAAATCTTGTGTTCACCAGAGATTGATTATTCAGCATGAAAAAAAAGTATGAAACAATGTCTGAGCGACTAATCTTAGTTGATTAAGTACAAAGAGACCCCTAATCGACTAAGAAGGGTAGAGGCCCTAGTTTTGACAGATTAGAATATAGAACAGTATACTAAATTGATAAACAATTTAGCACCTATTATATATGCAGTAGTTTCAGTGTTGAGGACTAGTCTAGCTCTTGAGGGTAAAAATGTGTCAACATGTCCTTGAGTGGAATAATCCTGCGATCTCATCACCCAATCCTTGTGAAAAAGCTGTCTTGAACCTGAAAGGCTGAGGCTGCAGGGAGCCTCCCACACTCACAGCCACCACACATCCCAGATCTGCCTTTAACATCTTTAAGACACCCAGCGGAGAAGTCTGTTGACCCCCCCGGCAGGAGAGCCTTGTCTGTTGTTTCTGAGATGGAAAAGGGCAAGTCCCTGCACTTCTAGCTGGAGAAAGATCAGCACAGGAGCCACAGATGGAGCAGGAACTCGACTGGGTTTAGTTTGTGGGACAAGAAGAAGTGGATGAGGGAGGGGAAAGCAGCAGGGGGTGTTTGGGGGTGATGACGGACGGCCTTCACTCTGTCAGCCAGTCGTTAAGCGTGATAAATGAAGCTGAGGTAGAAATTTGGGGTCGGTGCATTGGCAAAGCACGCGGACCGGCGCTTTGAAATGTCAGCTCTCATTCTCCTGTGGTTGAGCAGATGCTTACATAAGGCCGTTCGTTAAAACGCGAAGGGAGAAACCACGCCGCTAAGACTGAGGAGGCTCAGTGAACAGAGGACCAGGCTGCAGCAGGCTGCTACTTCTGAGTGCTCTTGTGCTGCGAAAGAGAGTAACTGGAGCATGTCTTCCCTCTTTACTGTGTTTAGAAATGCTTATCAAAGGGAGGACAAAGTTTTAGACATCCTCTGTACTAAATCTTACTAGAACTGAAATTCCCAAAGGTAGGATTAGGTCATTTTGAACAGCTTTGTCTTCCAGACGGGGTGTTTAATCATTTGGAGAGCTAATAGCGGTTTTGAGGAGTAGTATATTAATCTTTATGAGGGACAGTCACAGATAGATGAGACTTATTATTTTCATTTTTCTGTAAAAAAGGTTGTCTGTGTTTTGATTAGGGCTGTCAATCACTAAAATATTGAAGTGAAAGTTTTGATAATTAAAATACGATGACACAGGTCAGAAAAATAACATAAAAGTTAGAGGGAAATTGGATTGGAAAAATATGATTTATTGAGCAAACATACTACTAGAAGTTCTCTCAGTGAGCTGTAGGTCAGAAAAGTAATGGAAAAGTACGCAGAAGGTCCCTTTTGTGGGTGGCTCCAAGTCAAAGACAGATGATATTACATCCATGTAAAATGTCCAGAATCCACATCATGAGTGTTGTGTCCTGTTGGCTATATCACTCAAGGGTCTATGTATCAACAATAGAGCTCAGTCTTTATGTGAGGCTCTTGTGGGTTTCTGAATGGACAGCACATACCCGTCCCAAAGCCAAACACTAGCTCGTCAGATAGGCTGAACTGGTCGTTATAGCCATAACAAAGAGGCTTTAGGAGGAGACATGTAGCATTAGCGCTAAAATTCCTCAGTGGAAATTAGGGGGAAAATGGCTGCCCTACTTGAGTTAATGGTAAACTTTCCTTATCGCACTATGTGATGAATAGATTGTGCCCCAAACAAAGTGAATTCTTTCCTATACATACAGATACACAAAGCACACATGCACTCGCAGTGAGATGTCGACTAAAATCACTCTGTTAACTGAGATGGAGAGGATTTCATTTTTTGCTCTGTGGGTGAATATAGATATCACAACCTGACCTTCTCTCTCTCACACACACTCATATATTACACAGCACACGCCTGCCCACCGCTCACCATCTCGTACTGTTTTACACACCCCATCAGGGATGGTTAAGTCCTCGCAGCTGCTCTCTGCTTGTATCCTCTTGCTCAGTTTCTCTCCTCTGTTAATCCATCATCTCTTTCTGTGCGTGTCTCTCACTCTCCTTCTTTCGCTTTGTGAAACGTAAAGCCCCTTTCTCCAAATATTTCCTTTAAGCTGGGGTTTCAGAGTTTTGTTATGCCAAGCGAACGTTGCCTAGTCCCCCTGGTACAATCTGACTGCTTTGACATATCTGACCTCAGCACCAGGCCGGACCCCTCCCTCCCTCCTTCCCTCCCTCCCTCAGTGCTGCTAATGGCCACCATTCTTTAATGAGTACAGCTGTTTGAGCATCTGCACGGCACATTATGTTTGATTCCTTGCATTGTATCATTGTTTTGTGTCTGCTCATTTAAGTCTTTCATTTAACCAGGGCGGTGGCGGTATGGAGGTGGTTGGGCGTGGGGGGGGGGATTTTGGGGAAGATGTGTGGTCCGTGCCCGTCTGGTGGCCCGTCCGGGGTGAGAAAGGGCCGTGGCATGTGCCCGGGCGGGGTCGGGGTCGCCGGGCTCGGGTGCTCGGCTCCTCTGGGGTGGGGGAGAGAGTAGAGGAGGGAGGCGCAGGTGGGGGGTGGAGGTGGCGTCGGTTTGGAGGTTGGGGGCCGCACCCCTGCGTCTCTCCTTCTCCCCCCTGGGGTGTCGTCGGTCGCGGCGGTGGGCGTGGAAGTGGGGCGCCTGTTTGCGTGGTTGATGAGGTGTAAGGGGTGCGTGCCCGGGGGCGGTGCGGCTCTTGGGTGTCCCCCTCTCCCGGGGTGCGTGTGCGGGGGGGGTGTTTGGGCGGAGTAAGGCCGGGTGCGGCCCTGTGTGCGGGGGTGTGGTTGAGGTAGTGGGGCTGGGGGGTTAAAGGTGATGATAAAATGGGGTGTGGGGAAAAGGTTGGGGGGGAGAAGTGGGAAAGGGGTGGGGGGTGGGTGGAGTGGGAGGGGGGGGGGGTAGTGTTGGTTTGGTTGCTTGGGTGGGATTGGGGTTCGGTGGTTAGTGTGCTGCGGGGCAGTTGTTGTGGTGGGAATCATGAGGTGAGGGGGGGGCGGTGGGGGTCATTTGGGTGTGTGAAGAAAAGTGTGGACAAAAGGGGAGGGGTTGAAAAGTTTTCTTAAATAAAGGGTTGGTAGGGGGTCGAAAAATAGGGAGATAAGGTTGGTGAGGGTAGAAAAAAGGAGGTATCAAACATGGAGGTAAACAAAAGGCGCGGGACGCTTTCCTCTAAGTACAAAGACGAACTGGCACAGAAGGATGGGGAAACACAGTTTAAATAATAAAGAGGGGAGAGAAAAATTAGGGAGAGGAGAAAAAAATGGGGGGGGGGGAGAGAAGAAGAGACGGGGGAGGGAGAGGGGAAAATCACTTATTTAAAAAGCGGGGGAGGAGGGGGGGGGGGGAAGAGAGGTGCTAAGAAAAAGGGGGGAGAGGAAAAAAAAAAAAAAAGAAAAAAAAAACAAAAAAAAAAAAAAAAAAAAAAAAAAAAAAAAAAAAAAAAAAAGGGTGGGAGGGGAGAGATTTTTTTCTTTGTTTGGTGCCTCTTATTTTATATTTTTCTTTTAGTTTTCCCCTGTTCAACACTACCACACCACCATTAAGAATATTATTTTATTGCAAGAAGTGCTTATTAGGGCTGTCAAAGTTAAGTTAGTTACCAACCACGTCATACTAGCTTGTCACAAAGGAGGCCAAATAATGCTCCAAACTGGACATGACCAAAACTGTCATTTTCAAAGGCCTCTCTTGACCTCTGATCTCAAGCGATGTAATTGAAAATGGGTTCTCTGGGTCCCCACCAGTCTCCCCTTTACAGACATGCCCACTTTATGATAATCACATGCAGTTTGGGGCAAGTCATAGTCAAGTCAACACACTGACACACTGACAGCTGTTGTTGCCTGTTGGACTTCAGTTTGCCATGTTATGATTTGAGCATATTTTAATGCTAAATGCAGAACCTGTGAGGGTTTCTGGACAATAGTTGTCATTGTTTTGTGTTGTTAATTGATTACCAATAATAAATAAATGCATACATTTGCATAAAGCAGCATGTTTGTCCACTCCAATGTTGATAAGAGTATTAAATACTTTACAAATCTCCCTTTAAGTTTAATTTTGACAGATAAAAAATGTGCAATTAATTTGCGATTGATGGCAAATAAATATTTTAATCGATTTACAGCCCTCATGCTTATATGATATTTTTGTGCTTTTGATGCCAGGTAATTTTATTATAATGTTTTTTTTCTATTAAAAATATACATGCAGTACATCTGCCTCAGAAAATGGTTACATACAGAAATCTGGTATTATTTCTAAATGGCTTCACCATCTGTGGGGAAGATGATTGAATGATGAATACAGAAAACAGTGATCTCACCGCTCCATCCATCTAGTCCCCATGCCAATATACCAGGACAGTAAATCCTCTTGTCACTCTCATATTTATGGCTCTTCATCATCACTCATCGTCGTAGCTGTATATACTGTATAAGCAAACACAATCCATTCTCAGAACTCGTCTCTGTTATCACCTCAGAGCCAACGTCTGAGTGTAATAAGCACTGGAAACATAATAAATATCTAAAATATCAAGAGCAGCTGCTCTGCAGACAAATCTGTCTCTTCTATTTAACTCTAATGTGAATAAGAGACTAGATGTCCATTTATAGTCTAAATATGAATGCCACTGCTGCCTTTGTGTTGCACTGCAAAATGTAATAAAACAAGCCGTGAAGCAAATTTAATGCATCGTATAAACAGAGGGGATAACCTTTCTTCTATGTCCCAACTACAGTAGATGAAATATTAAATCTTATGGAGGACCACAGTAGGGACATCTTACTGTGGTTCAGTAGCAATCTCTCATTCTCCATCCGCATCATCCCTTTAATTAATACGTCCTTGTGAAAATGAAAAAAAAAAGAAAATTACAACTAATAAAAACATTCAGGACAGTCTAAACCCTTAAAAAGTGACCTAACTGCAATTATTTTTGTAATGAACCATTGAAATGCTGCTCATGAAGCACATGATGAAACTTACTACTTCATTATTGTATTGCAATCTGCCATCCGTAAAACATCTCAATTTACTTTACAAACATTAGTAATCTGTTATTCATAGATTTATGGGCACTTACGGTAATTAATTTAGCTTGAATAACAGATGGTATTTTTACAACAAATGTATACTATTTTTGCATCTGTTAACAAATTGACAAAGTAGCATTAGAAAACAAACAACTCAGATGACTTATAAATGAATTAATCATAATCAGCTTGCCTGGTAGATTCTTGAAAACTAAATCACGAGAGCAAAAATAGCTAACATTATATAATAACAGTGCAGATGTCCTCTAGCAACTACAACACTATAGGCTTGAAATCATAATGGCTAATTACACTAATTAAACTGACATTCATGACATGTTTTCCATCACACAGAGAACGAGGGAAACGCTCAGCCACCACTGTGGAATGCTGGGAGATGCCCTCTACAAGGAGAACGACTTTGCTCTCATTATTGACGGAAAGACTCTCAAATACGCCCTCACATTCGGAGTGCGACAGTACTTCCTGGACCTCGCCCTGTCCTGTAAAGCTGTCGTATGCTGCAGGTAAGATTTAGTCCTGAAACAACAATGTAAACCAGACATTAAATTCTACGGGCCAAAATGAAAGACGATGTTCTTGCTGCCAAGACTTTATGTACCAAAACTGTTTCTACATTTGAAATACACTACACAAAACTAACTATAACAACTATACAATACTGTACACTGCTCATAAGGTGAAGTCATTGTCAAGTATCCACTTAAATGCAGCAGATCAAAAAACTATTGTAAATTCTTTAATTTTCCACTTTTTACGATATAATAAAATTGCGTATTCTGTCAGAACAATAGCCCTAAACTCAAAGATGATTTTACTACGATATAAAACATAGAAATGGAGCAAATCCTCACATGAGAAGCTGAAAGTGAGTAATGTTTTTGCTTAAAAATGACTTAAATTAAATTAAAAAAGCCCTATGGCTGAACTACAAAGTATTCTGTCTTAGCCACAAAGGTTGTTGAGTATTTTATGGCAGCAGTTTAACAAGTGTGATAGTTGTAAATTTAAATGACAACTTTCAACATTATGCAGGTACACTGTTGACCTGCCCAGGCCACATAAATAATAGGAAGTACTTAAGTACTCAAGCAACCATGACGGGGTCTGGGGCCAGAAATCAGCACCATGTTTTCAGAACAACAGCAAACCTTATGACTCTGCGCATTACGTAAAATTAGTATTTATTTTTCCCCCACCTCTACCTGCTTTTGCCTTTTGCACACTCTGTTGGCACTAACAGACACCAGGAGATGAATGAGGCCTCTTAAACCACGGAGAACATAAACATTAACAATTTCACAGCTTAAGACAGACGTGCAGTTTACGACATCATCTCTGGAGACTCTCAGTACTGTATGCTACCCCCCAAACCTCTGGTTCACTAAGAGGAAGCTCCTGTGTGGGAGGCTGCACACTTTGCTATCAGTGAGGGCACTAAGTCAAGTATGAAGTCGTGTAAATGAAGAGTTATAAGATGTGTCACAATTATCACCTAATGATTGGCTTTATTTAATGGACCTATAAGAAAGATCTTTCAGGGTCTCTTAGACGAGGCAGAAAGCAGTAGATGGGCGGGATGCAGCTCCCAGAATATAACAAGTAGTATTTATTATAGTGGTAGTGCCAGTTCCCCATACAGTCCTTGTCACTGCCAACTTTACTGTTGGTATATCACCTTAAAGTTTTCATGTTTTATTGTATTACAACAGGACAAAGTAGTATGTGTTTTTCACATGGCAGCAGAAAAAGACACTTTAATGTCAAAGTGAAAACAGATCTTTACAAAATGACCTAAATTAATTACAAAATATTCACCCTCTATAACAGGGCACATCTAAATCCTCACTGGTGCAGCCTGGTTTAATGGTCACATGATTAGTTAAAGTTGCTAACCTCCAAATTCAGAGCATGTCTATGATTGAGGGATTGTCTCCACACGGCTCTCAACATGGAGATGGCTAAGCTGCCGACTAACAGCTAAGGCCACTAACAGCAGGATGCCTGTCATGCTTATTTCTTGCAGAAAATGTTTTCAGAAACATATTGTAGTTACTGTTAAGCTGTAAAATGAGAAAGTTTGTGACCCAGCAGCCATGTTGAGATCAGTTGAGGAAATAAGCACCGCCCACCAGCCGGAGCAAACTTTTTCATTTTACAGATAAATAGTAACTACAAGATGTTTCTGAAAATATTTTATGCGAGGAATAGGCATCAGAGTAACAGTATTCTGCCTACTGCACGTTTAATGCTCTGAATTTGCGATTCATCACTTTTCAATGGAGATAATCTGTGTGTAGTTGAGGCGTTTCAATCAACTGTAGTGTAAATACACCCATATCTGGCAGGTCCAGCTTTAGGGGAGTCAGTATGGTGGCATAAGACAACAGAACACGCCAAGCAACTCTGCCACATGGTGACTGAAAAGCACATGTCAAGGAAGTGGATGCAAAATAAGCCACCTGCTATCCCTTAAACCAGTATGGCACAGCTGTCAGTCTGCCTAGAAAAAACTAGCAGACTAGTGATGGAGGCTACCTTGACTTATGACAACTCTGAAGGAGTAACAAGCTTCAGAGGCTGAGATGAAGGCGGTGAATACAACAACAGCTGTCTGGGTGCGTCATCGTTCTCAGCTTTATCTGTTTTCATTTTGAACTTTAAAGGGTCTTTTCCTGTTGACCAGTGTCTGAAAAGGCCACATTAAATCTGCTACAAAAACATGAAAACTTACAAGGTGCGGCAAATATTTTCTCCAGGCCCCGACACTGTAGACAGATGTGATTCCTCCTACATGACACCAGTTGCCTCACCTGACAGTGAGGAGCGTGACCAGGAAAACTTTATCCCTCAGATTTCCCCTTCCTTCACACATTTGCCCTCGTCCAACCAGCAGAACATGAAACAATCCCTCACTGGCTTCCCACCATCAAGTCAGAAGCAGTGTCACTAGGGATTAAATGAAGTCTCTTTCTTCCCTTTGCCACCGAGGCACCTGCTCTTTTGTAGTTGTTACAGAAATATTCTCCACAAAATGTTTATTTTTAGGGTGTTCGCATAGTTCGCCATGTCTGTCTACATGCCTCAACCATCAGTTCTACAAAGTTAAGGAAGAGCCAGGTGCTGATCTCAAGAATGGATATTATTTTATGCACACCCCAGTTATACTGCCCGATTCTGGGAAAGTAGGAAATATAATTTCCTGGACAAGTATAATCTCACATCTCCTCTCCATTATAATGTATACTGTATGTCTTGCCTTGTCTTTTACGCTGCATACTGTTTGACTCACTGTTGTAGCAACAGTTTACCATGATGGATTTTGCCACATTGATTGCACTCGCTGATTAACACAAACCAATATCTACTTTCATTGAATACCCATTGTGTAATATTCCCTGTGTTGCTGCTCTCTTCTAGAGTATCTCCTCTTCAGAAGTCCGAGGTGGTGGAGATGGTAAAGAAACAGGTGAAGGTGATCACACTGGCCATTGGTGATGGTGCTAACGACGTGGGAATGATCCAGACTGCTCACGTCGGTGTGGGAATCTCAGGCAATGAGGGTCTGCAAGCAGCAAACTCCTCCGACTACTCTATCGCCCAGGTGAGGACAATGGAAGGGGTTTACACCAAGGGAGAAAAATACATGTTGATTTAAAGTATGTTTAGATTCAACTCTATTGGCATTGCACACAAATAATACAATCAAATTCAGCTGTTTCCTCATTAACTCATTTGACCTGATGCTGTCCCATATGTAAGGGTCAGAGAAATTGATACCAATGCACTTTCATATATTTGTTTATTTGATTGGACAGAGCACATTAATGAACATCATTATAAAATACAAGATGTAAATATGCAGGAGGTAGCAAGAATGCTAATTTACATCCATAGTCTCCAGGCAGATAACAAAAACAGAAACATTTCAATTAACAATATACAGATAAATATACAATACACAAGTAGAAAAGACAGTATGCACTGAGCAGCATGTAAAATTAAAAGTGATCGCCTTCAGCCCAACATGACGTGACATGTCAAGTCTCACAATTTGATTGATTAGCTGCTTAATTTCTAATAATATTCAGACAAGATTGACAGACGACAATCTTCAGGACTTCAAAACTAGAGCTAAACCAACCAGTCAACAACTCTGAAAAGTTATTTCTGTTGGAACAAAAGTACACCCTGACAGCTAAGCTAAAGTATTAAGACCAGATTTTACACTCTTGCAGTATTAAAACATGATTTTTCACTTGATAAGAATAAAATGATAATGAAGTTGCAGGTGCATATCTGTTCACTGATATTCCTCAAACTGTCAGTCCTGTCATTGTCGTCACAAGTGTAAAATGTGTCAGTGATAGCTTGGCACATTGTTGTGACTAACAATAGGTCATATGTCTGGCAGGGCATTAGCTTATACAGTGGAGTAGTAACCCCTGTAAAACAGGCATCTGGTGACACCCAACTCCCATCATAACCACATAGAAACAGATCCCGGCAAAATGCTGCTTAAATACATGCTTATATCTGAGTAACCAGTTTGTCTGAAACTCTGCATCGATATGTGATACCCATGAGCAACAAAAGCCGTGGAGTTCCTGTATTCTGGCTCTGTTTCTGCACAGCACACCACTCAGTACATCATGTTTCTATTACAGCCATGGGGCTTGAGAGTACGGGAAACCAATAGTTGACTAAAACACAGTGCGCTCTCTGTGCTTCAGTATGCAATTACCATTCAAGAGACTTGGGTTTGTCTTAAGTGCCCCCTTCAATCGGCATGACATGTAAAAGTCTTTCAAAGACAGATGGCCTCTTATAATCCATTTAGGTTGTGTCCCAGCATCAAATTAAATTACACCTCCAGACTTCCAGTGGTGTTTTCCGTATATTGGCGTAACGGTACATTAACTGTAATTTGCAACCTTCAAACTGAAATCAATCTTTAGAAGTTGTGTAACTTGCTTTTCTATTCCTATACATGATTTATATGAATGTTCTGGAGTATCAGGTGAGCTCCTTGCTGTACGTAATTAGGAAGCTATTTTCTAATATTTAAAGAGGAAATATTATGTTCACTTTCAGGTGCATATTTGTATTTTGGGTTTCTGCTAGAACATGGTTACATGCTTTAATGTTGAATAAACACTTTTATTCTCACACCGATTGTGTTGCAGCACCTCTTTGCACCCTCTGTTTGAAGGCTTGCCAGAGGTATTATGTAAATGTGTTTTACACATTTGCGGTGTTTCAGCTGTTTAGGAGCAGTGTTTCTGTACGGGAGAAGAGTAACTCCCTTTGACGTGGACATTGGCATTTGTAACTTTGCAGATATTTTAAATGCACAAAATCCATATAACACTCTAAAGGAAAGGGGAAAAGCACAAAAGGTCTTCCTTAAAGCTCAGAGTTGTCTGTTGAAGCAAGTGGAGAGTGAAGAGGCTTTGGGCCGAGGCACCTCTGCTCTCCATCTGTCATCAGCTCAGGTTTGTGTTAACTGATGTTTCAGAGGGGTCAGACAAACCGGGGGCCGCCACTGTGTGCTGTCATTTCACCAAAGAACACTGCGGTAATGCTGAAAGACAAGCAGGCCTTCAAATAAACAAAATGGTGTTTGCCCAAAAATGTATTATACTCATCCTACCTCTTACTTTGGTTTTTGAGGCTATTTAGGGTGCTTTCACAAGCCGTCTTCTGTGTGATTGATCCAAATGAGTGAAATTTATATTTTTGGATTGTTTTCTAAATGGTCTGAGACTACCTCTCACAAGCAGCCTTAGGGCAGTTGTTTTGGTGCAAACCAGTTTGGTTGTGGTGTTCACAGCTGCCCAAATGAACTGCACCAGAGTTTAATTAAAACGGATGAAATGTTGGCTTGTGAAAATACCCTTGAGATTAAGACATTTTGTTAGATGGCAAGATCATGCAGTGTAGATCGTGTGCTTTGTTTTAGTAATTTACTGGCAATAAAGATGAAACATTTGTCTCAAAGTTCTGCTCCAGTGTAATCACATTATCAGCCAAAAATTTCACTGAATTTGCAAGTTCAACACAGTCCCTAAATGGAGGTATAATTATAAATCCATTTAACTATTTTGCTGAGCCCTTGGAGACCAATGTGAACTCCTCCATTTTCAGCGACTCGAAGTTTGATCTTCCAATCTTTAACTCGACATTTCTGGAACGTGTTAGTGAGCGTCGTTCGGCCACAATCAGTCCTCTCTGCTGGGGGATGACAAAACGCTGCTGCTTTCTTTAATCTTCAAGTTCCTGTAACTGCTTCAGTGTTCCAGCACTGATCTTTGATTATGAGGAACCACTAGACAGTGCACTGTACACAGTCTTTTGCCATTCATTCATCTTGTCATTTTCCTCCATATCCTCCCACACAGTTCAAATACTTGAAGAATCTGCTGCTCGTCCACGGAGCCTGGAATTACAACCGTGTGGCCAAGTGTATCCTGTACTGTTTCTACAAGAATATTGTCCTCTACATCATTGAGGTAAGAACCTCTCAAGGCTTAGAGTCGTGCATTGAATCAGATCTGAATGCAAAGCATTGAGATTTTTCCACACAGCGTGATTAAGTGTAAAGGCAAAGATTCCTTGTTAGAGTTTCCATGTTTGTGTTTCTGTTGACTGGCCCTTCACATTACCTGCCAGTTGGTGCTGCTCCTGGGCGAATAGCTTGAGTTTTGACGCACTCAGACAGAATATACACAAACAAGCAGAGACACACACACACACTCAGTAATGGAGGGAAAACTACACCTAATTAACTGGAAGTCTGCCTCAGAAATCTTTGCCAGTTGTTAGATCCTTGGAATAGTAATCCACACAGCTCATCTGAATAATTGTGAAGCCGTCTCAGAAGCAATGCTACCCTTTTCTTTTTCTGCCCTATGATTACATCACTATCAGGATATCAATTTTACTACTTTTTTATTCTTTATTTAATCAGAATTGCACCACTGAGATAAAAAAAAAAAAAAAAATCTCTTTCACAAGGGATATCTCGCAAAGAATAGCAGCAACACAGAGTTTCAACAATTAACATAAAAGCGCCTAGATCTGAGTATCATTAAATGTAATCAGATAAAACATTTGCACCCTGGACGTAATAGTTTTCGCCATTGTTTTAGACTCATCCAAGCCAAGCTCAGTCTGTAGATTGTTCCCAGCAGTAGGTGCAGAAAATCTAAAAGCTTTCTATCCCAATTCAGCTCTGACTTTGGGAACAACAAAAAGTCCTGTGAGCAGAGATTGTAATTCATGTAATTCAAATTTAAATGTACAGATACAGACAGATATGAATAGTACATACTAACGGACACAGTAAAATGCTAGATAGATAGATAGATAGATAGATAGATAGATAGATAGATAGATTTAGCTGCAAGATATTTATACATTTTTATATATATTTTTTAATGTTCTTCAAATTTTAAATGTGTTTCTTTGTCTTGGACAATCTGTGAAAACAAGCTGTTTTTTCTTATCTTGGTAGAACATTTGTTTATGTATCGCTTCCTCCATGAGGCCCAGTATGTGGTAATATTTTCTAAAACATTCAGAGTCACATAAAATATGATCTACTTGTTTTAATCTAAATGTTCTCAAGCGTGATGATCTGACACTGAACCACAGAACCTCTAAAGGAGAATGTTGTCAAGATAAAGTTAAGACAACGAATTAAAACATTTAATACTGGATCATCCCTGTGATTATTAAAATGTTACTGTACTGATGATCCAGGATTATTTGCTCTGGATGGAACGTTAAGAGCAGGTCATGAAAGTCTGTACACTGCTTGTATATCAGTGGATGATGCTGAGGAGCGTTCTCACACACACAAGTCTGTCGGTGTGCGGTCGTTTTGATGATGGCATGTGACAGATACCAGACCCTGTACTGATTGCAGGTTCAGAGTCTCTAACCAAGAGTGATCAGACAGGTTAAGTGCTTCCTATCAGCAGCAGCTTTATCATCAGGAGCGCTCAGATGTTTTGATCTACTGGCAGCCATGCACTTGACTGGCGGAAGCGGCCACTTGGCATCTTCTCTAAAAATCTCGATCAGAAGTCTTTATCTCACACTACATATCAGGACATTTTAACGAAGATACACTGCTATAATCTACTTACCTTGCATATCCGGAGCCATAGAATAAAATAGGCTCTTATTCCAAATAAATGACACCAGTTCATGTCCCCAGTAATTAGTTTATTTATTGTATAGGAACTTTATTGACCACAATATGGAGAATTGTATTTAACCAAACAACATAAACTAAACTAAAAACAAGATAAGTAAAGACATACTGTACATAAAGAGCCTGTTGTTAAGTTAACCTGATAATAACGTCAACGCAAATTGTTTTTAAGGGCAATAATTTCTACATCAATGCAACTTGCCATTTTTAGGTTGTAGTGAGCTCATTTTTAAAGCTAGAGTGAGGATATGAAACTAGAAATCTTAATGAATCCTCTGGTACAAACCATGTCACACTTCGTCGGGAAGGAGGCTAAATAACGCTCCAACATACACAACATTTTGGCTGTCATGGTCATTTGGTCAATGGTACCAACTGTGTTGTACAAGCTTGTCACAAAGGCCAAATAACGCTCCAAATTTATGCTAAATTTTGGCAATGAAAAACTGTCATGTCCATTTTCAAAGGGGTCCCTTGACCTCTGACCTCCAGATATGTGAATGAAAATGGGTTCTATAGGTACCCACGAGTCTCCCCTTTACGGACATGCCCACTTTATGATAATCACATGCAGTTTGGGGCAAGTCATAGTCAAGTCAGCACATTGACACACTGACAGCTGTTGTTGCCTGTTGGGCTGCAGTTTGCCATGTTATGATTTGACCATATTTTTATGCTAAATGCAGTACCTGTTAGGGTTTCTGGACAATATTTTTCATTCTTTTGTGTTGTTAATTGATTTCTGATAAATTCTGTATATATATAATTTGCATAAAGCAGTATATTTGCCCACTCCCATATTGATAAGAGTATTAAATACTTGACAAATCTCCCTTAAGGTACATTTTGAACAGAGAAAAGATGTGCAATTAATTTGTGATTAATCAGGATGAACCATTAACACGATTAATCGCCATAGTGATTAATCGTGATTATATATTTTTTTAGAGCATCAGCCCTAAACAGAACAGAACAAGAGAAATAAATTACTCCATCATTTAAAGAAACCCGCCCCCAGTCTTTGCTGATGTTGTGTTCAGGGGCCCAGTAGCCATAGAGAGCAAGTGATTTACGTGCTTCCTCTGCACAGTTCGGAGAGTGTGCCCTGCTATATGGTGGTAAAAAAGGATCAGACAAATGTTTTTAAAATAACATATCCACATAACCCGTCGTGGAAATACGAGCACTTTAAAGTTCTCTTTGGTTCATCCTCTTTCTATGACACTTGACCTCTGATCTTCTAGTTTATAAACCATGGAGAATCAGTAGACTACCTTTTACATTCCAGCGTGTCTGCTTCTGGCTTATTGTGACCTAAAGTCAAAGAGGACAGTCTGTCTCTTTCCAGTTGTAGGAATGGCAACTGTTTGATCGTGCTACCCATTTCCAGATAAGGTAAAATACCAGCGGCAAATTCAGATCCAAAATAAAATTAAATTTGCAGCTAATTGAATTTTCTGTTGGCAGAAACATTACATAAAACATTTAATCTCTGCTTGAATGTTGAATTTCTTTCATTTAACCAATAATTTAAAAGAGGTGGCACAGCTTCTTATGCATATATTGCATAAATGCAAAACTGCACAAACCTGTCTTTTATTCTCATTTTTACTCTTTGGCCCTCATTTGAATCCTAACTGGACCTGTATGTCACAATTCCTCTTAACTTTATCCGTTTTGTGTGTGTCCAACTACACCAGGTCCCTTTTCAAAGCAGCTCTTTTTCCTACAATTGGAACATAACATCTTTGGTTCTGTCTGCAGGGCGAGCGTCTTTCTAGCACACCTTTTGTTGCTCTGAAAACACAACCCCCCTCCCCCCTTGTGCTCTGCTCCTTCAGGGGATTCAAGTACATAATAGGACATTTCTTCACTTTTAGGCCGCTTCAATATTTCAAATGTGCCTGTTTTGTAAGAGCCAGACATCTAACACACCAGCAACCCCGGGGTACGGGTAAAAGCTGCATTTGTTGCGCTAATAGGTTTACTTTTGTGCGTGCGTGTTTTTCTCGTCGACTCCCAGGCTACCTTGCACGGAGAAGAATCAAGGATGTTGACGGGAATTTTCACTTTTTTGTTCGCAGCGCCATTGTCTGGTACAGTGTGTGTTACAATATGAATACCAGGACTGGGAGACTCTATGTTTAAGCCTCTTTTCGTCTCCCTCTCTTCTCCACCGGGTCTTTGGTTCTTTTTCAGAGACATAGAGTAGGAGGGTGGAGGATTCTACGGCTATTGTGGAAGACGTGAATGTAAGCGCAACTAAAGTCTGAGGCTCTTGGAACAGTTGTATGATCTTTTAGGATTTTCTGTGACTCTCTGAGGGTTAATTGTGAGTCAGAAAGTAAAGGCTGTCTCTCCAGTGGATGATTGACTGACAGCTGGAACTGCTTCACAGTGTTTCTTTTGGCTTTCCCCCACACTGTTGATTATGGTTTGCATTCCTTTTCCTAATCACTTAGAGAACAGTTCAACCATAATCACGCTTGAAACATGACTGTCTAACTAATTGAGAAAGGCGGTTATAATTACTCAAATGCGGCCCAGTGCTTGACAAACTTTAAGCAGAATTCATAACTCCTACTTTGCTACAAATTACACCATTAACTATAGAACAGGAGTGAAAAGCATTCAAGCTAAGAGACCTTCTCCAAAGGAAGCCATAGCAACTTCATTCAAACGGCCGATCCAGCTGGCCACTCGTGTTTGATTGACACATTGCCAGGGTGCTACAGAGGGGGCTGATGGACAAGTGGCATTTATGAGGCAATTACATGAAAGCTCATTCAGTGCGGCTCAGTGTAGTCAGAGGCGGCTCAGAGCTTGCCGACCATTGCGCGCTGAATGAAACCACAGAGGCTGCGTCTGGCATTGTGAGACAGCTTGTGTTTGTAGCTCCACATATTTCCAGCATATTTATCAGCTCCGTCTTTATGTCCCTCTTCATTCTTTGCTTGCTTTGCGTATGAATTCCTTTAGCAATTCTGCAGGACTAAGCTTAAGAGTATCTCACATTGTTGGGGGACAAATGTCACGCTCCTCCCTCCCCTCCAGCCCTTAGCCACTTCTAGACGAGGCCTGCAGAGCTGCATTGGAATCAGTGATTTTTGATTCTCTGATGAATATGCAACAAGTCTTCTTATCGGCTAGCCGCTGCCCAATCCCTCTTTTCTCCACTCCCGTTTCCCTCCATTACTGTTTTTCACGATGTGCAGTCGGGGAGAGAGGCCAGCCACACCCCTCCGCTGAGTGGCACTCAATGAGGAGAAGAAAAGGGGAAGAAAATCCTGCCTGGTACTTCCCCTAATGAGCAAATCAATGCATCTGTCCCTCAAGAGATGGGAGAGGGGGAAAGAGAGAGGAGCCATTGGGACCCCGAGGACCAGGCCAAAACACTCACACAGAGGCAGTTACCACATGCTATGAATAGGAGCCTTTTTTAACTTAGCACAACAATATATGAGCCCAGAGCCTCTCATTGGGCCGAGCCGTAATTAATTCAGCAGTTTGACCTACTCGCTAGCCTCTCGTTACCATTGCTTGAGCCACGCTAATGGTTGAACCTGCCTCATGGCTTGGGCTACACATAACCCATAGCAACGACATCTGAATGTATTTTCAGCAACCCAAAAACACCTAAAACTATTCTTGCACTGCCAGCAGATGTACTGTTAGCACACCTCCTGATTCTCATGGTCGCACATGGCCCCAGATTTGTGACCATCCCATGTGAATTTGAAAACAGGCCTCCCTCGTATAAAAGAAACAACATCATGGTAGAGTGCACCTGATGGAGAGGAGGGTTGGATCTATGATGGGTGGGTGTGGCAGAGAGGGGAGGTGAGGGGCACACACATAAACACAATCTATTGCCCCCCCTCACCAAGGGAATGAAGGGTGGGGGTGACAGACATTTGTTTCCATGCATATGCTTACGCGATTAAATGGGAAGGCAGATTGGTAGTGGTCGTGTAGAGAGTGGCAGCAGGCGGGTGGGGCCTTCAAACAGGCTTTGTCCCTATCTGAGAATTTGTAGCAGTTCATGCCTTCATAATGAAGTTAAATGAAGCAAGGAAATGCTTGGTTGGCCATGGCCAAAAACACAGCACTCCTGATGTTCCCTCGACAGATCTGGCATGAGCAAGATCCGGTTCTGGACCACAAAGTGTCAAACTCTGATTCACTGACAGCACGCAAGCAGTTTTCAGATGCAGTTTTTCTCCGGGATATGTCAGACAAAATCTGCTTTACAAGAAAAAAAAGAAACTCACACTTGCCATTTTTCCTGTATTTCAACTTCTCTACTTGCATGCTAGTGTAGTTTATTTACGACACCTGGCTTCTGTCCTGATCTTAGATGCATTGTTTTGCTCAGATAAGAATAACTAATCAAGATACGTGACAAGCTTCATCTCCACCAAGCATATGGTTTACGTTACCTCTGTCTCCCTTCCTGACACAATATATCAGAGTCTCCATCATTCAGAGTCCCACAGCCCCGACTCTGCCCCTATAACTAACCTCGTCTGTCACCCACTTGTCTTCAGCTGGATCAAGGAGGGAAATTGTGGTCTTGATGTATGTTTGTAGGTGAATCCAGTCGTCAATTTGCATTTTGGAGGTGGTATCAGCTTTCCCACTATCTTTCTGCCTTCCGTGAGTTTGAAACCTGGCTAACTTAAGGCCTAGACAAACCAAGCCAACATCAATGGTGATGTAGGCCGACTGATTCGTAGCCTCATGTCGCCTTTGTCTTGGCCGACAAGTTGCATTTAAACACACTGCAAAGACCACAACTGACGGCTAGTTTGCATGTACGTTATGCACCTGCGTGAGATGAAATAACTCTCCACACCAGCAGGTGGTGGTAGTCTGTATTCATCATTCAAAATTGGAAACCGGGAAGACCGAGGACAGCAGATTTATAAGCTGTTGTCATCATACATACATGAAATAAAGCAGCATTTGCTGACCATTTTCACACCACTCTCTCTCCCCACTCAGCCTCATTCCAGATGGCCATGTCGTTGTGAAAATATCTGTGTACTGGAACAATCAGATGAGATGAACATGAAAAATGAGAAGAACCTGTGTTTTTCCTCTTGATTTTACCCATTTGTGTGCTTTCCTCACTTCCATTTCTCTTCTGGTGCAGTGATTCATTTAAGCTGAACCGCCAATAAGAGGGATTTCTCTCACCAACGAACTCCACCACTGTTTCAACATGAATCGGTCGTAAAAACTACCGAACATCAGCTTGGTGTGTCAGGGTCTTTAGACTAATGACATGTTGATCACACACACACACACACTTCAAACAAACCCACATTAGTTTAGGATCATTTAGTAATTTTTAAAATTTACAGACCAAAACATTTATTTTTCCTGCTTTACTCCCAAAATGAATATTATTGTGAGATGCCTCATCCATTGCAGTGATTTTAAATCTTAAAAACAGGAGCTGTTGATATATTTTTATTTTATATATTTTTCATATTGTAAGAGAGGCTACAGTCTTTTTCTGAAGTCTCTGTTGTCATAAGACAGTGAAAAATGTAGTGTGACGGAAAAATGGATTGTTAGCCTGTAGACACTGAGCACGTCTCAAATCTGATAATGGTAACCACTCACCCTCACTATCTCTAATGGAAAGCATACACTGAAAGGGCAGTTATAGAGACTACAGAGATTTAGTGTTTTCATCATCTAGTGTGGAGCCTACAGTATCAAATCCATGACTAAGTGCTGTACTGATTCAAGTGACAGTAATAGGAAAGGGAGATGTGAGTATTTTGGACATGATATAGTGGTTTGTTAATGAAAGTGATGAACTAAACTGTACTTAAGATCTGTGATTATATTTAAAGGCCTTATTGAAAACATTTTTATGTGGACATTTTTTTTTTAAATATAATACAGCTTTTAGAAAGGTGCCAAATAAAACTAACTTTTGGCGGGTCCAAAATGGATGTTTTGTTTATCTCTGTGGGAGATATCTGATGTCTGGTCGTGTGAGCTAATAAAAACGACGTTAAAACGACGTTTCATCATGTGGTGTCACTGTGGTGAAAACGGTAAGTACCTGGCAATAACGTGTTGTGAAGAAAATACAGTGGAACGGGGGAGGGGAATGTGATATCTAGTGGTTGAATGTTAAAAATAGCACCTTTAACTGTCTTCTTTATGTCTTATTCTTTCTTTTTGTGATTTTTGTCTCTCGTAGATCTGGTTTGCATTCGTCAATGGCTTCTCAGGCCAGATCCTATTTGAACGCTGGTGCATCGGCTTATACAACGTGGTGAGTGTTAATAATGTTTACTCTTTAAAGAGCCCACCCTGTTCCTCTCTGACATAGCGCTGATTTGCCGTGGTGCCCCAAAACTGGTCCCTTTATTGCGAGACTATGTCATCAACATCTTTAAAAATGTCTCCATTATTTACGACCTGTTGTCAAGTCCATATTCCCTCTGTGCCCTAAACTATGTACTGAATACGAAAGAACAACAGCTTTGGTTGCCCCAAAGAGTGTAGTTAGCAAGGGCGGCTACGTTTGACCGATAAAAAGAATAGGAGGAGTAGAGTAGCAACTGAGCGGGCTGCTGATGTCGGGGGTCCCACAGGGCTCTATAATGGGACCACTCCTAATGAACTCATATTTCATATCTGTCATGAATTAAGTAGAAGTAAAACATGTGCATCTGTGAGTCTGATCTTTACCACACACAAGCCCACGAGAAGTTGATATGTAATTTTAAACTGTTTATTAAAACCAACTCAATTCAATAAACAAAAAATAATGAGAAAAGTGTGAAGTGAAATTTCCCCACTTTCCTGATCTGCCTCAAATGGAAGTTATTTATGGGAGGGACAAACTGTCAAGTGAGAAGGATATTTCCACAGCTCTCCATCTTGCATTTATTTAATAATAAACCACCTCCTTAGATCCAGTACTGTATTTGGGGGGTGGGAAGTGTCTTTCACTTTATCCAAAAACTGAGGGAATTCCTCCGACTCAGTGGGAGTCTGTTGGAAGCAGTGGGCTGAATCCGCCCCTCAATGGAGGTCTTCCTGGGCCTGGCTCTGAATAAGAAAGGAGCCCAGTGGAGCATGTCCTGTGGCCCACTGCTCCTGTAGACTGAGGCCTGCAGACTCCCACTCCAGATGGGGTTTCGGGGGAACTCACACCAACTGAGCCCCCCCACCTACACAATACCACCACTCCTCTCTCAGCAGCTGCTATACAGAACAACATTACAACACCACTAAGAAATTACACTTTAGCCATGCTTAAATACCTGCTTCTTAGTCAAGAGCATCGCAGATGTTCATTGGAGGATGGATTTTGCATATGAACAGACTTGAAGCATGACGAATCAAAATAAGAAACCCTGAAGGGTTTTAAGGTCAGTGCTCTTCAGTGATGTGAAATAATGAATGGGTATAGTGGAGAACAAAATGAGGCAAATTCCCATATAAATTGAACATATTGAGATGATGGCAGCGATGAAGCCAGACGTCTACCTTAATATAAGTAACAATTAGACATTAGTTTCAACTATATACAATGTGCATACTAGGGCTGGAAATCACAAGAGGCCCCACGATATGATATTTTCAAATATTTAAGTCATAATACGATCTTATTTCGATTTTAATTATTTTGTGTTATGCTGAGTATTGTCGATTAAAAACAACAACAGCTGTCAGTGTGTCAGTGTGCTGACTTGACTATGACTTGCCCAAAACTACATGTGATTATCATAAAGTGGGCATGTCTGTAAAGGGGAGACTTGTGAGTACCCAGAGAACCCATTTTCATTCACATATCTAGAGGTCAAAGGTTAAGGGACCCCTTTGAAAATGGCCATGCCAGTTTTTCGTCGGCATAATTTAGAGTAACTTTGGAGCATTAATTAACCTCTTCTGCATTGAGCTAGTATGACATGGGTTCGGTTTTCTAGGTTCATATGATGCCAGTATCTTCACTCTAGCTTTAAAACTAAGCCCGCTACAACCTCCGAAAGACTGATTGCATTAATGCGTTAAAGAAATTAGTGGCGGGAAAACAAACTTGCATGAAGGCGTCATTGTCACGTTAACTTTGACAGCCCTAGATAAGACATTTTGCGATTTATTACCTTTTTTTGACTGCAAATTCTGTTTGTGAACATCTGTGTTTGTGAACATATGTCTTATCTTATCTTATATCTCAGAGTTTTCATTCACATATCTTGACGTCAATGGTACAAAGTTTAGCCTATCTTCAGAGCATTATTTAGAGTTCTTCCCGACAAGTTAGTTATCACATGGTTGATACCAAGGTTGGAAATTAATAATTTTGTCTACCTGCCACTGTGGCTGGTGGATTCCAAATTTTACCAGCCACTCAATAGATTACCATAGTTTTTCTGGCTGGTTAGTGAAGCAAATCTTGCATCCACTTGCATATTTACTAGCAATTGGCTGGTGGCTGATGCTAATTTCCAACCCTGGTTGGTACCAATGGATTCTTTAGCATTTCTAGTCTCATATGATACCAGTATCTTCACTCCGTGTATCAATACAATAGTGCCATGCAAAATATTGCGATACTAGGCTGTGTTAGTTTTTTCCCCACCCATAGTGCATACATAGTAGTTTTATGAATCTGGTGAAGTTGCCAAATGATTTTGGCTTTAGGCAGCATAAATATTTGTTCCTTTTAATAACTAGAGAGTACATGTATGGCCAGTCAGATACAGTTAAAAGCCTGTGGACCTTTTGAGTTAGGATTATTTTGCCACACTTACTGTTCCCAAGATCAACACTGATTTTTTATGCTTAACAGTGTTTCAGACCAGAGGTATTTGAATGTCATCACTTCTGAGTTCAGAAGTAAATGTGATGGTCATTTGTGTGGTTTTCCTTTGTTGGAAATAGTTTTATTAGTGTGAAACATAAAATAATCTTAATGCATCTCAGTTTACCACTGATGTTTCTGTGTGTGTGTGTGTTTTCTTATGCAGATCTTCACTGCTCTGCCTCCTCTCACTCTGGGAATATTTGAGCGCTCCTGCAGGAAAGAGAACATGCTAAAGTACCCAGAACTCTACAAAACCTCCCAGAATGCAATGGGCTTCAATACCAAGGTAACATTAGTGTCTATCACATATTCTTCATTTACAGTTAGTTTAGTTTAGTTTACTTTATTGACACAAATGTATAAAACATTGGGTCCAAACAATAATCGAAACCCATCAACTTTTAAAAAGATATACACGACCAGATTTAAACACTATTAGACGACTTTTTATTCTCACTTTGGTCTTTTTGCTTCAGTTACTTGTTGTTATCTTTCCTTTTTATATTTATTCTGGTCTCTGTTCTGCTCTTTTTAGCTACAATAACATCATTTATCGATATGGAGCTCTCAGGTTTCTCCAAATCTAGTGTAGTATTTTAAGCAAATATCCCTTGATGAAGAACTAGTATTCAGTTCATATTTGGTGGTTTTCCAAACCTGTTTTTGGTGCCGTTGGTGTTGTTGCCATGGCCTAATTTACTATTTACACACCTGGAAGATGATTTTATGTTCAATTTCTAAAAGGGGAGTATTGATACTTGCCATTTTGGTAATTTTATACAACTCAACTGGTATTAAGTGACACCAAACACTCACACATGTAGTATTTTAACGTTGTATCATCTAAAATTGAGAATTTATTTTTGAGCACCACACAAATGAAAAGGTCAAGCGTTCCAGCTCTTGCAGCCAATCAGCGTCAAATTAATGACACAAGATGTTCCCGCTGTGTTATTGTTCAGGACTGATGCGTCTCCCGTCACAGTGACCTAGCAGCTACAGTCAGTGGGTCTCCAGTCTTGGCCTGGTTTGGCCTGGTTTGACCTATTCTGTCTGGTTTCAGGGGCTGTCCGTTAGCTTTTCCCTGCTGGTAATAAAGATGTCTCCTCCTTCCTGGGCCCTCCTCACAGGCGTGGTGACCTGGTTAGCACAGCATGGAGGTGGATTAAAGACGGATTGGCCATGGCGGTCAGGGGCAGGGAAGGTCAGATGGGTTGGGGGATGCAGCAGAAAGAATCGGGGGGAAGGAGGGAATAGAGAGAGTGTGCTGTCATTGTGTAGCGCCATTTGTTGCGGAAAATTATGCAATTTGTTTAAGTGAGGGAGTTGTTTGTTCTCAGAGCAAAGCTGTCAGATTGAATTTAACCCATCCAGGACGACACTGAATGTGTGAAATGAGTTTCCATCTTCAGTTTTACTGAGCAAGGGCCGCTTTTTTCTGTTTAAAGTGACAGTTGTCAGACTGACCAAGTAAAGAATGAATAAAGAAGTTATAAATAAAGAGTTATGAGTCATGAGGAGATAGATAGCTGGTAAACCTAGTCTATTAAAGTAAAATCTTCCACATTTCTCCAAAACAAAATTTGTTGGAATCTCATTTTTCTAATATATGATAGTTAACTGAATATAAACTGTCTTCATTCCATAATTTATACAGTAGATCAGAGAGATATTTGTCCTCACAACTGCTGATTTAAACGTGCGTTTGTGTTAAATTCTGTTGTAGAATGAATTTTTCCTTCGTTAACTGTGTGTAGACTGCCAAAAAAGGGTCACAAAGGTATGTGTCTGATACTTAGAAGCAGCAAATGAACCTCAATTTTGTTTAGGCCGCATTTTCCAAGACCCATAAATGATGACTCGGCCAGGTCAGCAGGTTGTTTGTGCTGGCTTGTCCACTCTTTTCCCGAGATATTTTCCTTGCAGCTGGCCCGAGGCGAGGCGAGAAAATCCAGCAGGAATTTGGCCCCTCGAAACCTGTCTTTCTGCACGCCTGGGTCTTTTGTACACAACAGATACTGTCTTTGTGAATTAAAGCTGTTTGTGTTGAGGTGAGAGAAGGGAGTGACCGACGCCGTTTGAAGCTCGAGGCGAAATTTCAACTGTGCCGCCCGTTCTCTTTTAATTAGATATACCTGACACATGAGTCACGCCAATAAACCAGGCTCCCCTTCATGTGGTCGTTGTAATTACAGTAGTTTACCAGCAACTATCACCTCTTTTACGGCACTTTTCCCTCTTTTTCTTCCCTCCTGGTTTCCTTCTTAACTCGCTGGTTCAAAAAGGAACAGGAAGGGGTGGGCAGCTCTGGAAATATTTGGCTCAATATTAATTACTGGCATTCATGCTTTTTTTTGGCAATTAGGATTTCCACAAAGGGCAGAATCTTTACAGGACAGACCGCGCATTCATTCGGAGGGGATCCCTAGCAACTCGCCGGGATACAAGGGAAAGAAAGAGAGAGAGCAGGGTGGCTGAAGGGGTGAAAGGGAGGATCCCACTGTGACAAATGATTATGAACATTTATTGATTTCATTAGCATTCATTATTGCGGAGGGGAAACGAGGGCTTGTTTGCACCCCCACCGTGTTTCGGGAGTGGGATAGAGGAGAACTGAGCCTGTCAATGGGAGGCTAATTGGCATAAACATGATGTGATTGTAACATTAGTGATAATTTAGTCCACATTTGACCACAGAGATGAAGGGGTGGGGGTTGGTTTCAGCCACCCCTCGCTCAGTGTATTGGGTTTTGTGTACACAGTGGGAGGGTGAGGTAATCCTGGGGAGGGGCTGCTATGGGACTTTGTTTGGTCGATAGGAAAGGTGAGGAGGTCCTGCCACAGAGGCCAAGGTTTATTACAAAAGCTCACAGTCTAGAACAAGACTTTTCCTTTCACTGTACCCTGTCCTGCTCTGCTCCTCTCCTCCTCCTCTTGGAATAACCCTGTGGTGTAAAGCAGTACTAATAGTTGTTCTGAAATGACTCGAACCTGTGGAAATCCCAGAAATTTTGACTTTCAGGGTGTCCAATATGTCTCAAATAAGCTGTGTTTTATGTTTTGCTGACAGATTTGCTGAAGTTGTTGAAAAGAGTGTTTTTAAGAAAGTGAGCCTCTTAACTCGTCGTCTGCCAAGAACAGATGATTAAAAAGAGGCCAAAGATTAAAATGTGATGTTTTTTCTGTTTTTATTTTTCCTCCTCCGTCAGCCGTTTACGCTGATGAATTTTCAGCTCTCTGAAGTAACACCGGCGTCTGGGTCAGCACAGGGAGGAAAAGGAGGCACAAATGTGGAGCAGTTTTTTGGCAGAACAGATTTCACGGCTGTTTCATGCTACATCGCCCATTAGTGTTTTGTTTGGCTCTGGAGTTGCATAATGTAAATCTGAAACAAGGTGGTTTTGGTGTGGGAGTATTGATTTAAACGACTCATCCAGAGTCTGCATGCTTGCGTACGCAGACACACACGCAGACTGCGGTCCACACCGCGATTTTCCAGGCCCTTAATAATTACCATGAAAACAGCTTAATCTCTGTCAGGCCTGTCAGTCTCCCTGTGTGTGTTTCTAGACTGATTTCTGCTTGTTTAAACTCTCCTGTCATTTATTTCTACACCAGTTAAAATTCTCACATGAAAGGGCCAAAGCCTAATGAAATGTAATGAGAGGAAACCCTCACACTAGCAGCACATATATTAATGTATAATGTCGTATCGTTGAGGCGAGGATGTGTATTTCACAGTTTCTTATGGGTTTTTTTCCTGCATATTAATGTATAATGTTCATATTGTTGAGGCGAGGATGTGTATTTCACAGGTTCTTATACTTTTTTCCTGCATATTACAGTATAATGTTCGTATACTTGAGGCGAGGATGTGTATTTCAGTTTCTTATGTTGTTTTCTTTGCATATTAAGGTGTAATGTTCATATAGTTGAGGCGTGTATGTGTATTTCACAGTTTCTTATGCTTTTTTTCTTTGATTCTGTTAAATACGCTGTAAACTAGAAGTTAAAACCTGCACACCGATGTCGTCCACTTGCCTTTCACTGCTCGTACACACACTCAGCAGCCTCTCTCTCCCCCATAACACACACAGAGGATATACAACGTGTCTGTCAGCGGGGTGGCCATTCAGTGAGGAGGCCCCGACAAAACCGCCACTTAGCCTAGCGCTGGGCTGGCACAAAGGGCCCAGGTCAGGGGTCACTTGGAAGGCTGGAGCTCCCCACACCCTTTTCTCATGCTTTTTTTTTCTTTCTGTCTCCTTCTCTCTTCTTTGAATCTCCTCCCGCTTCCAACCACCCCTCCCCTCTCTCCCTCCTCCATCTTTCTCCCCTCTATTTTTTGCAGGTCTTCTGGGCCCATTGTCTGAACGGCCTCTTCCACTCCGTCATCCTCTTCTGGTTCCCCCTCAAAGCCTTCCAGCATGGTAAGTAGCTCCCAGAGACTCCGCCGCGGCCCTCGGTGGACCTGGTGGATGAAGAGGGAGGACAGTCAAACACACATACTTTGTCTTAATTAGTTCTCTCTCTTCAACCACACGGTCATGAATTACAAACATGTGTGTGCTGCGGCAAGAGCGACACACACTCTAACAGGACCTGCTGAAATGCTTTTGCACACAGTTATTCGCACTTACTTCATTTTTTGTAAACACGCCACACAGACTTTCCAGGTGACTATTTAGTGCAGATGATGCTTTTTATCCAAATAGACAATTATCAATCAAACTATTTAATTCACAATAACTTTCTTTAGCCATATAGGGTCAATTGTGCACATTAAGATGCAAGGTTTCTGTGTGCAAGTGCAGAGAGAATGGGGATCTTGTGGCTTAAGTCTTGGCTGGCCAGAGCAGAGGACCACACAAGCTTGTGCCTGCTCTCCAAACAAAGGCGCCAAGCCCCTTCACTCTGACTGACAGGCTGTCAGCAAAGCCTCAGCGCACACAAGACATGTGACCAGCCGGAAGTAAAGGGAAGGGGAGCCTCTCTTTCTTTCTTTACTGGCAGCCGCACACTGCTGATATATTTTAACCTCAACCCAAACCCATGTGGGCAGTTTGCGGCAGTATGTCTGTTTAATTTGCAGTTAATTTCTGTTTTATTAATTTAGGAAATTCTTGTGTTTTAGGAAAAGTGTTGTCAGTAGGTCGGATTCCGATTTAATGTCAGAATAAATAACCATTTTGCCAGAAAAACAGTCATGTTATTTCTGTTTCAGCAGAATATTTGGTTTCTGACCCTGCTGTAGTACTAATAGTTATTCTAAAATGACTCGAACCTGTGGAAATCCCAATAAATTTTGACTTTTAATGTGTCTTGAACAAGCCGTGTTTTATGTTTTACTGACAGATTTGCTGAAGTTGTTTTTGAAAAGAGTATTTTTTAAGAAGGGAGTCTCTAACTTGTCATCTGCCAAGAACTGATGATTAAAAAGAGGCCAAAGATTAAAATGTGATGTTTTTTTCTGTTTTTATTTTGTTTAATTTGCAGCTAATTTCTGTTTTATTAATTTAGGAAATCCTTCTGTTTAAGGAAAAGGGTTCTCAGTAGGTTGGATTCCAATTTAATGGCAGAATAAATAACCGTTTTGTCCGAAAAACAGTCATGTTATTTCTATTTCAGCAGAACATTTAGTTTCTGACCATGATTAATGCACACGGATTCAGCTTTTCAGTCTTACTGATGGCTTTTCATAGAAACACTCTTTCCTAATAGTTGCAAAAGACAGAATTAACATTCCAGCCTCTCTCAAAGGGCAGTAATGGAAGCAACACTTGACTGTGGTTTTCACTTCACGTTCCCATGTCCACTTTTCTATCTGAATCTCTAGCAGAGCGTTTTACAGCAAAGTTCACACTGAGATGTACTAAAAGTAATATCCTACATGCTGTCTGGTTGTTTACTCTTTGGATCACCTAATGGAAATCTGTATGAAACCCAAGAGTTGAAAAGAGACAGCTTTGGCCTTAAAAGCTTCTGTTGTTGATTCCCTTCACAGATACTGTTTTTGGCAACGGAAGAACTCCAGACTATCTCCTCTTAGGCAACATGGTTTACACAGTAAGTGCACCAATCTTCTTGACAGCAGTGTTTCTGCTGTGTTAAACGGTTCAGGTGCCTGAGCCAAGTGTTATCCAATTTCTGTGAATAAACACCAGTTGGACTTCCTTTTCTTCTGCTTTTCATTTTGTCTGCTGATACTGTGTGTGAAACAAAAAAATTGTGTGATGCACTTCCCGTGACCACTTTTAATATTAAAGAGGGACTTGGTGTTAATGTCAGTGTGATTTGTTTCTCCACAGTTTGTGGTCATCACAGTTTGTCTTAAAGCCGGCCTTGAGACCTCATCCTGGACCATGGTAAGTTGATGGCTCTGTCCTCTCTTGCTAAGGTTACGCTATGTCCAATTGCAAAAAGATAGACCTAGTCTTTGTCTTAAATATAACCTCGAGTCAGACTTGCTATAGACATTTATATTTACCTGTTGCATAAATCTTCCCTATGAGTGACTAATGTAAGACTGACTTAGATAGCCTGTTGCTCAATGCATTGCGGGTGAAATAAGACACTTCACAGGAGAGAAAAAATGGCAACACCCCACCAAACATGGGAGAAAATAGCAGAAACGGTAAACAGCATAAATCCAACAGTCATTAGAGCCATCAGAAACAATTCAAGAATATGGTACAAGAATCCAAATACCGTAACTTATGGGTAAACAGTTGAAATAGCTAAAAGTTGTCTTAAAATAATTGAAAAAAATTTGAAATTATTAGCTAAAAGTAATGATAAACATTTGAAATAGTTATCTAAAAATAGCTAAAAGTTATAGATAAACAGTTGAAATAGTTAGCTAAAAATAGCTAAATGTTATAGATTAACAGTTGAAATAGTTAGCTAAAAATAGCTAAATGTTATAGATAAACAGTTGAAATAGCTAAAAATAGCTAAATGTTATAGATAAACAGTTGAAATAGTTAGCTAAAAATAGCTAAATGTTATAAACAGTTGAAATAGTTAGCTAAAAAATTGCTTAAGTAATAGAAAAACAGTTGAAATCATTAGCTAAAAGTTAGCTAAAATTAACAGAAAAACAGTTGAAATAGTGGGCTAAAAGTTAGCTAAAACAATGGATAAATAGCTGAGCTTCTAACAGATCGTTGCCATAGTTACAATGCTCTCACCTCCTGCATTTTATATGACCACCGATACTTGTGACATATTTTACATCCTCTTCTTATCTCCAAGTCTCTTTATGGATCGTTTCCCACTGAGCTTGTAACTGTAAACCCAGTGAAATGACATGCACCATATGGAAACTCCTTCAAGTTGCTAGAGGCCACTCAGTGTGAACTTTTATGCAAAAATCATAAAAATGACAACAAACCAGACAGTATAAAGGATGAAAAGTATGGCCCAAATGCAATTTAGTAAAGCTCAGATCTGCAGTAAACAAAGAGCTTAAACAATTTCTGTTTCCTCGCTGTCCTCTGCTTCTCCACCGACAGTTCAGTCACATCGCCATCTGGGGAAGCATCGGCCTGTGGGTGGTGTTTTTCATTATCTACTCGTCCCTGTGGCCCCTCATCCCTCTGGCTCCCGACATGTCAGGAGAGGTAAGCGCACACATGCTTGTGTGTACTCACACACATGCTTACACATCTACACACTGTCTCACAGCGACAACTTCCTGTGGTACTAAAGAAACTGCTGATATAGTCGTCTATCACTGACAGACCCGCAGTAACTCATAACTCATTTTCTGCTACAGACACATGCTGGTGGGAAATGGTGAGTTAAACTTGACACAGGTCTCTGTAAGGAGAGCCAGAGGGGTGTAGACTGCCAGACCTCTGGCTTGTGTTGCATAATGACTTAATTGGGCCAATTAGCCCAGTGTTTGTGTTACATTGCCCTCCCTCGACTCTGAGTATCCACAGGTGACACTGAAATAATGAAGCAGTCTGGAAGCTAAGTATAACTCAGGATGTATTTGGTATACACACTGTTGTCCTACACATCTACCCACCAATCACCGGGATCAGAAATGTGGTTTTAAATGCACTTAAAAGTTCATTAAATGTTGAAAAAAACATCATCATCTTTTTTTTTTTTTTCTTCACTGTTTACTTGTTTGAGTTGTTGTTTACATGTGAATGGGACTACTGTTTCGCTGGGTCACCACAGGTGGCCAATGAGAGCCTATTAACCACAGGTGACATTTCCCAGTGCATTCTGGGGAGCATCTTTTCATTAGCGAACAAGAACACAGTAGGAGGCTATTCAAAGAGAGAGGCTGGCACCACACAGCATGCAGTGGAAGAATATCTGTCTATCTGGGGTTCTGTTTTTGTGTGTCCTGTTTGAGATAAAGCTTCTGGCATTTGAGGATTCAGTGAACTTGTAACACAGTTCATGACAGAGCTATTCTGTCGTTTTCAGGAGTTCATAAGTTTACTCCAGTTCTGGCCATTAGTGGTCCTATTGGATGGGAAACTTCAAATGTCAGACATAATGTGATATGATTTGGAACAGACTTGTCAATATGATCTTTAAGTGGGACATTCTGCTTGGATTAGTGAGGTGAAATCATTATTTTCAAAACAAGTTATGGTGAAATAATCAGGATACTTAGTGCAAATTGATCCTTACTTAAAAGGAAAGACTGTCTGTTGGTGTTTGGTACAAACCTGTGCCACAATAAACTGCAGCGTAGAGCCTTATGCAAAGCAGAATTTAACTAAAGTAAAAAAGAGTACGGTAAAAGATCAGGTACATTAGCATTAGCTACAGACAGACTACAGAAAAGGCTTTGTTTATTGGAGTCCTTTTTTGTTGTTGTTGTTGTTTATATATATTATATGATGTTGAATTAAAGGCTACAGTTTTTATTAAAACGCCCTTACCTTCAGATCAGTTCTGCTGGTTGTGTGATTATAAAAAAATGTAAGTTTTGTTTTAAGAAGCTAACCTCTTTTTGCTGCAGATTTGAGGCAAAAGACACAATTTGTTTGCAGTTATTATTTAATTGTAAGTTAGTAGTCAATAGTATTTTTGGCATTTTGAGTCCCTGATGGCTGAATAACAGACCTAACTACACACACACACTCACAGAGAGAGCAGTGATGGGTATATTAGCTTCACTCGACCCCCTGTTCGTGAAGCCCTGTGCTTTCATCCACACCCTGCAGCACTTGACTGAAGACAGTAATGGTGTCCTGTGGGTAGTTGGTAACCCTACGCCCCTGCCCCGACTCAGGGATGCCAGTACATCATCAAACAGAGACGCATCTCTCCGAAACACGAGAAGGCATCAGAGACCTTGTAGCCTCTGAAGAGTCAGGATTATTCTCAACCCTGTCGCAGCCTCACATATTTCACCACAGCCTCCTCCAACCTTCAAATATTTTTTCAAGCTCTCTCTCTGTTCTTCTATCTATTTTCTCTTTTACTTTTTGCCTCAGCTTTTTCCTCTTTGTTCTCTTTCTGTTCACCCACCCCCCACCCCCACCCCCACCACAACCACCACCACCACCACCACCAACACCACCCTGCCAGTCGAAAAACTGCCCGAGGGCCAACAACATAACAGACACCAGAACTCCTTTCTCCTCCTGTTTCTGCTCTCACTCACTACCCAGCTCACCGCCTTTAACAAGAGACGTTAAGCAGCGCTCTGCTTCATGTGAACACATTCATCAATGTCACGCTAAATATTCTTTGGACGATTGACAAGACAGGTGCAGGATCCCTCCACAAAAACACACTGAAACAGGCCAGTGTGCTTTTCACAGGTTCTGGCTCATCCAGTTTGCTCCACATGAAAGTCTGACACAGATATCAAAAGAAAATGTGAGATTATTCTGTTCAGGCAGTGTAATCTGCCGCACTAAGTGGCTTAACTTCACCTCGGGAGATGTCTCTCGTAGGCTCTGTCACACTGACCTGCTGTCTGCTGACTTGCCTCTGCTATCAACACAGCTGTCTCCTGTGCAGTTTATCCCTTCTCTCGCCTCACTTCTCACACACACCTTTTGCTATTTTCCAATATCTGCTTCGAGCTGCAGCTCTCACTCAGACTCAAGTACTTGAGTACTTACATCAGCACATAGATTTTACACTCGGTAAGTGTGCAGATCAGATTCTTCCGCAGTTTCTGCTGTGTGATAAGAAACACTTTCTCAGAAAGGAATCGTTTTACCAAGAAGTTTGTTGATGTGTAGCGTGCTGGGAATACACTCTGGGCTTTCTCTGCCAGTCTGTGAGATATTGATGAGATTAAGAGAAGGAATGAAGACGGTTTCTAGAGAAACAAATCAAATTATTAGTTTCTTTTTACAGGCATTTTGACACAGTTGTTTATATTAAAGGGCAGATTTATTTTGTTTAGATACAATTCAGTTATACAAGTTTTGTGTTTAGGGCTGCAAATCCATTGAAATATTAAATTGAGATTATTGCATAATGCATGATTGTCCATAATTAATCGTGATTACTGTAATTGCAAATTAATTGCACATTAGAACCCATTTTCATTTACATCGCTTGAGGTCAGAGGTCAAGAGAGGCCTTTGAAAATGGCCATGACAGTTTTTCCCCATTATTTAGCTACCTTTGCAACAAGCTAGTATGACATGGTTTGTACCAATGGATTCCTTAACCCGTGACAACTTCTGAAAGATCAGTAGTGACCGGGCCCAATGATGGCCTGTCAGATTTTTAAGAGATTGATTAAAAATCACAAGTTACGTTAATACGTTAAAGAAATTAGTGCCGTTAAAACAAATTTGCGTTAACATGTTATTATCGTGTGTTGACAGCCCTACTATATACTGTACATTCAAAAACAGCAGGAACGTCCATCACAAAATGAAAATATATCTCTTGTTTCTTCACTCATCCATCATCCACTTTGTTGAAGGTCTCTTTTCTAGCTGAATATGCTCATTGTCATTTTATTATTGTCTCCACCAAGAAGGTTACGTTTTCGGTTTGGTTTGTCTGTCAGCAGGATTACAGAAAACTACATTTCAGATTTTTTTTCGTGTTTATGAGATAGGAAGTCGTGAACACAACATGCGTGGCGTTCAAGTGGTTAAATCGTGAAGAACACCGCTGCTAAGCAACGGCAATATTAACGTTACTGTCCAAGTCTAGAAGCCACAGAGGCTAACAGTTAGCAAGCTAGCAAGTGGGTAACATGATGCAGGAAATGCAAAGATATATTGACAGAGGAGAATTAAGATGAGGTCGTTGAGAAAATCGACATTTTCCTCAGACATATAAAATTACCAAGAAAAACAATATAGGATTAAAATTACAATATACTGTACAATATTAACTTATTATGCACCAATAAATGAACTTCCACTTATGAGGTTGTAAATATGACATGGTAGTGCCCACCGTCCAGTTCCCCTGCAGGTTAACACTGTTAGCTCTGCCAGCAGTGTTGCTGTAGCGCTGTCCACACCGTTAGCTACAAGCTGCCGGCTCAGCCGTCACATGTTAAGAGTTGTATGGATGCAATAGAAATGCTTCCAATCCCATATTTAGCACCTTGAACATTACAATAGAGGTCTGTGTTTTCCAAGTGTCCTTCTAGGTTTATTTTGAGTCAGGAATGAAAGAACTGACATGATTATTAATTAGAGCTTTGATAATATCTATGATTTTGGAGCTTCGTCTAACTAGGTTAATTGACCAGTTTGGCTAATTTGGTCAGTAAATATGAGTGAAACACAGACTTCCTTCAACTGAAGATTGAGACATGGATGCAGAGGATGCTCAGGTTCTGTAATTTGTCATGAAGAAACAAATTTAAAAAGCATCATGCATCATTTTCTGCTTTGGTATTGCACAAGTGTTTAAGTCCATTGTTTCTGTGTGTGTGTTTTTATTACCCTCCAGGCAGTTTCTGTTTTGGAAACCAACTTAAAGAGAAACTTGAAACTTGCTTTAGACAAGTGATCCATCAAAGTTAACATAAAGACATCTTTGGTTTTCAGTCTGTTTTCATTGTTGTTGTTTGCAGCGTACCTTGATTTAGAAAGTGGTAAGATCTGAGAGTTAGCTGCCAAAACTCCCCAATACAGCAAAACCCTGCTAGTGATAGATGCTCTTCTCTTCATGTAGTCTTTCATATGAAAGGTCTAAAAACTGGGACAATGCATTATGTGCCTTTTGCAGAACTGTTCTTCTTCTATGGATCAAAAAGTCTCAAATATTTAACTTCTGAAAGACCCAGCGATGTGATTACTGACCTCTGTTCATCACTACTGTTGACTTAGTCCCTCAGTGGATCTTGTGGAATCCTGCTGGTCCCTCTTTAAGACTCATGAGCGTGTCGTGTGGGAGGTTTTGTTAAACTCTTGTACCCAGATCTGCTCGTCCTCCCTCTGCTAATGATTGATAAACACCACAACAAATGGTTGGTGTAATAACTGACCATTGTGTACAGTATCAGTGAGAAGAGCAGCTTTAACTTGCACACACACTCTAAATCACGTGTGTGTACTCGCGGCTGAGACTGCTGAGTTATAAGTGTTTATGTAGGAATTTCTTTTCTCTGTTTTCCTAGTCGAGGTCTTGCCGTCTTTGTTAGGCAACACACAGAGAGCATGGAGTGGATGAAGGACCCAGCTGAGAGAGTCATTGTTTGCTTTACACATTGACCTTTTTAGGGGTAGTTATTGGCTGATTTGTCTCCGCTGACGACATTAGGGGAATTTATGGATTTGTCTTGTCCAAGCAAGGCTGCCTTTTATTTGCTTTCTTGGTCATTTTTTTTTTCCATTTTTTTTTTTTTTTTTTGCTTTTCATGCTCTTTCTTTAAATGAGTGTGCTCTTTTCTGTCCACAGTCATCTGGTTCTTCTATACTGTGCTGTGTTTGCTACCTATTTGTCCATGAGAAGTTTTAACTTAGTATTCACAAGAAAGTCTGTTGAGGATTGGAGCCCCATTTGGTCAAATGTTTAGTTTCAACTTCAATTTCCCGCCTCTCCGTGAAGCCGGCGTGTACAGCGCTGTCTGGTTAAGCCAGCTGAATTCAGCCAGTTGGATAATCAACATGGATAGATGCAGACCAAAGTAAAGTCTGAGACAGGATTCAACTAGTCTAACCTTTCTCCTCGCAGTATACCAAATAAAAAATGTTGTACAAAGAAGCTCTGTGCATTCAGGAAGCTAGTGTTTGAATATTAGGAGATCTGGGATGTTGTACAGCTGCTAGAGTTTTCTTAAATCTTGTTTGCTGAATCTAGAGCATACTGTAGACCTTGTGGGGTGAATAGTGAAGTAGTTGATTACCTCAATTTACATTTACCAGTACAATGGCAGGCATTAACATGAATCCAACTTGCTGAGACAACAGGCTTTTTTAAAGCATTAAACACTTATTGATGTCCTTCCATGCATTTTCCAAACTTTAAGATAATTCAATTAAGTTGTGTATTTGCTGCTCTGTTTTAAACATTTGACTGGAAAAAAGCAGATTTCTGCCCCAGAGAAAGGCCTGTTTCATACTCTCACAGGTGTTGTACCTTGAAACAGCGAAGTACAACCCCTGGCAAAAATTATGGAATCACCAGTCTTGGTGGATGTTCATTCAGTTGTTTAATTTTGTAGAAAAAAGACAGATCACAGACATGACACAAAACTAAAGTCATTTCAAATGGCAACGTTCTTGCTTTAAGAAACACTAAAAGAAATCAAGAAAAAAAATGTGGTAGTCAGTAACAATTACTTTTTTAGACCAAGCAGAGGGAAAAAAATATGGAATCACTCAATTCCGAGGAAAAAATTATGGAATCACCCTGTGAATTTCCTTTCCCACCTGCATCAGATTAGATCTGCTCGTTAATCTGCAGTTAAAAAGGAGTGATCACACCTTGGAGCTGTTGCACCAAGTGGATTGACATGAATCATGGCTCCAAGACAAGAGATGTCAATTGAAACAAAGGAGAGAGTTATCAAACTCCTTAAAGAGGGTAAATCATCACGCAATGTTGCAAAAGATGTTGGTTGTTCACAGTCAGCTGTGTCTAAAATCGGGACGAAGTACAAACAACATGGGATGGTTGTTAAAGGAAAGCGTACTGGTAGACCAAGGAAGACATCAAAGCGTCAAGACAGAAAACTTAAGGCAGTATGTCTTGAAAACAGAAAATGCACAGCAAAACAAATGAGGAAGAAATGGGAGGAAACTGGAGTCAACGTCTGTGACCAAACTGTGAGAAATCGCCTCAAGGAAATGGGATTTACATACAGAAAAGCTAAACGAAAACCGTCATTAACACCTAAACAGAAAAAAACAAGGTTACAATGGGCTAAGGAAAAGCAATCTTGGACTGTGGATGACTGGATGAAAGTCATATTCAGTGATGAATCCCGAATCTGCATTGGGCAAGGTGATGATGCTGGAACTTTTGTTTGGTGCCGTTCCAATGAGATTTACAAAGACAACTGCCTGAAGAAAACATGCAAATTTCCACAGTCATTGATGATATGGGGCTGCATGTCAGGTAAAGGCATTGGGGAGATGGCTGTCATTAAATCTTCAATAAATGCACAAGTTTACATGGACATTTTGGACACTTTTCTTATCCCTTCAATTGAAAGGATTTTGGGGATGATGAAATCATTTTTCAAGATGATAATGCATCTTGCCATAGAGCAAAAACTGTGAAAACATTCCTTGAAGAAAGACACATAAGGTCAATGTCATGGCCTGCAAATAGTCCGGATCTCAATCCGATTGAAAATCTGTGGTGGAAGTTGAAGAAAATGGTCCATGACAAGGCTCCAACCTGCAAAGCTGATCTGGCAACTGCAATCAAAGAAAGTTGGAGCCAGATTGATGAAGAGTGCTGTTTGTCACTCATTAAGTCCATGCCTCAGAGACTGCAAGCTGTTATAAAAGCCAGAGGTGGTGCAACAAAGTACTAGTGGTGTGTTGAAGTGTTCTTTTGTTTGTTTGTTTTTCATGACTCCATAATTTTTTCCTCAGAATTGAGTGATTCCATATTTTTTTCCCTCTGCTTGGTCTAAAAAAGTAATTGTTACTGACTACCACATTTTTTTTTCTTGATTTCTTTTAGTGTTTCTTAAAGCAAGAACGTTGCCATTTGAAATGACTTTAGTTTTGTGTCATGTCTGTGATCTGTCTTTTTTCTACAAAATTAAACAACTGAATGAACATCCACCAAGACTGGTGATTCCATAATTTTTGCCAGGGGTTGTATAACCATAGTCTGGCGTGTTGGCCACTGAGCAGCTTCACTAGAGCTGCTGGGGTTTAAGAAGCTTGGTCAACAGCATTTCTCAAACTGGATTTATCCAAGAATTGAATGACTAATCTTTTTAAAATCCATCAGAAATCCAGCTCTCTTTGTTTTTTTGTTTTTTTTTAAATACATTTACATTACTGCCAAATACATTTGGTAGTTGACTGTGTAGAAATAGAAAAGCTGGGACAGAGAGCTGTTTACAGTGGGCTACCCATGGGTCTGAAAAGGGAAGCCAATGCTGAAGTGCCTTGAACTTACATTCTTTCTAACAGCTAGCAGGGGGCGACTCCTCTGGGTGCAAAAAGAAGTCTGATTGTGTAGAAGTCTATGAGAAAATGAGCCTACTTCTAGACTGTAGAGCAGGGGATGCTTTAGAGCGTGGCTACCTCGTGATTAACAGGTTGCTACCACGGCGTTGTCCAGTCTGGGACAGTCTGTGTTTTCGTCTTACAGCTGTAACCCTTTCACTGTGTTTTCAGTTCATAAAAATTAATTGTAATATTTTGATTGCCTAAAAATATCTTATTCAGTGTTCAGTTGTACTTAGCTCCACCCTCTTGTGTTACTTCTGTTTGCAAAAAACAACAAGGTGATGGCTAAAAACTAAGGTGTAAATGTTTTAGGCTTCAAAACAGCAGTCTACAAACCAGTGAGTGACATCACGGTGCGGTGGTGTGGTATGCACTTTAACCATTAACTAACCCCTTGACCACCATATCATCCCTAAATCCTGCCCACCATTTGGAAAGAAGCAGAAATACTAAGAAACCTTCATCTTACAGCAGTATGTAAGGTAGCTGGCATTTTGTGTGTGCAGATATGATTACTTCTGCCTGTCTAGTCCGTCTGTCTGTGTGTGTGTGTGGCCGTGAGGGGGTCAGTAGCCTGTGAAAACACACCCCTCCACGCCAGCGGACACTACTGTCTGTCCAGCCAGACAAGTTTATTAGTTTGTCTTAAAAATACAGCCCTGCTCCGCGGACCTCTCTCACCCCGTCCAGCTCCCAGGGGCCCCCTGGTATGAGGCATCTCTAGCATCCACCAACACTGTTGGCCCCGTTCTCAGACACGGAGCCTGTCCAGATGCCTGAAGACAAACATTTGTTGATTGTAATTGGTCAGATTTGTTTGGATTCAGAAAGTTTTGACGTCAAATTGAAGAACTACCAGTGAATTAATGCAGTTTATTTAGGTATAGTTTTTACTTCATTACTGTTTCACAGTTTCTGTTGGTTAAATGTTATAATGAGTTATTGTGCCACATATTATCACCAGCATTTTTTTTTTATTTTAAAATAAACTTGAGATTTTAAGTATTAGGCCTATACATACAACATTTGTTGCCCCAAGGCATGTACAGAGATATAAATATGGTTTATAGATTGAGCTTGTGAAACACTGCGCTGATTTATTTTTGGAGCTCTCTTGACTTTGATTTAATATGCTGAGTATACATCCCAGGTTTATTTTCAAAAGACTCTTAAGACAGCTTAAACGCTCCCATTAAAATGCATGATACACTAGACGAAAAAGAAAATAATTAAACTGACTAGCATGAAAAAAAACAGTAAATGTTTCCACCAGGGCTGCTTGATTTTAGAAATTGACATGAAAATATCCTGTGCTTCGATGCAATTTTCCCTCATCTCATACGCTTTCAGCCTCCCGGGCAACACAGAAAAGCTCTATTCATCCAAGAGCCATCTCAAACTGTTGGAAAAAGACATTTTTGATTTCCTGTCATTTGGGATTTCCTCTTCCCCCAGTGTTTGGTCAGACATCAAAGTCAATTTGCAGGTAATGGCGAACAGATTAGCTAATTTGAGCAAACCTGAGCGCTTTGATAGTTTTGACACTGATCTGTTTTTTTGGGGGGGGGGTGTGTGTGTGTGTGTGTGGTGTGTGTGTGTGTGTGTGTGTGTGTGTGTGTGTGTGTGTGTGTGTGTGTGTGTGTGTGTGTGTGTGTGTGCATCCTAAGGGCCCTGCCTGTGTCACGTTACAGGAAGGACACTGTCGAGGGCTCCAGCAGTTTAAACAAGTGGCACATTACAATGCAAGGAGCGCTGGTTTGCGAGTTTTTCACTTGGACGTGTAATGACAGATAGTTTCAGTGCAGTGGGCCAAAGCAAACAGCCTTTCACCCCCCACGAGACGATCTGCTGTCTCCCCTCCGCTCTGCACCCCAAAACCACCTCCTGACACGGCCATCGCTTTGTGATTTTTAATTTAAATCATCACAGGCGGCTGTCTGCTACTAATGAAGCATATTTTTCCAACAAATGATGGAGCACAGAGGAGAAGCAGCTTCTTTAAATGCCGCCTTGTTTTAGATCACATCCAAATGTGTTTTTCTCCCAGCAAGATAAATGAGTCTCTGTGAGGATCACAGCTGTCTCATTTGTAGATTCATTTTGCTCATGAGCTCAATGTGCGTTAAAAATAAAACATCAGCTCATTGTTTATAATATGGGGGATTTTACATGACAGCAAAGAAAACCATTTCTGTCTGTGAACTTTTAGTCAACTTGGCTGACAATAAAATGACAAGCAAAAAAATCAAGGAAACCTTGTATTTTTGGACTTAGCTACAGTCAGCCTCCTACCTATTATAACAATTACAGAGAAGTAAAGTTTGCGATGTTTTTTGTTCCAGATTTTTTAAAGTTTAGGGCTGCAGCTAAGAATTCTTTTCATTATTGATTAATCTGCTAATTAATCTCTCAATTAATCGTTTGGTCAGAAAATGGTGAACAAGACTCGACTCTGTGAGGCTGACTTTATAATGGACCTAATTGCTAACATTAGCATGCTAGCCTGTGTACAGTGACAATGCTAACTATTCTAATAATGCTTATGTTAAAGAGGCATAGTATTCATGATATTCACCATCTTAGTTGAGTGTGTTAGCATGCTAACATTAGCTCCCTTTAGATCAGACCTGGGCATTATACAGCCCGTGGGCCAGAACTGGAACTCGTGATGGTTCTGCCCGGCCCAGGAGGTCTGAGACAAACCACACAATTTTACTTATGAAGCTTAAAAAAAAAAAACACCAGAAAATAGCTTTTGTTTTGAAATGCTTGTGTATTCTCAGTGTTTCTTCCTGTCATACACAGTTGCGTCACCTGCTGAGGCAGCACGTCTATAATAAGTCATGGACTGCTAAGTATTTTTTGGGGAGGTTGGTGGTAAAGCTGTGTGCTTAGTTTGCAACAAACATGTGGCTGGATTCAAAGAACACAACTTGAACTGTCACTTTGAGACAAAACATGCAGAAAAAATACAGAAACCTGTCTGAGATGAGAAGGAGAGGACAGCCGAGGGGCTGCTAGCTAAGATACTAAAGCAGCAAGGACTTTTTACAAAGCTGCATGCAACCAAAGAAGGAAATGTAAGTGTTAATGTTAAATAAATGTTAAGTGTAAGTGTTAATGTTAAGTTAAATGTTAAATTTTGTTAATGGAAACATTACTACCCTAAACAGTTAGTCCTGTACGGTTCAAAGGCTCCTCCATATAATGAAATTTTCATAATAATATGCTGTTTGGAGTAATTTTAAGTTTAATAAGTGCTGAAAAATAAGTACCCAGTTTGTTTTCTATAATGATAAAATGAAGGTTGTGTCTGACAGTATTTGTTTGGCCCTCAGCAACAATCTGGTTTTCTCATGTGGCCCCCCCAGCAAAAATAATGCTGCCCTGCTTTAGGAGGATTTTTATTGCTGTAATGTTTCAATGCTCTTCCTCTGACCTCTCTTATATTAACTCTTCAAGATATTTTTTTGATCCAGCACCCATCCTTTCAGACACTAGATGTGCATGTCTTTCTCAGCTTTAGCTCTAAACACAAAGCACAACTGAGGCTGATGGGAATGACATTAGTTTTGCAGGTATTTGGTCATAAACCAAAGTACTGGACTCATTGTTGTTACAGTTAATTGTGGGAGTACATTAATATCTGCACTTTAATCTGAAAGTGGTGGACCAGCATTACCAGTCTCTAGATTAATGCTGCTAGTGTGGCTAAAACTGATCAGAACAGCCTAAAGTCAAAGCTGATGTCATTAAATTGCTTGATATTTTTTACCCAACACTTCAAAACCTAAAGATAAAAATGTATTTTCACATTGGACAGTGAAATGCAGCAAATTCTCACTGAAACCAGAGTAGAGCTGCAATGATAAATTGATTAGTTGTCAACTATTAAATTAATCGCCAATCGATAATTGATTAATTAGATTGAGTCTAAATTATCTGATTGCAGCTTCTTATATATGAATATTTTCTGGTTTCTTTACTCCTCTGTGACAGTAAACTGAATATCTTAGACAAAAGACAAAGCAAGACATTTGAGGACGTCATTGTGGGCTTTAGGAAACACTGATCTCTCACTGACATTCATTTTTCATGATTTTCCGACATTTTAGATTAATTGACAATAAAAACTAAACCAGAGAATATTTGACATTTTTGCTTAAAAATGATCTTAATGGTTACTCGGTTTTCAGAATAGTTGCAGATTATTTTTCTGCTGATTGACTAATAAATATTACATCAACAAAAACAAACGGGGGTCTGTGTTGATAATTTAACAACCCTTGGTTAAAGTGTTGTGTTACGGCATTTGATTATAGATGTTTTACATTTTTGATTTTTGGAAAAGCTACAGTATTCAGAATTGTTTTTCATTGTGATCACAAACAAAAGAATGGCAACTAATGATTTTTTCATCGTTGATTAATCTGTTGATTATTTAGAAAATGAGATAAAATGTCAGAAAATGGTGAAAAATGTTGATCAGTGTTTCTCAAAGCTCAAGACGACGTCCTCAAATGTCTTGTTTTTCCACAACTCAAAGACATTCAGTTCACTGTCATAGAGGAGGAAAGAAACCAGGAAATATTCACATTTAAGAAGCTTTTTTTCTTAAAAAAAATATTCAAATTAATTAATTGAATATCAAAATAGTTGATTAATTTAATAGTTGGCAACTAATCAGTTAATCATTGCAGCTTTAACTAAATAATAGTTGCATAATTTAGTCTAAAATTACTCACATTTCAATTTAAAATCTCTTTATTTCTCCAGTGAGTTTTAGCTTTCTGCAATCCATCTAAAGCCAATGACAAAGACTTGGCTAACTGGCTAATGGATTTTGGACATTATGAGTCTTTTTATATGTGAGTACTAAACTTAAATAATCACAGCTCTTAAGCCCCATCGACACCATGTAATACTGCGTTACTGTTGTACTGACCGTACCATTAAAAGCACCTCGGATCTCGGTCCCGTGTCTCCTGTGACGCATCGACGGCAGCTCTCAACACAACAAACAGCTGATCTGTTTTCCTGTGAAAGAGATACCGCTGTCTAAATACTTCGCAGGTACTTCCTTCGCCCTGAAGGGCTGAGAGGTGGAGGAGATCCACACAAAAACATGGTGTTATTTAGTCATGGAGGATTAACCCACTTTGAGCAAGTTATTTACATCCATCTACTCTTTATTTCCACAATATGAGTGTTTGTTTTGGGCTACCTTTGTCATGTATGTTTTTAATTATGTGGCACTACGGAGGATAATAATGGCTGTTCTTTATCAGGTGTTTCTTCTTTTAAAGAGCTCTTCTTTTCATGTGATCAGGTGTTGAACTCTGTGTTGTCTACAGTGACCTGAGAGTAAGTGTGTGTGTGTGTGTGTGTGTGTGTGTGTGTGTGTGTGTGTGTGTGTGGTGTGTGTGTGTGTGTGTGTGTGTGTGTGTGTGTGTGTGTGTGTGTGTGTGTGTGTGTGTGTGTGTGTGAGACAGGCGGGGATGATGTTCTGTTCGGGGGTCTTCTGGATGGGCCTGTTCTTCATCCCAGTCACCTCGCTGGTCTTTGACGTGGCCTACAAAGTGTGAGTCTTCTCTGCGCTCTCCTCGCTCATCATCACTCCAGTACACATCAGCTCATACAGGAAATTCCTCCAGAATCTCTCCTATCTACCGAAGAAATTCCTGCCCCTGAAATTTAGTCACGGACTTCCAGGGATGTCTAGCTTTTCTTTTCTGTGAATACTCCATGGGAAATGTTTGTGTCTGGTCGACATCAGCCCACAGCAGATTCAACGCGTCAGGGGCAATTTGCAAAGCTAGAAGTTTTATTTCCTGATGTATTTGAAGCAGTTTGAATTGGTCAGCGGGGTATTTTACTGTCAGTCTATGGAGGTTCTATCATGTTAAAGCATCTGTCACATTATGATTTTGTTTAAAATAACATTTCAGGGTGAAGAAGGTGTGTTTCAAGACCCTGGTGGATGAGGTGCAGGAGCTCGAGGCTTTATCCAAAGACCCTGGAGCAGTGGTGCATGGAAAGAGGTATAGTCACACTCATCGCTCTTATCTTTTGCCACGATTTTAGATTTACATTATACATTTATTGATGTCATATTTTGTCTCTAAGTGGACAAAACTGGACCAATAAAGTGAAATAATGAGACTAATATAATAACACTACAACAGTTTCATTGAAATTATATTTTTCTATAAATTATCAGTGTAGTTTTTGTTTTCTGTTTGCTATAATGTGCTGTAAGTAATGAACACATTCAAAGAGCAGTGTTAACCAAACTTACGCTTGAAGATATCACCTCGTCCACATTTCTCTTGTCACTGTGTCTGCGCTAGCAAGCTGGCAAGTAGCTTCATTCATAGCAAATGTATGACTTGACTTGGCGTGACTTTAATCACAAGAAGCAATTTATATTTGTTTGTGCCTGTTATGTTGGAGGGACACACAAAAGAGGGATCACAGAAACACAGTCATATTATTCTTCTCCTCCACAGACATTCATATCATATCAGAGTTACTGTTATTAAAAGTTTCTGACTTGTAAATATAAATTATGACGTTCCTGAAAGTTTTGATTTATCCACTGAGGCGCTTAATAATATAAGAATGCCTGAAACAAACATGGATGCCTTAGGATAGTCAATTATTGTTGTTCAAGGTAAGTAAACCCTAATTTAATGGATCAATCAATCAATTAATAACTATTTGTCCCCAGTGGGGGAATTGGTTATGCAGCGGTGTGAATCACACATTTAGAACACATAAAACAACATCACTCATAATTACAACACAACAACAATAAATACACAGTAAAATACTCAGTTAAAGAGGTAGAGTTTAGGGGGGACATGATGGATATAGTGTTACTGTATATTATATATTGTTATTGCACAGTAGTTTTAACTCTTAACTGTACTGAGTTGTCTGATCACAAGTTGTTAATATAGAAATATTTTCCATCTCTCTCTACCACAACACTTTGTTTTTGCAAATTGCTGAGTTGCTTTTAGGCAAATTTCACCCTCATTTACATGAAGTTAAAAATTCCTCTTTTTTTTAAATTGCTGGTTAGTCCTGAATCACCTGTTATTACACAACACCTGGTGAAGCAAAGTGCTCAGACAGGTCAGGTCTTCGACATTATGTGTAGTAAAATCAGATCTTCTATTACAAAATATGTAATTTTATACTGATAAATACTGTGATATAGTGTCATTTAATAATTTGATAATTTGTTTTTTTTAGTATTTTAGTAATTTGATTGTGGAAATCTTTATGGATTTAACCACCTTTCTGTTTTTGGTTAATCTAGCAAATGTATTAAAAAACAAATCAACGTACTTCTTTACAATGATGCAAACATCCTATAAAAATGAAATACTGCCATAAACAGTCCTCTTCGTCGATTGGCCACAACTGCCTGATACCAGAGATATACAAAGGAAGAGCTACTGAGTTATGAATGGCATCATAAAATGGCAAATTTATACTGCCTCAGTGTATATATCATCATATGGCTCAACACTATCAGGGCTACAGAGATGATGCCTTGGCCGTCATTCTTTTGGTACACAAAATATATAAATTATAAAGCATTTTTGACAAATTCTCAAGACGAACTTGGAGGATGAATCATCTGTAACCTCACAAGTCCCTCAAAATTTCACAAATACTCGCTGCTCCGCTGCCAACACTATTCCTATGTGGAAGAGAGAAATCTTCAAATTGCTGCTAAATTGCAGGAGTTTGACTGTAATGTCAGTAATCATGTCGTAAGAGTAGACGTTCTCCTTTTTTTTTTTTTCCTCTCCCAAATCGTGAATGTCTCATTTTAGAGTTCCTATATTAAAGCCGTATATTATAGAAGCGTATTAGTGCTGTGCTCACTGGGGCCTGAGGCCTGCAGCAGGAACCAACATGGAGCACATCAGTGTGAGATCTCCTGCTGGCTGAAAACGATCCCCGAGCCTGGCCACTGTCCCAGACCCAGCAGGCTGCAGGCCACACACACACACACACTGAACACACACTTCCTTAGAGCAACAAACAAGTACAGATACAAACACACAGGTACACATTTAGATTTTGCATATATGCACGTAGGAGGACCCATATATGTACATAAAGACACGCACTTATACATAGAGTCATGTACACACTTTTATCAGCGTTACATGAACGCATTCTGGCTAACATTTCAAATATTTAACCCACGCACACAAACACACACACACACACACTTTGTTCTTCGTCCTGCGTCTCCCTTACATAGTGTTTGTACCAGCAGGTAGAGCAGTTGGCAGGTCCATCCACTCTGGAGGTGCTTGGACACAGGCTTGATGTATGGCTCATTAAATCTGCCTGTGGTGCTCGGCATGCTGCTAACACCCAGCCTGTTTCTTGTGTGTGTGTGTGTGTGTGTGTGTGTGTGTGTGTGTGTGTGTGTGTGTGTGTGTGTGTGTGTGTGTGTGTGTGTGTGTGTGTGTGTGTGTGTGTGTGTGTGTGTGTGTAGTTTGACGGAGAGGGCCCAGCTCCTGAAGAACGTCTTCAAGAAGAGCACGGTCAGTTTGTACCGGTCTGAGTCCATGCAGCAGAACCTGCTCCGTAAGTTGCAGCATATTTCTTTATCTTTCTTTTTCTCTCTCTCTTTCTTCCTTTCTTACAAAATGTGCCTCAAGATGGAGGCGTCAGGCAGCTCTTACCCCAAAAGAACAAACAAACAAAAAAAAAGCAGACTTCAGTTTATCCACGTTAGATTTATCTGCCTCCAAATCTGTTCCCTCGTCAGGGGAGCGGATCAGGCGTCATTACTCTTCCTCTGACGCATGCTGTATCTCCAAAACCTTCGTCTCACCCTTCGTCTCAGGGAGGCAGCAACACTCTGCTCATCCCACCTCTCTTCATAAATACTCTGCGTTAACCAGATGCAGGAAATACACGTCAGTAACTGTCTGCAAGCAGCTTCACAGTTCCCTGACAGTTCTTAACCTTCACAAACTGCTCATATGAACGGGTAGATTAGTTATTTTCATGGCAAGTCAGAGACATGAATAAGTACAGTTTGGAAGGTGCTGGATATCGAATCCATGATTTAACATCTGAAAAATGTAAAAACCTATACTGAAAGTTGGCAGTGAAGAATTTGTCAGAATCTTATTCTTTTATTACATTTTTCCTGATTTAATTCACAGTTTTGTTCATTTTGTTCATTCTTGTATTTTATTTTTTAAATATGTCTATTTGATTTACTTGTGTGGTTGTTTAGGATAACACGATGCTCAGACAGGATTAATGTCACAGATGGAGGTTGGCAATAAGATATTTTGTTTCCTCCCTCATAATAAAAGTAATTTTAGCCACTGGCAAATTACAGCAGCTGATTCACAGACAGGCTTAGTATTATTATTATTTACCAGTAATCATTTAGCTTCAGTGATTTCATTAACACAGACAGCTTCAAACTACTTATGTCTCTAAAGGGTGATCCAGCTTTGTGTATACAGTCAGAAGGACTTACTGTATGTTCTACTACTAGGCGTATAGTAAGGTATCAAAGCAGTACTTCTTTCAGACCTGTTCAGACCTGGTATTAACATGCATCCTGGGTGGTCAGATCACTAGTAGACAGCTCTATGTACAGGTGTGAACGCACTCAGACCCCATTCTGAGGTGGTCTGGGCTACCCTGAGGACCGCCTATTTAAATAATGTCCCGCTTGGACTTGCGGGGTCTCACTGTGCTCCTCATGCAAATAAACAGGTAGATCCGAGCCTCGTGGCACGGAAATGGCGTCTGTGTACAACTGTATTTTGTTGGTGCAATTGCATTTTATTAAATATATCTTATCTATAGGCTACATAATGTATATGCCATCAGACTAGGCACGCAAAGTGCTTTATTAGCATTTTGTAGGTGCTGTGTTGGTGTGGTTGTACCCGCCTTCCCGCTCGCTTGCTCTCATCCCGGCTCTCTGAAGCTGGGAAAGGCAGCGGTGGCGGCGGAATGGAGGTCACCAGGAATTGTTGGTATAATAACCTTTTATTTTGATGTTTTGAATAAATTGTACCCAAATTTGCGAATATGATATTACTCCTTAAGTAGGATATTACTCCTGATATTCCGGTGGTATTAAATCACAACGTCTGCTGTATTAGCCATGTGTTTATTTGCATGTAAAGCAGGGAAGTGAGAGCCACAATCACAAGTGGTCACTGTGGAAACGCATTCTAATGCCATTTGTTAACACGTACTTAAAGCCGTCCACTGGTGAGTGGACCACTCCGGATGCATGTTAATACCAGGGCTGAACAGAGCCAGTGTTATTTTCCCTCCTCCCTTATAATAAATGTCATTTTAGGCGCTGCAGCAGCCGGATCAGACAGGCTCAGTGTTATTTACTAACTATTAACACAGCTAGCTGCAAACTACTCAAATGTTTCTTTCTAAATATCGATCCAGTTCTGTGTATCCAGTAAGAAAGACTTACTTTCTACTACTAAGTGGTACTACTAACCACTAAATAAGTCATAACAGAAGTACAGCTTTCATATCGACAGCAAAACTCTGTGTGATTCTGTAAGCATGGGTTTGGCTTTTTTGTTTTTCTCTGTTTTGTTCTGTCTTTTGTCTGATCAGTTTGTTTTTTGTTTGTCTCATAGGTGGGGATGAGACCATTGTTGTGTGATACCTTTTTTTAAATTTCATATTTAAACCTCACCCCGTTTTATAACTCTAGCCTCCTCTAGTTCCCTGATAGATGCCTCTCTCCCTCTCTTTTTTCTTTTGGTTGTTGACTTCCTGTCCTTCCCCTCGTGTGTCCTGAGTTGAGCTCAGTAGAGTGAGATAACGATGAAATGATGAAATGTTGCGCTGTTATTCCCCCACAATGCACCCGACTCAGCGGGGTCCTTTGAACTTCCCCGCTGGCCTCCAGGTAGTGGCCGAGTCATTTGACACCTGAAGGTGAGTCAGGGGTCAAAGGTCAGAAAGGAACCCTGTAGGAAAGTTTAGAGGTAGATCACAGGGCTGCTTTTATACTATAGATAAAACTTTAGGGGAGCTGTACTACTTCTTAAACTCCTTTTTAGTGTATCATTTTCATCACATGATTTATTTTAAAGGAGTAGTTTGACATCTTGAGAATACGCTTATTTGATTTCTTGCCGAAGAAGATTTATACCACTCTCGTGTCTGTGTGCTAAATATGAAACTACAGCCCCAGTTTGTGCCACGCATGTATGGATTTGTATGCATTTGAAAGAAAAAAACAATTTTAGCTTGTTTCTGCTGCAGCTTTGGAAACAAGTTAATTTTTTTTTGTCATGCGGACTGAATTTTTGTGGTTAGAAGAGTCTTTGATGATTCTGGAAATAGCTTTAGAACAGAGGTAAGTGTTCAATGACCTTTTGCATATCTTAGATATTACCAGGTGATTTTCCTTGTAGAAAAATGGATGCTTTAGCTCTCTGACTTGAATGCATATCCATCCATCCATCCAACCATTATCTGCCGCTTATCTGGGACGGGGTAGCAGGGGCTGCAGCTCTTCCTGGGGGACCCCAAGATGTTCCCTAGGTCAGACAAGATACATGATCTTTCCAGTGTGTTCTGGGTCTGCCCTGGGGCCTCTTACCAGTTGGATGTGCCTGGAAAACCTCTAAAGCGAGGCATCCTGATCAGATGCCTGAAACCACATCAGCTGGCCCCTTTTGACGCGAAGGAGCAGCAGAACTCTGAATGCATACAGACTATATAAAATATGGACGTAGTGTCCGTGACGTCACCCATAGGTTTCTGACGACACAGATTAGCAAAGAGGTGGATCAGAAGACTTGGTACTGCACCCGCCTGTCAGTCAAAGTGGCCACACCCTTAATTATACCGAACTTTAAGCCTTTACAGTTGTCATGAATGGGGAAATGAGCCATAGAGACCAAAACTATTTTTGGTGCCAGGTTGCAAACGTTTCTTTCTGCTTGAAAGTCGGGCATTTTAACATGGAGGTCTAATGAGATTTACTTGTATGTAACGCTGATGTATAAGAAGCATAAACTGTGGCTCGCTGCAGCCATTTAACGTAGCTTAGCTTAGCTTAGCATAAAGACTCTGTGAAAACAGGTAGCCTGGTTCTGGCTCTTGCTCCCGGTCAAGATTAAACAAATAATATATATTGTCTTAATTAATGAGCTTTAGAGGTGCTTTTTGTTTCTGTTAGACAGAGACAGGTTAGCTGTTTCCAGTCTTTTTTCTAAGCTAAGCTAAGCTAGCAAACATGAGAGTGGTATTGATCTTCTTAGCAAGAAAGCAAAGACATATTTCCCAAAATGTCGAACTACTTCAACTTTTGTTTTTGTTAATTGTTTATTCTGTTTATTCAGTTGTTTTAAGTGTGGTTTTTTTTACACATTATAAGTACTTTTTATTACATTAATCGCCGATGTGCATAGCTTTAACTGCTTTGACCCCTTTTTCAGATGGCTACGCCTTCTCTCAAGACGAGAACGGAGTGGTGTCTCAGTCTGAGGTCATCAGAGCGTACGACACCACCAAACAGAGGACCAGCGAGTGGTGAGCTGCCGGCCGTCCGGTCGGCCAATCCGGAGCCACAACAGCCGTTTCTACTGGCGATATTTGAAGCTTAGCGGGGGGAAGACGAGGTGCGAGCGTGTGCCTCCAGCACTGAGGGGATTCAAAACGGACTGAGGAGAGTGTCTTTGAAAAAGGGAAGAAAAAAAAAACACAAAAACAAGGAACAAAACAAATAGTGTTCACTATCAGCTGTAGTTGTGTGTCCAGCAGACATGATGAGCACTGTGCTTTCTTAGCAGTCTGTGGTCTGAAGTTCTTCACTGTTCTCGCTCAGTTTGTTGGAGTGAACGTCTCCTCTAAAATCATTTAATTCAATTCAATTAAACATTGTTACTGTTATAGAAGTTAAAACACTGGACGATGGATTAGTCTTAGACGATGTGAACTTGTGAAAGATTGCCAAAGAGCAGTCGTATATACAATCTTCCAAGTACTAGTGAATTCGGAAAACGTTAAACCAAATGTAATCACACTTCTCAGTGTATTCAAGCACTAAACGGACCACTTCAGAGCAGACATTGTAATATTTAAATTTTCTTTTTGCACTTAAGGAAGCATCTATTGTGTAAAGCCTTACATTTGCTCATGCCTTCGTCCCTGTTTCTTTTAAAACATTTTCATTTTTAAAAGTATGTAGATATCGTGCCTGGTTTTATATCATTTTTCTTCCTCGTTATTTCTCTGAGAAGTTGCCTCCTGCAGCTCACCGTAGTCCTGTTTCCACCGTTTTTACAGCAGAAGCATTGCTCTCGACAGATAATTGCATTCCACACGTCACTCCTGTCTCAACGATCACAACGGTGCCTACGTAGAACTTTTCCCTCATAGAAGATAAAGATAGCCAAGAATAGATTAGCTAGCTAGCTTAGACCAGTGCTACACACACACACACACACACACACACACACACACACACACACACACACACACACACACACACACACACACCTACCTACTGAAGACACTGTCTCCCCACCACAGTATTGCACTCGTACAATGTGAAAACTACAGAGTGCCTTGTGGCACGTGTACACACTAAGATTTGTTCCTGCAGAGGCGAGCGGGAGGCTCTCTGATGGTCTTGTTGGAGCTTACAGCGGTGATAGTGTTTCCCTCAAAATGGAGATTTTATCCTTCTAACATAAGTGCCATTAGCTTAAAGGGGGACAGAAATATTAGCCAGGAAAACTCCACGACAATATCAAAACTACTTTGTCTCTATAGTTATTTTGTGGATTTGTATTTTTATATTGGAGATGTATGAATTTTGCATTGACTGGCTTTGTAATGAACTGTCTGTAACTTTTATTTCTTCCTCTGATAAACTGGCAGGATAGAGTAGATCGAATGAGGAGCTTTCTTAAATGTCTTGTTATTATTATTATTATTATTGATATTAATATTGTTACAGCTTGATTTATTTATAATTGACTACTTAATGTCTGTGTGATTGCTTTCTTCTCCCTATGGGAGATCTCTGACGGTGTGTGTGAGTGTGTTATTGCCTGCATGTGCATGTGCTGTGTGTATGTGTGTGTATGTGTGTGTGAGTGTGTCACCTCTACTGTGGATAATTTCTGTGTATGCATTGCATGTCTGTGTCCTCTATGTGAGACTGGGAGTCTCCTGGTGTGTTTCTTTTGTCTGAGTGTGAATGTGTGGCTTGCTCCAGTTGTCCGTCTGCACGACTCCAGGTATAGCTATGGTGTACTGCTGTGTGCTGATGCATGGCCCGTATGGGACAGCGTGAGTGTTGTTAGTGTGCGGTATGACCGTGGGTGTGTGTGTGGTCAAACTCTCAACCTCGACTGTGAGAGTTTCTGATGCTCAGCTCGCTTCGACAGGAGATGTTGCACAATGCACTCGATGTACCTTTTCCAGTAGTGGATATCTGGTATTATCTGGTTTCAGTATATGATTTCTCTTCTTGAGTGTAAATGTTTGTTTTCTTCATGCGGTGTACCTCTGCTTTACAGGAAAGCTCTTTAGTGAGGATTAATGGTTACTTTTTCTCTGCTGGTCTTTTAGTGTTAAAACTTAACTGGTTGTCATCTTGTCAAAGAGTTTCCAAACCGCTGAATGTGGATGTAGACTGTTGCTTTCTTTTTTCCAGAAAACATAAAACACACACGTTGTCGTCTGTGAAAGTCGTAGGCTGCATGAATGGATAACACGAACTGTTTAACTGTACTACTTTGAGTCTCCCTCGAGTGTTGATCACTTAACAAAAGCGATAAAAAAACGCACCTTTAACTTTACTTTTCAATATTTGTTTCTTCTTTTCTGTCATTTTGTTCGATGATTGTTCTGCATGTTGGGACTGCAAACTTATAAGTGTTGTCTTTTACTGCCATGAAGGACTACTGAAATAAACTTTACAATCATGGAGGAACTATGTGAACATCATTACTTATTCTTCTGTGTGTATTTGCAGGTTTGCAATCATCTTGTGTCGGTGTGTGGCGACAAATGGGACAAACAGTGCAGGGAGAAGCTAAACAGGAAAAGGCAGGGAGGACAGGACTTCCCTGTAGGGTACAAATTGTATCAATAGAGCCCATATTTGTTATGATGGTGGAATTTAGTCGACCTTCTGCTGTCTGAGATCTCAAGTAGTAATCTAATCTGTTCATGTAGAGGAGCATCCAGATTAATTCAGAGTGACTCAAGTAACATTTTATAGACCAACCTGTTAATGGAGAAAAGAATCTTCAGATAAATCAATAATTATACCCCCATGACAATGTTTTCGGGGGTATATAGCGCTCCGCTCGTCTGACCATGCTCTGTCTGAACTCGGAAACTTTAACTTAGGAGCTTCAGGTTTGGTAAGATGGTTGACAGTGTTGTGGGAGCGGGGGTACATGCTCACTTCTGCCTTGTTAACAGGGACCTTTTATGCTTTTCCCCTTTCCTCTAGTGTTATATAGTCTTTTGTGAAGTAAAATGTCTACAAAGTTACAAAGTCCACGCCAAAGAGAGTTACTCTCCCCCTCAGAAACTCTGCTCCTAAACTGCGTGAAACGCCTCGCTTTAAGTCCCGCTTTTTCTTCCAGAACATGGTGACGTCACCAAGTAACACATCTGCACAATACCTGCCGAGTGGCTAGTCAAACAAAGCGAGTTAGAGCGGAGCAGAGCGGGAGTCTGAAGAGTTTGGTTCAGTTGACCAAAGTTTTTGAAATACTGAATTCAGTTTTCTGAAGTTTACAGCATGTACACATGTTCTCGCAGTAACCCAAACTTGGATATAAGCATAATATGTCCTCTTTGAAGTAATTCTGGCCCAACTAGAATCACGTTTAACAAAGAGAAGCTACTTTACCAAAAACATAATGAAAGAGAAATGTATGTATGGTGTATCTGTTTATACTGCAGCCAACCAAACTCGCATTGGTTCATTATATATTACAGTACACAGTATGTATATTCTGTTTGATCCTTCTTGTTTATTTACTGTGATATGGAAAACTGATCTGTTGGTAAAAATGCCAAAAAGAATTACTGTTTTCTTGTTTTGAAGAAACATTTTTGATAAACAGTCATGGTCAGTGCTAACCTCTACGACAAAGAGGTGTGTTTCCTGTCTCTGGAATGGAGAAGTTATTATCTTGTTTGATCGCTATATTTACTTCATAATCACACGCTCATACACTGTTTTCTGTGACTGCTGATCAATATTTATTTATCACCCACAGAGGGGCAATTTTGTTGAAACCTTAAGGGAACATTGTATGGCATTTAGGAGGCTCTATTGGCAGAAATTGAATATAATCCTCTTTTCGTTAGCTAAGAATGACCTACATAAGGTGCAGGTCCTCTCTTCGTGGAGCCGGCCACCATGTTTCTACAGTAGCCCAGAACAAAAAAACAAACACTGGCTCTGGAGAGGGACATTTGCATTTTCATTGTCAGCCACCACAGTTCTCCCTACACGTCTGGCACAAACAGAAGTTTCAGCTGGCTGCAATTTGCAACCACTCATAACAAAAACTACTATATGGAGAGATAATTATGGAACATAAATACATTGACTGGCTCATTACATGGGAGGAATACAGGCTAAAAAAAGTACAAAATACAAGTCTCCTTCAAAAATAATCCAAGGCACACTGTAGAGTTTGAACATTAACCCTGATGAAGACCTACACTGGTCACAACGTGTTGCCATGTAAAATAAAGGCATTTTAATTGTGTTCAAACCCTACAGTGTGCCTGAAGGAGACTTACATTTTGTACTTTTATGAGATCCTATTCCACCCGTGGAATGAGCCCTTCATAGGACTGAATAAGCAGTACAGTACACAGTACACCTGAAGGATCCAAAGAGCCGAATGTGATTACCACAAAGACCCAGCAGCGCTTCTACTCCATTGTCTACATCGACCCGCTATGGTTGAAAATCATCAACCAATAACGGTATCAAAAACACGTTTTGATTTCATGAGAATCCTACAGATTACAAGTTTAATGTGTTCTTGGTCCCATTACCACAGTGACTCGAATATTTGACATATTTTTTTATGAGAGGAATATTTTCAGAAGTTCAGGACCCAGAAAAATGTCAAAATTTTGATGAAATCTGAGACAGAATAAAGTAAAAGCCTTCAGTGTGAGGGGTAATAATCAGAAGTCTGACTTGGAAAAGAAACTGGAAAATTGTTTGAGGCCTAGCAAACACATGAAAGATTATACCTGTCCAAAAGATTTAAGAAATCTTTAAGAAGTCTGCAAAACATGTTCACAATTTGTATTTTCCTTTTTATAAGCAGAGCAAGGAATGTGAGAACTGAAGTCCGGACGGACAGCTGTGAGCGTCAACAAGACGTGAAGAAGTTCACACTGGAATCTGTCAAGTAAGTTGTATTATTTGATCAAACAGTCTGATGAACAGCACAAACTTTAAGACTGAACAGTTTGCAGGTTTCATGAGACACTGATTGCCAAGTCTTTTTCACAGTCAGATAACTGGAGAACAGAGCCGTCTTTGTCAAGGTTTTGCTCTACCTGTTGGTGCAACCTAAACCTCTATTTCTGGGGCGAGTTGTTTTTAACACTGTGACCATGCCATGCTCATTGAACACTGACAATGACTGATCTCAGCGCTGCATTCCTGCTGTGAAGTCTGGCGCAAGAATGAGCGACAGGTAGTGAGCTGCTGTGCAAGATCGGCCGCTCCGGTTTCCTTTTCGTCTGAGTGATGATGAGGAGGATTCTTTCAGAGCACAAAAATATCATTTAACAGTCACATTTATCATCAGTGCACAGCAGGTACTGAGAGATTTTATTTGCTGTAAATTAGGGAATCAATATGACAGCCCTGCTCTGGGTATAATGCCTGTACAACATCTTTAGAAAAGTCCACATTTAATCCAAAATAAAATGTCTTTGTGTATCAGGTCCTCCCCCTTTCAGAGGTCCTTGCGATTGTCAAAAAACATGATATTTCCCTGGTTTGCAACGTCTATTTCTAATAATGTACAAATGCTCAGAGGGACAGTGTTGGTGCCGTCTGCCTGTGCAGTATTTCAGTTTTTTAAGGAAGTTATGTGATAAATTGGCAAGATTTTAGTCTGAAATGTGAGCTGTCACCTTGAAAAAACACCTGTATAAAAAATAAAATGTAAGGCCAGTGAGGTCTGTTTACAATACAAGATAAAAGTGCACAAGATTCGTCACTGTTGCAGTCTGACATGTCCTGTAATTCAGAAGAGGGAAGTGCCTCAGGCTGTGCAGCTTTGTCGTACTTTAACCCTCGTCCTCCCGTCGCTCTCTGTATGTCCGTTCAGTCCGGGCCTTCCACCCAAACACTGCCAGCTGTGTTGCAGTGTTTGTCCTCACCTGCTCATATCCAATCATCTAGAGATCTTGTTATCCTTCTATTTCTCCCACTGGGTGCCCTGTCAGCTCTGTCCAAAGTCGGCGAAGCCCTTGGCCGCTGAGAAGGCGTCGGGCTGCAGGGGGAAGAAGTACTGCTGTGGCAGGAGGAAGCTCTGAGAGGGCTGGTGGAGCTGTAGCTGGGTGTGGGTGGAGGGCAGCGGGTGCTGCATGCCTCCTGACATGGGTGCTGGTGGGGATGTGTAGGGGGGAGGTGGAGGCGGAGGCAGAGTCTGAGGGGTTTGGGTGGGGGTGGAGGCCGACGAGGAGACGGTGGCGGACACCAGGCAGCCGTGCTGCTGCTGCTGCTGCTGCTGCCCCTGACCCCCGAGAGAAAACCTGCGCATGGAGCTGCCGCCGCCGGCCGAGCTGGAGCTGGTGGTGGCCGTGCTGGACTGTCGCGATGGGGCTCGGAGGCTCGGGGGAGCAGAGGTGAGGATCATGGGGATGGTCTCGCCCTGGCAGCTTCGCAAGGAGAAGCGAATGGGCTGCTGGGTCGGCTGCTTGGGTCGCAGGCAGGTGCAGCAGTAGACGGCTACCAGAGAGCCGACCACGACGAATGCGACGAAGATGCTTCCCACCATTAGGAAGGGCACATAGATGGGCTCTGAGGATGGAGAAACACAGGCTGGTTAGGACCAATAACGAGGAAACACCTTCGTGGGACAAAGAGCTGCAAGATACTAAGTTTAGGGCTTCCTCCTCTTCGACGATTAGTCAACTAATCAGCCTTTTTGGTCTTAGTCGACTAAGATTTCTTCATTGATTAGTTGTTCTTTGTGTTTTTTTCATGCTGAATGACTTATTTCCGAGAAATTAATAAGCATATATCTGTTAAAGACAAGACTTAAAGTGGTGCTTTTGTGTGATTCTTTTGTGTGATTCTGTTGTGCAGATCTGTGATTAAATCAATTAATCGATTAGTCAACAAGATTGGAGGAGTGTTACTCAACTTAAACAGCCTTAATTAAAATCTAACTTCATGTAGGAAAACAATAAAACAAATAACTTACTTTATGGCTGAAAAACATTCAGATAAACTGAATAAATCAAAGATAAAACACATTATTTCTAACTTAACCCACCTCTAACATTTACAAGTGCAATCTAAATTCAGCTGTATGACAACTTTTAAATTATTATTACAAATGTTTTACTGTATTGTCGTTCATTTTCGAGTCATAGTTGTTAATAAGTACATAAATAAATTGCATCTACTTACAGCTACATTATAGTGTGTTATAGAAGGTGTTTATGTGGTGCTTATAAATCCTAAATAGAGTTGTTTAAGTTTCCTTTAAGTACTTCATAGTATTATTACCTAAACCTAACCGACACATTCCTGTTGGAAAACACAAACAGTTCAGGTTACTCTGTGAAGCCTTTTTGCACTTTGGGAGGAAATCAGTGGATGTTTATTTACCTTTGATTGGAAAAAAAATTAGGAAATTGTGAGCACACAGTCCATTCATTTAAAGGCCCGTAGATAATCAGTTCGGGAAATTTAAAGAAAACTTTGAAGGAAAATAAGACACTGAGGGTTAAAGTGACCTATTATTTAAGATTTCACAACTCACAGAGGGTTAATACAACACTTTGAGTCTTAAAGTAGCCAAAGAAAACGAGTTGCTGTCTCATTATGTTGTGATTATTTTAGTTGGCAAATCCAAAGTGAACTTGTTTTACGTTTGGCAGGAACAATGAGCCGGCTTGTGTGAGAACGTTTTGAATACATTCCTGCATTGTGATGCAACTGATCTTAACTAGGTTTTGTGCTAATTTCTGCTTAAAAAGTTAGTTTAAAAGAACATTTGATGAGTGACTGACAGGCTGCGTCATCAGAAACTCCTCTAGCTTTACTTTTTCTTTTTTTTTTTTTTTTTGCGCTGATAACAATCTGCAGTGAGTTCAGGTCAAATGAAGCCACAGGAGCAGAGATAGAGAGGTGCTGGAAACTGGACACTTTGGTTGATTGATGTTGGAAACACACAAAAGCATTAAAACACCAGTAACTGCCTAAAAATGCGGCATAAGTAAAACTGTTGTCTTGTAAAACAGACTGTATACATCTAAGAAAAGTGTCAAGTTTTTTCCTGCAACTTTTAGATAGATAGATAGATAGATAGATAGATAGATGGGTTATCCAGGCAACGTACAGGAACACACAATATAAAGAATCTATCACAATGCACTATAAATATACCTGACTCCTACTATTAACTTAAAGAATAACTATAACAGATCTTGTCCTCATGGTGTGTTGAAGAGTAAAAATGTTTAGAACATTTATTGGTGTCTTGTTCGAGCAGATGCATTAAATCTGTAGTTTGCATGACGTTTCGTTTCTTATAGTTTCGTGGGAAAACAGGGCCGTCTGGTGACGAAAGCCACTGAAACCTGCTTTACTGTGTTTACTGGTGCTGTTCAGCTGACCTCTGACCTCTCTGTAGGAACCAACTCTCCTAAACTAATATCAGACTAAATACACCACAAAATACACTAAACGTGCGCATGCATCTTATTGCATTTGTGAGCTTTATTAAATGTAGGTTAAACACACTTGATTTAAGACTTAACATGTGTACTTGCAGTGTTGGAATGTAACTACGTACTCAGTACTCACTCAACTAAACTGTGAGGTACTTGTACTTTACTCAAGTATTTACATTTATGTCACTTTTACTCCTCTGAATTTTGAAAGCAAATAATGTACTTTTTACTCGACTGCATTTATTTGACATCTTTAGTGACTAGTTCTTTTACATATTGAGATTATTAATAGAAGATAAATCAACTAATACATTATGATGTATCATCAGAAGTTAAGTTACCCAGTAGTATATAAAGTAGTATATACTTAAAGTCAGTTCCACCTTTACCAGCCACAACATTAAAGTGACGAACACATGACTAATTATAATTCAATAATTTAATATATATTGTGCCAAAATGGGCCATTCTGTATAATGAGTACTTTTAATTTTGATACTTTAAAAAAGTGTTTTGGTGCTCATACTTTTACTTGAGACTTAAAATGTAGGACTTGTAACAAAGTATTTTTACACTACTTTTACTTCAGTAAAGGTCTTATACTTATTCCCCCACTGTGAAGTTGTGTTTTTTGTCTCAACCCAGGTCATCTCTCAACTAATTAGTTATGTTTTGCTAAAATGCTGTATTTTTGGGAAGACTTGAGAGAGTACTTTTATGTCAGAAAGTTTTAAAGCGGTAACTTACGCGCTGCGTACTCGGTGTTGTCCACCTCCCGGTCGTTGGTGCAGCTGCCCTGGTCCAGCCGCGCGTCCGCGGCCGCGCAGCAGTAGCGCAGCGAGCAGGAGCCGCAGCACACGGTGGCGTCCATGGTGTCAAAGTCCTCCGGACACTGGAAGCCATCGTGATAATTCCCATTAGCGTCCAGCCAGCCGTGGCAGTACTCCCCCTGTGCGTCCGATATCCGCAGATTCCAGGTCAGATATCCCAGCAGCAGGCAGCTCAGCAGGCGCACCATCCCGGCAAGCCGCTGAGGTTCACGGTTCCCTGCGTCCTGGTCTCCGGCCTCCGGGTGTGTCGGTCCGGGTTACAAACTCTTCATTGAAACTAATTTACTGAAAGAGAACCGATCCGGAGATGTAAAGTTATGTCACCGTCATCTTCCCACCATCCACACCGCTATGAGCCAAAAGTTCCCAAACCGCGATGAGAGAAAACCCTGACGTTTCCCTTTAAGAAAACTTCTTAAAACAGCATCAGTGAACTTTCTCCTCATCCAAACATGTCAACCGATCCGCTCCCGGCTCCTCTCTGCCCTCAGTCGCGTTGCTGCCGCGGTGGCTCGTTGATGTGAGCAGAAGTTGTGCGCCCACTTCACCGGGGAGTTGCTGCTTTTGTGACTGAAGCTGTGCACGCGCGCACGTATCCCCCATTAACAGAACGTGCGCGTTCACGTGGTGGTAGTGGTCACAGCTGTGCTGATTATTCCCATAAAACCATGAAGGTGGCCAGATGACACGCGTAAATTATCTTAACGAGCTTATTCTGCATGAGAGGAGACCACACTGACTACTGACTACAGATATACCTACGGTTTGTGTTAATCATCATTTAAATGAAAGACTGAACAATGCAAATGTCTTTAAAAACAGGACTGACATTCAGAGGAAAAATACATTTAAAATACGATTATTAACAGCAGCCTATCATCCTGTAACCACTGACAAATGTAAGTATTTAGAAATATAGGCCTACCACACCTTTCCTGAATTAAATAGGGGTTTTGCTTTAGATAGTTTAGATACCAGGTGTTGCTCCGACTGCTGGGTCAGTCTGAGGACATTATGGCTCTTCTGTACTTGTACTGTTGTTAGACTTCGTTTAAAAACCATTTGTTTTGTCTTGCATTTATAATGTTGTATGAGGTGTATTTTTATTACCTGTTCAGGCACTACAGGTGAAAATCAGCCTTCTAAACTAACTCTGTCTTATTTTTGTTAGAAGAGATTAAAGTCACTGAAGAATAACCAAACCAAACTGATCTAACTTAGGCTATAATTCTCACTTTTTATGCCCAATAAAGCCTCTGTTCAGCAAAACTAACACTGGTTCTCCGGCCGGTCGTCGATCCCAACATGGTTGTAGTGGTACTGCAACGTCTGTGTCCGTTAAGTGATGAACATTTTGTCCTTGAAGTTGATGTGTCGGAAGCAGAGAAACTGGGCAAGCGTAAGGATGTGAGCGACTTTGACAAGGAAGAAACTATGATGGCTAGACGACTGGGTCAGAGCATGTCCAGACTGTAGCTGGGATGTTCCCGGTCTGCAGTGGTCAGGACCTAACAAAAGTCGGTGACCGCCGATGCACGTGGGTTTGGGTCGTGTATGCATCGTTCGGTTCATATGAAATAGTTTATGAGGCTGATTGTGTATTTTTTCATCCCGTTTATTGTCACACTATAAAACAAGGCCTATGGAAAGAGGCTGGGACACGGGTGGACATGAATATGAGGTATAACACTTGTGCAGTGTAACTGCAGCTTCTATCGTGTGTTGTTATTGGCTCAGTTTCGGCAGGGTGGACCAGATTTTACTGCGCATGTTTTGTGCTGCCAAAGATATGACACGTTGATGACGTGTGACTCAGCCTCCTTCCTACTCAAACTTCTCAGTTGGCAGAGATATTGATGAAGTGCAGAGTACGGCTGTCGTTACATTAAGGAAATGGCAAATGGACGCAATAAAGTGATGGATAAAACGTCAACTGTGTGGCTTATGCTAGCTGCAATACTTCCAATATGATGAGTCATTTACGGAGACATCACTCCAGTGTGTCCGTTGATAGCACTGGGAGGAGAGAGGCGGGGAGGAAAGAGCGACTCCTTCTCCCAGCAGCATTTCAACAGCCTCTACATGCAGATTCAGACAGAGCAAATGACAACTAAAGCATTGGGGATGTTTATAGTGAAAGATATGCAGCCTTATGCAGTCGTGGAGCACGCTGGATTTCAGCATATGATTCGGGTATTTGAGCCACGCTATAATATGCCGTCCTGCAGACATACAAGCTACACAGTAATTCCCGAACTGCACTTTTTGTTGATGGCCTGAGCCTATTCATTTTGTTTTTATTCATTATTTTAAAATAACACAGTGGCACTTGTTCCTTATGTTAGCCTAGCCAGTGCTGCTCAGGCAAACAGTTGACTTATTTTGGCAAATAAATGAAAAGCTGTTCAAACCACTCACTTTAACACGTTAATATATTTATGGTTAATTCAAGGAGAGGAAGTGAGTTAAAACTTTTGCTGGATATTTTAAATACCCGTTGGCTAACACTGCATTCAAATACTCCATTATTTTCTAAAAATATGGCTATTTATAATAATCACTGTTTAAATCTTATACCATGGTGAGGGTAAATACTCGATTCTAATTGGCTGTTAGCTAGCTAGTCCTGTTGTGAAACATACTGTCAGGTTCTATTTATTGATTGTCAGCCATACGCAATGACATTTACATTGACTCTAGCTGGCATAGCTTTCTGACTCGTATCGTTAGCTGAGCCAAATAACATGTTCTAGGGCTGCCGGTCGCCTCACAGCAAGAGGGTCGCAGGTTCGAATCCAGCTTGGGGCCCTTCTGTGTGGAGTTTGCTTGTTCTCCCATGTAAGCGTGGGTTTTCTCCGGGTACTCCGGCTTCCTCCCACAGTCCAAAGACATGCAATTTAGGTTAATTGATGAATGGTTGTCCTTGACCCCTATATACCCCTAATGGGAAGATGGATGGATGGATAGAATAACATGTACTGCCACGACGTTAAAGTCAACAGTTGCTTCCATTGCATCAGCGCTACGTTTCCGCCATTTTTGAGTGACAACATCCGCCTTAAAACTGTCATACAAAAGTAAAATAAAATGATCTCTAATCAAATCGTTTTATTCTAGCTGCTGAACTACAAAATATTATAAATACCTGTATCTTAAGAGTCCAATAAGAGACCAAAATGGCAGCAGGGGCTGTTGTAAAAGAAATATCAGAGTTTTGTCTCCTTCTATGTGTACCCTTTGGCTGAGCACACAGTTACTAAGTATTCTGTTAGGTCCGTCTATTTACTGGAGCAGTGAACAACGTTTCCATTGCATAAGAACGTGATGAAAATAAAAATAGGGGGGGGGGGGGGGAAAAAAAAAAAAAAAGGGGGGGGGGGGAGGGCGGGGGCCCCCCCGGGATGGGAATGATGTTTCCAGGTATTAGCAAACCCTCAGGGAAACAAAGTGAATAGATTGTGTAGATTTTGGTTGCAAAACACATGAAAATATAAATTTATGGTCTTAATTAGTGTTTCTTCTGCAAGTGACCTTTATTCAGTCCATTACTTTGTACACGCCTATAAATCTTTTCATTATCAGCATGTTCAGTTCGGTGTCTAGACACAATAATGATTAAGCATCTGAATGTGTTTTGATATCACACCAGCAAAAACTACTGATCTGTGGATAAGTAGAGGAAAAAAGCATTAATGTTAATCAGCAGCATGTATTAAATCTTATTTGTAACCTATTGATGTGGCGCCCCCATGTGGTTCTGCAAACTTTTATGCCTGCAGGCTACCAGACAGCTGCTATACCAAAATGATTAAAAACATATAGTAAATAGAGTGAAATGACGCATTTTGGTCTTTCCACTACTTTTGAAAAAGTGTTGATAAGGATCTCAGGAATCAAACATTATGTGGCATTCAGGACGAATGTTCTAAAAGTATATTTATTTTTTAGTTTTATTGATCCAGTTATACATTTTCAAATATTTAGAGAAAGCGAAACCAAATCCTAGCAGTGTTTTCTATGTTATAATGTGCTCAGTTGAAGTGGGTGTGGATGGCCTTTTCTCTCTTGTGCGCTCATGTTGCTCTATTGATGCTCTGAGCTCAGCAGCAAAATGGCCTCTGCCTTTTCATTCGTAGTATTTCTCTCAGTGATTTTTTCCTTTTTTTCATTTCCAGATTGTACATCTGCTACAGCGCCCCGTTGTTCTCCGTGTGGATGGCTGGTGGCTACAAAGGAGGCAGGCAGCGGCGCACAAGTCCCGCCTGTATTTCCCTCTGGAGGAGTCTCAGTGTCGGCGCTCCCGACTGGGGATTGGCGCGGCGACTTGTCAGTAAATGAGCCCACCCTTCACACGGTGTGTATGAGGGAAACCGAGCCAGACAGTGACGGATCTGATCCTCCAGCCTGTCACACCAGCGCGCTACAATAAAGCTCCCGATCCGCCGCGCTGTGACACCTGGCCCGGGATGGAGGGAGAGATGCAGCCCGCAGATGAAGGGCCCTGCGCCCCGAAGATGTGCCGACAACAACGGGGTCCGTACAGCACCCTGAAAACCTTCCAGAGCAAGCGCTCGGCGGGCAAGTCGCGCTTTGACAGGTCCGCCGTGGTCGAGGTGCCTCTGTTTGGCGACGGACATCACTTCACTTTCCATCCCGAGCAGCCTCACCATTTCCAGCCGCACCATCACCACCACCAGCAGCAGCGTCTGCAGCAGCTCCACCAAACCAGCGTCGCGATCAGCAGCAGCCAGCAGCATCACCCGACGCCCCAGCAGCAGCAACAGCAGCAGCAGGATCGTTTCCCATGTGAGAACAGGCCCAGCAGCAGGGTCCCGACATCCACCTCGGCGGCGGCGGCGGCGGCATCTCCTGGTACCCAGCAGCGGCGCGCCAGCAGCGCCAGAGCAGAGCCCAGGTTCTCCCCAGACTGCACCTACGGTATCAGCTCAGGTGGGTGTCAAACTTGTTCAGAGTGAGTGATGAGAGTGACTCCTGGTCATGTGCTCCATCTTTATAGGTATATTTAATTTGGATATGAGATGTGGAGACTTTTCTGAGCTACACTTCCTCAGATTGTCCTGATTCTGGTGCATATTTGGGGGTTTTTGGTGCCCAGATATTTGAGCATAAACTTTGAATTGAAGACAAAACAATAGGTCATTAAAAGCAAGCCTCTTTTGTTTCAACTTTATGTTTTTGTTCCCTTTTTCCTTCCTGTCATCAGTGATTGATTTGCTGCTGTAATGAGAGCAGTCATGATTGAATCTCCAGTGTGCATGTGCTAAAAATGACACTGGGTAATTGTCTGTCCATGTTTGTGTGCAGTAAGGGCCCTCGCAATCTCCGGGTGAAACGCATTGTTCTGTGCTAATTTTTCTCCTCAGCTGTGGTTCATTAGAGGGCTGTGCAGGCTCAGGATGAAATGTGTTCCCCGTGTGGAGGGCGGGTCCATGGGAACCAACATTAAGATGAAAGCAATGAACCTAATCCTGGCAGTCACAAAATTAAACATTACATCTCCTCCTCCTAATCAGATATTAATCTCTTTATCACCGCTGGAAGCAGAGACTCACTTTGCTGCTGGTTATTGTTGCTTCACAGAGAGTCGAGTGTTCCGTCTGAGCTCAGGTTGCATTAACTCACCTACATGAGAAATGGCAAATGTGTGCATAAAGTGTCACAGGTTTGGGATAAAAATAGGCATTATATATTTAACCCACTTCAGTCTGTGAAAGAGCAGCCTGATTCTCTGAAAGTGTAGGTTTCAGTCATGATTACCCATTGTTTGCATCCCTTCTGGCATGCACATGTTCCTGATTTCACTTATGAAATAATCACACAAAACCATATTTCCCCTGCGCATATTACACAAGATGTACCAGCTAAACGTGCGGTGAATTCTTATACATAATGACACATCAAAGTGCTTTTTATCTGCACGATGGGAGCAACTTAATGTCCCTCTCATGGCTGAAAAGAAAAAACTTGATGCCTTTCCCGTGAAGAGAGGCGGTGGAGACCCCTGGACTCAGCAATCAGTTCAGCACACAATAACACAAATTGCATTGAAAAGCCGTTCCCAAAGAGTTGTGATTAAAATAAATGGGGCTCATAAATTTGCCTCTGCCGAGCGGGTTGTTTTTAATGAAATTTTATGATGCTCTCAAGCTCACAGAACTGGTGAGAGTAGGGTGGTGGGCGGGCGGGTGGGGTTGGGGGGGGTGCAGGGTGAAGGCGAATGATATCAGATACATCTCGCCGGGTAAACAGAGACGGCACGCATATTAATAAATGCGACACATCTGCGCCAGGCTGATAGACACGTCTGAGCGAGTGGCAACGCAGCAGTGGCCGCCGAGAACTCATTTTGTCTGAGTGTGTGTATCTGTGTGTGTTTGTGAGGACAGTGGACTCATAATCATTACATGGAGGTATGTGTGAGATCATCTCATTGAGACGTGCTCAGACTACCAGGGAAACTGTACATTGAGGCTCGTTTCTGGACAATAAGTCTGATTTTCTGTGCTCGGCTGGGTTTGGTCACAGCAGATACTGTGACTTTAGTGTTTATTGACATCTGAATAAATCAGCATAATCAAGCTGACATTTCTATGAGCAGAGGAGCCGACTGTATGTGGAAAGATTTGCAACGAAAAGGGAGGCAGAAAGAAACAAAACCAGCAAAGGACAAAACAGAATCACTCATATTGTTTCCACGAGTTCATCTGCTGCTTTCCTGTGAGAAACTTCATGGTGTAGCATTGTACTTTTGAGGTACTTGTACTACCATTCTCTACTTCCTTCTACAACATTTCAGAGGTCAACTTAGTACACCAATACATTTATTTGACAACTGCACTTGCAGGATACTTTTCAGATTTAGATTTTGCATTAAAAAACACGAGTTAAGCTTGAAAAATTGAGTGAATTAAAAGTAAAATCAGTGGTTATCAACTTTTTTGGCTTGTGACCTCTTACAATAATCCCCTTGTCATTTTTCAGATAAGATAGATCCAAAGAAACATTTCATATTGCTTAATTAAACCACCTTTTGAGGTCCAAAGTGGTCAAATAATTCAATATTTCACAATAAAAGCAAAAATTAGAAAACAGGCCGACATGAATACAGATTTGTGTATCAAAACTGATTTGTTTTTCTTTTCTACCCCATTAATCACCTCTTTACCCCTTAGACTTATTTTCTGACCAGGGCTCGACCCTCTGTGTTGGGAACTAAACCACCAAACTGTATATAAAGTAGTTCAAATTGTCTCCACCTCAACCACAGTACATCAGTAACATGCTGTTCAACACACCCGCACAGAAGCTTGTTTCACTGTTCTCCTGGTAGCTGACTTGTCTCTCCTGTGAGCGCTGATGTAATAAGACTCACATTAACAGATAATCTGGGCCGAACATCGGTACCTCAGATTGTCAGGAGATGTGAATCTGAGATAAATCGGCCCAAACCCCTTACACATTGATGCATCAGTGTGAATGATCTAATAATGTTAAGTATAATAATGTTGCAGAGGACACTTTTATGCAAATGCGAGTAAATCTATTAAAGCCGGATGAAAGCAAACTCAATCTGCTAATGAAGACCGTGTGATGCAGTCAAAAGCTCCAGAGCTACTAAAGGAACTGTGGTGAGATTATTTTGTCCACTGCTGTTTCCAAGACTCCAGTGTTTGTACAGCGATGACCGTCTCTGACCTCTTGATTCTTCCTCTCTCTGCCGTAGAGAATCGTCTCATCCTGGATGCCTTCGCCCAGCAGTGTAGCCGAGTCCTCAGCCTCCTCAACAACGGCCGCCTCCTGGAGCCCTCCTCCTCCTCCTCCTCTTCCTCCTCCTTCACCTCTAACATCAAGCTGGAAGATGGGCCAGGGGAGGTACAGCAGCTTCACTGCTCCTCTCTGGGAAAGTCCAAACCTGAAGAGAGCTCTTCCACCACAGACCCAGAGGAAGAGGCCCAACAAAGCCATTTGAACCAACAACAGACCTCTGCCGTGCTCCGCATCTTCACAGACTCCCTACAGAACTATCTGCTCTCAGGGCCTCAGCAGCAGCAGCAGCAGCAGCAGCATCTGGCTGCAGGTCTGGAGGATGAGCAGTGCCCGTCGGCGGAGCCCGGCTCAGGAGTGTCACCTCCGAGACACAACCTGGGAGGCTGGGGCTCGCCGACTCCATCAGAGTCGTACGGCCACCCGTCGTCCACACTGCCTGAGGAGGAAGAGGAGGAGGAGAGCTGCTGTCCACGCTGCCTGGAGCTGGAGCAGGAGGTGCTGTCCCTGCAGCAGGAGAACGAGGAGCTCCGCAACAAGCTGGAGAATTTCCCAGGTGCAGTAATAGAAGCCAGGTCTTTGCAAGGCTTTTGTCTTTTCTTTGGGATGCGTCAAAGGTACAGTGATACAGATTTAAGGAAAGATGATGTTCCACCACAAGTTACCAGAAACTCTTTACTGGAGGGCTACTGGGGGGATGATTTGGGGGTCCAAGACAGACTCAGGCATGAGGTCTCTCCTTTGTGTCTTTATTTTCACTCTAATTATAATTAGAGATGATGGTATTGGCAGTGAAGAAATACTTAGATCTATTATTTAAGTAAAACTATTAACACCACGCTTTTTTTTTTTTTTTAGGTATATCAACTTCCCACTTTGAACACTTAAATAGCCCTCATTTAAATCATTATGGCCTAAATGTTGTAACTTTAACTTATAGTCAAATCCAGAGTTATTTTGAACGTGAATGAACGTGCTTCCTATTAGCTGTATGCAGCTGTAATAATGGAAATATTGGCTGTAATTAATCTCTTGTATTATCTTATAATACACTCATGGGCTGTATGCTGAAAGCCTGTACCGTGGTGGATGTATTAACATCTCCGTTCCAAAACAACCTGCAATCGGCCAGCAGCTAGTAATACTAGTAGCATGACATCAACAGGATTTAATGTAGTTGTGGACTTCTTACTAACACGTAGTTCAAAAGCACAGGACACAACCTCTTATAAATCCAAGGTATGAGGTTTTTGAGATTGCTCTCAAAATCTGTGCTGGATTTTTCAAATTTCCATTTATGTCCATTGCTCACTTTATTCATGCTCCTCTGGGAAACAACCAGGCAAAAAAAGTGTAATAAATAAACAAGATATAAGTAAATAGTTAGAATAGTATATATATATTTATCATAGTTTTATAATTCAACACAGGCCATTTCAGTAAAGACATTAAATATATGACAGCAGAATAGAAATAATTTGTTTTACATTTGTACGGCACTTTGAAGGTGGACGTTTTACTGGCATCTGGTAGTCGCTTTCAGTCAGAAATTGCAGAATCATCACTTTGCTTCTGGGCGCCGATGTTGAAGTGGAAAAAAACATTGACTTTCACTTCTTAGCAATATACTGTATACTATAATATGTTCTTTGCTTGAAGCTTGAAGGAAAAAAGCTGAGGAGACTTGACTTGGAGACATAATATTGAAAAATACCATAATATGTATAGTTTTTTATTTTGGAGTCCTGACAAACGTTCATGAATAATAAATAATAAACCCAGGATGTGTGTTATGTCTCCACAACCTGATGGAAACTTTCAGTAGCAGCTGCTGGCGCCAGAAACAAATGGAGAAAACTCTAAATTTATATGAGAAATCAGCCTTTTATTCTAAGATTAATTTGTCTCTACACGCATGTCATTTTCATGTAAAGCATCTGGGATAAAAATAAAAGCTTTTTGACCTGCAAGTAAATAATGATACAACACAACTACAATATTAATGTAGAATAATGCATTATATTCGATTTGTTGATGGCAATACATTCAGTAGCTGTTGAGATATTTCAGTGTGGACTAAAAAGGTGAACCAACATTACCATCCCCTGAAATGATGAATGAAAATCGTTTCATCATCTGATGATTAAAGTCAGTTATCAAAACAGCAAATTGCTTGACTAATCGGTTGTTTCAACTCTACTCATTTATTCAGGGTCTTTCTTTTGTCTGCCACCTGTAGGGCTGCAACTAACAGTTATTTAATCTGTTGATTATTTTCTTGATTAATCAATTAGTTGTTTGGTCGAAAAGATGTCAGAAAATGGTGATGAATGTTTCCCTAAGCCCAAGGTGACATCCTCAGTTGATACAGGTGTAAAGAAACAAATATTTACAAGAAAATATTCACATTTAAGAAGCTGCAATCAGAGATTTTGGACTTTTTCTAAAAAAAAAAAAAAAAAAAAAAAAAGGACTCAGTTGGCGATTGATATGCGACAACTCATCGATTAATCGTTGCAGCTCTAGTCACCTGTTTGTATGTCTCAGTAAAAATTGTTTAAGCTGAAAATATTTTCCATAAATGTTCGACAGATTTCTGCACCATTTATTCATACTGATGTGTTAATCACTACCAGCCTACATATCCATATAATTTGCCATCATTAGGCCTCAATAACGGTAAGTTATAGTAATATGTTTTTGTGTGTCATCAGTTACAGAGAGCGACGTGCTCTCACTCTCTAAATGCATCACTGAGTTTGAGACAACAGTCTTAATAGCATCTATTTTTATTAACATTTCTCCCCAAAGCACCCTGCGCTCCCCAGTGTCACCATAACCTAATTTGCACTAAAACGACTCATTTTATCTGCACATCGCTGGGTTATTGTTGTTAAATTATTCACCAGGCTGCTTACAGGACATTCTGACAATGTGCTTCTGCTCACATTTGTTTTTATGCAGTTCCCTGTCAAAATGTCCTCGATTACTTCAAGACTGTTCTTGAGTTTCACAACCAGCTGGTCCAGCCGATGCCAGAGGAGCAGCTCACCGAGGTGAGGAATCATGCTGCCGTACATTATTCACAGCTATTTGAAGCAAGTGTGATCAGTAACATATGTTAAGGTGTAAAAATATCATATCACATCCATCCCGCAGCAGTAACTTCTTCATTGTGTTAATTGTGCAATTAAGTGGTGTGAAAACATGGAATTAAGAAAACTCTGTCTCTGCAGGAAGAAGAACGGCAAACAGTGTTTGAGGTCTGTGTTTTTATTTAAGCTCATAATCATTTCTGTTGTTTTTTTTTTTTTAAATATGTAGGATTTCAATGTGTATCTGTGTAATTTGTTGCCTGTGAATCCAGCAGGAAGTGATGGCAAATACGTGAAATTGACACTAGATGATGGTGTACACTATAAGTGGGTTGAAAGTCAATTTCAAAGCTGACAAAACTTTAGACAAAGCAGTCAAATTTGGAATAACAGTAAATAGATGTGAGGCTGCATGAGGAGTTATGCCTCGGTTCCACATCGCTCTGTCTACGTATGCAAATGAAGTTCATTCATTCCTATAGGAACCTCCATTATCTCGGATGTATTTGCTAAACTCCTCCTTCTGTTTTTATAGTCCGTACATTGAAAAAATACCAAACTTTTGTGGCAGATGACGAACAGACCGTATGTGGCACAGGACGTGACCATGTTATGCCAACTGATGAATGTAATGCAGCTCTATCTCTGCATTTTATATCTCAGTGAAAAGTTTGACAGCTTATTCAGCAGTTTTGTGAACCATTTCTTTAAAAGACATATGTATCACTATATGCACTGTACAGCTAGCATGCTGTTAGCTAAATATGCTGTCTAACTTTTCACTTAGAAATGTAGAAATGTGACTCGTATGGACTGGGCGGTGAAAAACTGACAGTAACTCATAGATGTAAAAACACTGTTTTATATCTATGCAGCAACTTCTTTCCCATACAGTAAATGTGGTGTTTTTATTCATCTGTAAAGAGACTAGGGGGAGTAATCCTTATACTATACAGATTCACAGAAACAAAACTGCGTGGAAACGAGGCGTTAGGTGCAGTTAAGCTGTGGACGTACCTAACACATCCCTCTATTACATGTTCTGTCCTCCTCTTCCCTGCAGGGCAGTAAGCAGCTCCTGGAGAACTACCCTCTCTTCATCTCCAATAAGCAGTGGGACGAAGCCGTCAACTCCTCCAAGAAAGATGGCAGGCGGCTGCTGCGCTACCTGATTCGCTACGTCTTCACCACAGACGAGCTCAAGTTCTCCTGCGGTTTGGGCAAAAGGAAGCGTTCTGTCCACTCAGGAGATCCAGGCCTGGAGAGACGACCGCTCAACCCCGTCAAAGTCAGCTGTCTCAGAGGTACAGGGCCGGAAAAAGTCAGTGTTGCAGTAGAAGAGTGTTTGTTTTATGATTCGGTCTGCTCAATTTAAGTGATTCATGATTATTGAAACACAGGGAATTGAAACGCGAGTAGAACTCCTACAGCCAGAAGCTCTGGAAAATGTCTGCTTATGAAATATTAGTGTTGTTTGAATGATGCTTTTTAGGGAGCTCCACTTTAACAGCCCATGTGTCAGACTTGAAAAGCAGCAGTAGCTATCAAGTGAGCTCAGTATTTATGTGCTCATAACAATACAAACCTGAGACTGTGTTCACATGACAAGCAAATATGGGCCAATTATGATTTAAAAAAAAAAAAAAAAAAAAAAAAAAAGTCGAACTACCCCTGAGCATCACACTCGCACCACTATTTCATCCATTTCCACTGTAAACAGTCTCATGATTTATTATTTTAAACCTGCAATAGCAGATTTTTTTCAGCCACTTGGGGGCAGCGGAAACAAGTTGTGAACACAACACTGACACATCACCACTTTTAAATTGATCCGTTGAACTTTTTGACAAACAATTGCTTATTTACAAATCCAGCAAATACAGAGCAGCATTATGATTCAGTTTGAGTCATATTTTTGACCACCTGATGTATGTATGTTCAATAGTCTCTTTTTTAGCTCTGTTTTTGGTCTCTTGAGGTAAACATCTGGCTCTTTAGCTGTTAAATGCTCCACTGTGTTCTCCAGCTAGTCGCTAACTGTGGCTGTGTGCTGTTTGGTGCTGGGCAGGTCGTGTACTGTGGGTTTATTAGAGCTTTTTCTCTGAAAACAGCCGCCTGCTGCAGCTGAAAAACACTGAGAGAGTGTTGAGAGTGAACCAAAACAGTAAAACTGCGGGCCAGACAGCTAAACAATGAGCTGAAAATATGAATTCTAACCAATTGAAGGGCAGATGAGATGGCTTTTCACCCCAATCTCACTTATACAAAGATCAGTTCTCTGTGAAATACTGTGTAAGACTGAGCATTAATAACTTGAATGTGAATGTCACCTGAGATTGTAGATTGAATCTACTTGTGATTTAAAGGGATAGTTTAGGGTGTTTTGAAGTGGGGTTGTATGAGGTGCTTATGACAGTCGGCACACGCCCAGTTTGGAGAAGCAGACAGGAATTACCAGCATAGAGGCAAAGCAATGTACTGCTGTGGATGGGGCCGACAGCAAAACATATTTCAGCCACCTAAATCAATATCAATTTAAGTGCACTCTGTATTTAGTCAGACAGCCCTTGTTAACAAGGATTGAAGCTGTTGTATCTGAATGGTTAATCCAAACTAACCAGATTCACACAATAACACAAACAAACTAACCCGCAGCGGTAGACCAGCAACGTCTGTGTTCTGTGAAGTGAAATTATTCAGTCTGGTGGCTTTGGCGACAGTATCGGAAAGAGCTTCAGTTACCTCACAGAAAAGGCTGTCTCACGGCAAGGTAAACTGACAAAAATGTGATATAAATAATATATAAACATAGTGTACACTTAAACTGATATTGAGTTTTTTAGGTGGCTAAAATATGGTATGTTTTGCTGTTGGCCCCGTCAACAGCAGTACATTGCTTTGCTCCTGTGCAATAACGTCTGCTTCTCCAAACTGGGGGTGCACCGACTGTCATCTACTGTAAGTAATACGCTGACTATAAGTATCGCATACAACCGCACTTCAAAACACCTGAATTATCAATATTATTATTATTATTACTATAACTAATAGGACAAAACACAACTCCATTTCTGTCAATCCCTGCTACAAATCAAGGCTTCCTTTGATTTCTAATAATATCAGATCAAATAATTTTAATCTCTTTTGATTGAAAATCTTCTTGCCAGAGTTCATCCGGATGCACTGTGCCTCAAACCCAGACTGGTGGATGCCGTCGGAGGAGCAGATCAACAAAGTGTTCAGCGACGCCGTCGGTCACGCTCGCCAGGGCCGAGCGGTCGGCACGTTCCTGGGCAGCAGCGGCAGCAGCACCAGCAGCCTCTATATGGACGGCTTCGATGGACACCTGTCACAGGACGAACTGTATCTGAAAGGCTGCCAGAACGGCCAGTCGGACTGAAGTCAGAGGTGAAGTTAAAGACAAATGCCAGAAATGTAGCTGTACTACAACAACATATCCCAAAACACTGACCTTAACCTGTCACTTTACACGGTGAAGAAAACATTCCAGTTTATCATACAGAATATTACTACAGTCTCTCTGAAGCAGTTTCAATAGTTTGTAGCTCTTTTGCCATTTTTATACCTACAATTTTGTTTAGTCAGAGTTAAACTTAAAATTTGAGTCTTCCATTTTGAGCACTTACTTTTTGGGATGGAGTCTCAGTGATTTATTCCACAATTTACATACATACCTGAAGGTCATCAGGAAACTGTTTGTGTTAACGTTACCCAGATTAGAGACTCGTTATCACTGACACTGCGCCCTCCTTCACAGAAAGTAGCATTTGATATTTTTCCGCCAAATCCTGCGTTATTGGCGAAGCACCTTTACTTGCAACCCTTCAACAGGAGTGCCTCTGAGAAAGTCACATTTTGTTACCTGTAGTTTTGCACTTTGCATCCCCCATTTTTTAATTTGAATCAATTCTGATGTGGCAAGTTTTAAAAAGTGCATTCAAAGTCTTTCCAATGTGCTTAAATGCAGCTTCTTTTGGGGTGAAAGACGTTTTGGTCGAGGCTATTATGTCAAGACTGATTTCAGGATATGCAATTACAAAAAAAAAACGTGATATTACAGAAGAGTCTTAGATATTAACAGTTCAATAACTGCCATTTCAAGAGGTCTCCTAAATTAGCTTGAAATGCTGTATATGGCAGCGATAAAAGTAATATGCAGACAACAAAAAACAACAGTGGACAAATAAGACTGTTTCTACTTTATGCTAATTTCTGCACTTTGTTTGCTCCATCATAGATTATTTTATTCATCCAGACGCAAAAAGTCTTCAACTGCAAGGTGCATTTATTGCATTTAGTATTTTATCAGTGAGAAGGCTTTTTGACTCGGGATGAATGAATGTTGCCATATGCAACACGGTATTAAGGGAAGGTGTATAAATAGCACGACATGTCACGTGTCATGGTTACGCATTTTGAGGCCCAGACACACCAAGTCAACGTCAAAGAACTAGCGGCGATGAAAGACGAATGTTGTGTCACCTCCTGTCGCCTTTGTCTTGGCTGACAAGTTGCACTTGAACGCACCGCAAGGCCGAGAGGTGACGTCCAGTCAGCACGTATATTCTGCACCTGCGTGAGAGGAAGCAACTCTCCATACCAGAAGGTGGCGGTAGTCTGTATTTGTCATTGAAAAAGGAAAATAGGAAGATGGAGGACGGGAACGTACGAGCCGTTGTTATGATACCTACATGAAATAAAGCAGCGTTTGACGGCCATATTCACACCACTCTCACTCACCACTTAGCTTCATTCCAGACGGCCATGTCGCGGTCAAAATATCTGTGTACTGGAATGATCAGATGAGATCCATCCATCCATCTATCTGCAACCACTTATTCTGTTGGGGGTCGCGGGGGGTTGGAGCCGATCCCAGCTGACACTGGGCGAAGGCGGGTAGAACCTGGACAGGTCCCCAGTCTATCACAGGGCTGACGCATAGAGACAAACAACCATTCATGCTCACATTCATTTTTCATTCATTCAGCAAGATGAAGATGAAAAATGAGAGGAGCCCTCTGTGTTTTTGCTCTTGAATTTACTTGCTGGTTTGATTTCCTCACTACCATTGCACTGATTCACTTAAGCTGAAGAGCCAATCAGAGTGATCTCTCTCACTGACGGTGAATCGGCTGACAAACCTTCAATATGGGCAGACTAGAGCCAGCGGTGCGAGACACCCCGAAAAAACTAGGTGCTCAGTGACAGCCCCAAATTATCTGATGGTCGGCTTGGTGTGTCGGGGCCTTTAGACTTTTTGTGTGTCATTTGTACGCAACAAAACAAAAGTATGGTAGCATCCGCAGTTAGGTTTAGGCTACAAAGCCACTTAGTTAGGTTTAGGAAAGAACGTCCTTGTTGGGCTTCAAATAAGTACATAAACTAAGTAAAAGATGTGTGGAAAAAACAAAACATAACTACGGAAAGCGCGTCACTACGGTAACTTACAAAACAACTTATACTTACACCGGTGTCCAGATTAAAAGTTGTTTGTTGGACCCATCCTCCTCCCCATCCACCCGCCATGAGCGGTGTTTTTACTCTACAGCTGAGTGTAGCATATATACGCAGATGCGTTTACATTGCAGTCAATACAGACTACATGGGGTACAAATGACACGCCAAGTGAAAGAAAGGTGTTCTTATTGCACGCTGAAGGCCTTGCGCATTCTCATGTCGTTCATACACCTTTTATGCGCGAATGGGCTGCCATATAATAATGCCTTAAACTTGATTCACGACCTCCACAGTATAAAGTGTTGATGCTTTCTTTGTGTGTTATCAGTCATTTCATCACAATGTGGTTTGCTGTCTTCCTCATGATGACAGAAAATATCCACTTCTAAATAATTATCTGTTGACCCGAGCGGTGAAAAATCGAGCACTTCTTTCTTATTTGCACTTTTATGTGTCTCGTTGTGGCTGAAGCCGCCCCACACCGAGAACTCCTTAGAATTTAATTACTCCTTGACTTTGTATTTATTTGATTTGGTACTCGATCTCTTCACTTCATGACACCGTTTTCTACGTTTTTGAATGTACCAGATTTATTAGGTCCGTTTGCCACGTCGACAGTGCTGTGTAAATGTGTAATATAAAGTACAGTATTGTGTGAGGTGTCTCTCTCTTAAAAAGCCAAGTAGAAAAGTGCCACAGAAACCTTAAATCGTTGGATTCTGTCGTTGTGTTGCTGTTCTGAATGTGAGCGTTTATTTGTATTTACTCCCTCAAAGTGGCTGTTATCAACACTGTGAAACATCAGTAGGATTTTTACAAATCAAATAGCTTCTGTTGTTTTTTATTTATGATAAATAAAATAAGCACTGAAGCTGAAAGCTTACACTGATGGTGATCTATCTACTGTGTGTAAATTGACTTTACTCTAGACATTTAAGTCTTAAAGAAGATCAGTTAAAATATTTACAGTTCAGTTTTATCTTTGTGTCATTAAATAGCATCAAAATCTATGATTCCAGATCGTGATGCATCGGATAGTTTAATTATATTTTAATTCACTTGAATTTGAAGTCTATAACTAGTTATTGTGGGGTTAATATAGTGCCTATTTTAAATTAATGTTTCCATTCACATCTGATGTAAAGTAACTAGTCATGATTGAAGGTTTGTGACCTGATCTAAAAACAATAATTAGTTTTCTCTGATGTAATTTGTAGATTCACTTATTTGCAAGCAGTGGTGGAAGAACTACTCAAGTAGCTGTTTTCTCAAACAGAAAACAGCGTTGCACGTTGTCAGTAAGGGCAGCTGGTTAAGTCGCATAGATACCGGCTCGCTATTGGAGGGTGTTATAACTCACTTCCACTCCCTGTGAATTGCTTTGGGATGGCACTTAATATGGCGGACTCTCCATACGAACATGCAAACGGAGTGGAAGTGGGGAGGGTGTAGGGTGGTTTGGACCTGGGCCATAGCTCTGAAGCAGTGGGTAGTATACTCTAATGATCCTGCATGTGACATAGGAAGAGGAGCCAAATCTGAAATGTTTGTTGAATCGTGTTTTCTGATCTTGGCAGCTCACAAAAAAGGACTGAGGCTACATTACAAATCACCTTTTCTTTCCACTTTTAGTACGCTCTGCAGCTGACCTTACGCAGTACATGCTGTTGCATGCAGTTGTACATACAATTGGATTAAATCATAACTTTGCTCCTTGAACTTTGACCCTCTTGCTCATATATCTGCTGCACAGAGAATTATTGGTCAGAATAGCCATGCAAACTGCACAACATGACCAGATGTAGTAGGACATCCTGGTATTTCTTGATAAAATATGTATTGGGACACACTAAGTCATTTTTTTCTGGCATACTAAATAATAAGGTGAGTATTGCACGTATGAGAAAGCGGAAGGACAAAGGACACACTCTTCAATCACTAAAGACCCTCAGCTGCTCCAAATAAATGTAGATGACTTTCCCTTCAGCAAAAAACAATAATTACCATTTCATAAAGAGTTTGGCAATAAGTAAGATTTGCCTTTTAATCTCACACTGAGGTCTCAGTGTACCAGCAGATATTTCAGGGGTCAGATGGTGGCTGATATGTTTTATTAGTTTAGAAAGAAATAACAAGAATACAGCACCTCCACCAGGAGTCTAAAATACTCGTCTGTAGTTGCTCGTTTTTGTGCCGATTCTTGTCATACTGAACTCTCACTGATCTCCACCAGGTGGCGCTGTAGCTGCAAGAATAACCTGAAGTCCAGTAAAAACCAGCTAATATCAATAACAGGCTGTACTGTAATTTTAAGTTAATGCACAGGCAAATCCACACAGGACAGTACAACGAAATGTGCATTTTTAACTATTAATCATCCTTAAGAGTCTATTAATGCTTAGAATAAAAACTACTTTAATAGATTAGTTTTCAGTCAGTTAAATAATTAAATTTATTTGTCTTTTTATGGCTTATTATTTTCTAGATTGTGTCTTTCTTTTTGCTCCCACCAGTCCTGCAGTTATATGAAACAATAATTATCCAAATGAAAGAATCTGAGATGGAAAATATTTCGTTTTTACGGAGGGATCCGCCCAGAAACTTCATTTTCTGCTGTTTCACGTGAAGACAAGCTGCTGGATGCGACTCCCCTCCACGTGTCCACATGTCCAGCAGCCTGCATGTGTGCGTGTGGATGAGATAACGCTTTGCTTTGGTTTGCTGGGTGTTTCTCTTTAATTCTGCGGCATCTCAGTCTCTGTCTGCGGGCCTGCTGCTGTGGAGGAGGGCGGGCCGTCAGCACAATGAGCACATTTCGGACAGTAAACTGATGCGACACGCACGGAGCTCGGACTCTGGGATGATTTCAGCTCGCCTAACTTGGTTTGCATTGATCGGATTTGGAAATGAGCCGAGGCACGGTGTGCTGTCTGGAGACTGACCTCGGGTAAACCCCCAGAGGATCCGCGGACTTTGAAGATTTTCTGCAGAGGTGCTCTTTTGCGCAGCACAGAAACTGGCGCAACACAAAGGGGATGATCCCCAAATCAAGTGATCAGTGAAACCACGATTATTAACGGACACACAGGCAGCGGTGCAAGATGATGTCACTGATCGATCTGGACGATGATCAGCGATGGGTGCCCACCCATGTGAACATCACCGTCCTCCGCGCCAGAGGACTGCGCACCAAGGGCAAGCACGGCAGCCGCTACCTCTACACCATCATCCAGGTGGGGAAGGAGAAGTACACCACCGGGCTGGTGGAGAAGGCGGAGGTGCCCGAGTGGAGCGAGGAGTGCTGCTTCGAGCTGCTCCCCGGGATCCTGGAGGATGGGGGCCGGTGCTCCTACCCCCCTGGGAGCGGGGACCTGGTCCTCACGGTCATGCACCGGGTCCTCATCGGACTGGACGTGTTTCTGGGTCAAACCATCATTCCTCTGGATAAGATCTTTCAGGAGGGGATGTGTCCAAGAGATGAGTACGTTGTGTTTGTATTTTAATGAAGCCTGCATCACAAAACCATGTGAGGAGACAGAAGTGGTGTCATGTCCTTATCTCAGACTGGGACAGTGCTGGAAGAAGTACTAGAGCTTTTATAAGTAGCAATACTACAGTGTAGAAGTACTCTGTTACAAGTAAAAGTCCTGCATTCAAAATCTTACGTCTGTAAAAGTAGTTTACAGAAGTATTAGCATAAAGTACCATAAGTAAAAGTATTCTCTCTGCAGAATCATATTTGATATTACTGCATTAGTGATGCATTAACGTGTAAACGTCACTAAGGTTGCAGCTGGTAAAGATGGGAGCATTTCATCTACTTTATATACTGCAGAGTAGTTTAATTTACAATAATACGTAATTATTTAGTAGTTGATTATATTAACTTAAATCTGCAGAGTAACAAATAACTAATACTATCAGATAAATGTATTGGAATAGAAGTATAAAGCAGCACAAAAAAAGAAATACTTGACTAAAGTACAAATACGTTAAAATCATACTTAAGTACAGTACAAGATTAAATGTACTTCCCACCACTGGGTATTGTTGGTTATTTAGTAAACTTTACAGGAGAAAAAGTAAAAGTACTTATTATGCTGAATGGACCATTTCATAATCATATCTTATGATTATAAGTAGTGGTGCATTCATGTGAAAGCAGCATCACTAATGTTGCAGATGGTAAAAGTGGGTTAATTTCAACTACATTCATTTATTAGTTGATTTTATTACTAATCTGAATCTGCAGAGTAACAAGTAATTAAAACTGTCAGATAAATGTAGTGGAGTAGACGTATAAAGTAGCATAAACTGGAAATACCTCAGTACAAATACGTCAAACTTGTACTTAAGTACACTACTTGCGTAAATGTACTTCGTTATATTCCACCAGTGAATGTTGTTGGTTATATTGTAAACTTTACTGGAGAATGACTCACAGTTTCTCATATAGCCTACACAAGTATTAGCATCAAAATAAACTTTAACTACCAAAAGTAAAAGTATCTATTATACTGAATGGTCCATTTCACAATCACATATCACTGGAATATAAGTTGTGATGCATTCATGTGAATGCAGCATCACTAATTCAACATAATTTCAACTACTTTATATACTGTAGAGAGATTAAATCCATAGTAATACATAATTTATTTGTTGATTTTATCATTAATAATCTGAATCTGCAGAGTCACAAGCAACTAAAGCTGTTAGATAAATGTAGTGGAGTAAAAAGTATAATGTTGGCTTCCAAATATGTAGTAGCATAGAAGTATAAACTATAGCCTAAAATGGAAATACTCAAGTAAAGTACCTCTAATCAAATAGTGACAGTTTGGTTTATAAAAAAAAAAAAAAAAAAAATGTTGATCAGTGTGTCCTAAAGCCCAAAATGACGTCCTCAAATCTACAACTCAAAGATATTCAGTTCACTGTCATAGAGGAGTAAAGAAACCAGAAAATACTCACATTTAAGAAGCTGCAGTCTGAGAATTTAGACCTTTTTTTAAATTACTCAAACTGATTAATTGATTATCAATATAGCTGTCAATTAGTTTAATAATCGACAAGTAATCGATTAAACATTGCAGCTCTAATGTAGTAAAGTAGAAGTACTATAACACCCTTTGTCAAGAAAAGTACAAGAAACTCAAAATCTTAAGTACAGTACTTGAGTAAATGTACTTAATTACATTCCACCACTGGATATTGTCATTTTTTTAGTAAAATTTACAGCAAAATGACACCGTTTGTATGCAGTCTTCATTCAGATGATAATAATAATTCATCCAGTAGCTTTCAGTATTTGGGGTAGTTTTCTCCTCAGTGATCATCAACAGTGTGTTTCTACAACCAAAACACACGGCGATAAAGAGAGGATGAGAGTTAAACAGTGAAATGCTTGTGTTTCGCAGGATGACAGAAAAGCGCTAAAGCTTGTGAACCCTCGATGCATACAGGCTCATTAAATGCTGGCCCTCTAGGCTGGAGCCCTTCCCACAATGCACTGCAAATCAACACGATGAGATGCAGTTTCCACTCTGGAACAAGTGATTGTAGCCAGCGAGCCTCCATCTTTATGCACTTCCTCCATTTCCTTTAATACAGCGATAAATGTATCCTCAAACACTTGCATGAAACCAGTACTGTTCACACAGAAGATAGCAATGATGCAGTAGATATAGTTTCAAAATCTTACTTATTTTAAGGACCAATCTTTAATATTTAGGGGGCTCTATTAGCCGAAATGTAATATAATAATAATCCAACATGTTCTCATCCCAACTCGTCACATAAAACCACTTTGTCACGTCGCTTGGTGTCTCTTTAGGTTTAGACGACAAATCCACTATATTCAGATAATAGGAAATAACAGCAGTACACAATTGGGCTTAAAACTACTATATTTGTACAGTGAAAATGAAGCTGAACGTTGTGAACACGAGACACGACCGAAAAGCTGATTGTGATGTGACACAAACAGCAGTCTTCTGCTCCCCTTCCACCCGTCCAGTGTGTCTTTTTGCTCTTTAAACCAAGTCACCACAGTCACTCCTGGCGCTCTTTCTTCGAGCGTTTTCTTTTACCGTGGATGGGTTTACATTGTGGTAAATAGAAAGCCCAGTGCGTCTCATTCTCAAAGGGTGCCTTGTGCGGCGGTAATGAATGCGGTTGGCCATGACAAAGATATCTGACACCCTGGGAAGGAGAATGGTGTAATCACCTGAAAATAAGAATCGTGTTTTCGTTACCTTACAAGAGGCCGTTTCTGTCTACATATGGAGCGGGTCCTCTTCCCGGCCGCCATGTTTCTACAGTAGCCCAGAACAGACAAACTAAACACCGGCTCTAGAGAGAGACTTTTACGTTTTCACATTTTCGCCTCAGTCACCGTAGTCTCTCGGCCTTCAGGCTCGGCCTACGAGAGAAGTTTCTGTTGGTTGCAATCTGCAACCACATTGCTAGATGCTGCTGAATCCGACATACTGTAAATTTAAGTTAAAGTATTGGCATCAAAATAAACTTTAAGTGTTAAAATGAAAAGTATTCATTATGTAGAATGGCTCGATTTCAGAATCATAATATATTAATGCTTTATAATTAAAAATGTTTAATGTTTAATGTTGTTGTGGGGCTAATTTAAACATCTTTATACACATTTTTTGTTAGAACCGGGAAGAAATGATCTGAATTATACATTTTTGGACACCCAAATTATTTAAAACACAGGAATCGGCAAATATTCCACAACCTTACTTTATCTGGCTGTTTTCTTTTGTAAATGTGGACCTGCCATAGTGAGACTGGCACACTGGAAAGCCCAGTGCATCTCATTCTGGTGCTAAAGGGTGCCTTGTGTGGTGGTATCGAATGCATATGGCCATGATAAAGCGTTGGCATTTGACGCCCTGGGAATGAGAACGGTGGAATACCTGAAAATAAGAATCATTTCATGACCTTATGAGGTATGAGCCGTTTCTATCTACATACGAAGTGGGTCGTCTTCACGCAGCCAGCCGCCATGTTTCTACAGCAGCCCAGAATGGGCCGTCTGGCTGTGGTCTTTTATAAATGTAGACCAACCAAAGTGGCACAGGTGAACTTGGTATCAATGCACTGATATAAATAGCACAGTAATATGACGAGGAGTGACAGATAGGTCATCACAGTCAGTTTTTAAAATTGAGAGAGAAGTGGAAATGTGTTTTCTGTGGTCGTGCGAGGCGTGTCCTTGATAATTAACTATGACTGAAAACGTGTAGTGTCATCTAAACCGTGTGGTTTCGGTTCCCCAAAGTGAGTAAGAATGTGAATTCGGTTTACATGCTGTTGTATCTTTAAAATAACTGAATTTTTTCTTATTTGCCTGATTGTTTTTGAAGACCTCAGTTGGACTCGTCTGTAATATGTGAAACATCACCACTAAAGCAATCCAACACATCTGTCTTTAATCGTGGGCTCTCCACCCTCTCAGTGAAACTCACACCGAATTCCTGCTGTTAGTTTTGGCTCTTCAACACTTTCTCTGGTCCACTCGGAGTATTTAGGAGGCAGGGACAGAGGGAGGATTTCATTGGTTATACAGCACATACACACTGGTGGGTGGATCTGGAGGAATTTGGGTTATGATTTCCTTCTGAGGCTTGTAAAAACAGTTTGTTGTTGAAGATTATGAATACAATCCCCTGATTATGTAATGTGTGGAAAGTATTGCCAAAAGGAAACCAATGTTTTTGTTGCTGCTGGTTTTGTTCAGTCAGATAACACATGATGCAGCCTCTTGATTGTGCTTTAAACAGATTGCATCGCACTTTATGTATTTAAAGCAGTGATATAGATTATCACAGTGTGGATGTTGACTGCCTCTTCTCTTTTGTGGCTCCAGATGGTTCAAGCTCAACTCTAAGGCGGGTAGAAAGGAGAAGGAACGTGGTGAACTTCAGGTAACGGTCCAGTTCACCCGCAACAATATGACGGCCAGCATGTTTGACCTCACCATAAAGGACAAACCTCGCTCTGCTTTTGGCAAGCTCAAGGACCGCGTCACGGGGAGAAAGAGGGGGGACGTGGAGTCCTCCTCAGCCATTGTTCCAGGGCGTTACGCCGCCCTGTCAGGGTCCCTGGGGCCGCCGTTTGGAGAGGACGGGGGCGATGGAGGGCCGGCGGAGCCACGAGACATGGAGATACCAGAGGAGAAGAGGAGCAAAATGAAAGATTTCTTCAAAGGGAGGCTGCGGAAGTCGTCTGACAGCAGGTCGTGCTCGTCACTGGCTTCAGAGAGCAGTGTGTCCTCCATGGCCAGTGATAACCCTCCACCCAGTCTGGACCTGATGTCAGACCCTCCCAGTTCTCCCATCTACACTAGCAAAGTGAGAGTGGACACCCTTTACAGGGAGACAGATTTGGCTAAACAAGGTAGGCTTCGAAATTACTCATATATCCTGACGTGCAGGCTGATGACTGCTTTTATTATTGCCTGATAATAAATCACATTCTCTCAGTGGTTTACAGCAGAGATGAACCACCTCTCCACCTGGGAATAAGGGTGACCTCCACAAACATCATTAAAAAACTAGAAATAAAGCATTAATCTTCAGGGAGTATTAGCATGAGGTACACTTTCACACAGGAAATACCATGTGCTGTATTTAATAAGTGTGGATATTGTCTCAGGCCCTTATATAGTAACTAAACTGCTACCAAAACAAGAGGGGCAAGATCTGGGTGGCTTACTGCCTCTGCTTAACAATTTCCCAAGAAAACCCTGATAATTAGTTCCCACTCCCTCTGTAATAACCCAGATGACACTGATTTTACAAACACTTCTACCAATATCAGTGTTTGAGATTAACCAGGTAAAAGCTGACAAATACAACTGTCACACACTACAAGTGAATGAGCACCATATCCAGGTAGTGTGCAATACAGAAACAGTTGTGTTTGCATAAAACGGGTTCATTTTAAAATGATTTCAGTGAGATTTAAGAGCAGTCACATTTAGCCAAGAGTGCTGTATTCTCAGTCCTTTAAAATGACCTTAAAATCCTCCATTGTAGTCGGCTCTGACAATTTCAAGGAAGAAGAAGCATCATATTTAAGTGATTATTTTGCCTAGTTCCAGTTGCCTGCGCTTTGAAACCAACATCTGTAGAATACTGTGAGAGTGCAGGCCATGTTGATTTTGGTTTTGGTTTGTACAATGTTTGTACGCAGACACGAAGGAACCAGTCTTACATACAGTAGATGGTCATTTAGCAGCAGCACACAGGGTACAGTGGTATTTGAGATTTCCACAGCCAGTAATAAAACATAAAGCATAACGGTACACAATATCCAGCTTCTTTCCCGAATTTCCCTCCGGGGATTAATAAAGGTTCATCTTATCTCTTATCTTATCTTTAGGCATTAGTCAGGTGCATTCATACAGAGCAGATTTTGAATTATTGTTTGATAAGGATCCCTTAAATTTGGATTTTACAGAATCGTGACCAAGATACAGTATGTACTCTGTGGGACATTGTAGAGTAGAAAAATAAAACATGAATGTGCCTTCAGATGGACACACTATGTAACAACGTCACGGTTTCTCTCAAACATGTGGCAGCAAAAAAGTATAATAACTCAAAATGGAGCACAGTCATAAAACAAGCTAAACACACTTCCAATTAAGGTATCAAAAAGATCAACAAGAAGTCCTTACAGGAAGTCAAACACAGTCATTGAAGGACCAGTGTGTAACATTTCAGGGATCTACTGGCCGAGATGGAATATAATATTCATAACTATGTTTTCATTAGTGTATAATCATCTGAAACTAAGAATCATAGTGTTTCCCTTAGCTTAGAATGAGCCCTTCATACTGTATCTACATCCTCTTTACAGAGTCTGTCATGTTGCTTCACTGACTTTAGAGAGAGTCTTTCACATTTTTACATTAGCTGAAGGCCATCGTAGTTCTCCGACACACTTGTGAAACTGTGGTAATGTGAGCCGCAGAGTGCAAAACCGTGGTACCATCAGGTACTGACGGCTCACAGAAAGAGGGTCACAGATCTCAGATTGACCTGATAAGATAAATAAAGAAGTACACTTGAAATGTTTCATAACCCAGTCGTTCCTTCCCTCTGACAGTGCTCACCAGCCAGCACACCACAAAGGTTCTCACACACAAGCGAGCCTTCAGCGATGAAGCCAGTAAGATCACGACCGCCTTCCCTCGACCAAACCTCGCTGTGGAGTCTCTGAAGGGTCAGACCATGACTCAGTCCAAGTCTTCCTTGTGTATAAATGGCAGCCACATCTACGACTCCGAGCCTTCGACTCCAAAGAGCTCAGGAGCCCACCAGTCCAAGTTGGTCCTACTGGAGAAGTGCTCCCCGCTCTCTCGTTCCCTGCAGAACCTCACCAAGGACAGAGGTTCCTCTGCCGAGGGCCGGCGCTGGTCCTTTGACAGGAAGAAAGAGGACAAGGAGGAAGAAAAGGAGGCTCAGGCGTCGTCTCCCCCGATTCAGCAAGCTTCGGGTCGCCCCGTGCAGGTAGAGATGCCAGCCGTCTCCTCTGCTGCTGTTTCACCCGACAAAGGGAGGAAGCTTAGAAAGACGTTATTCTCTGGAGGGAGGAGCGATTCTCTCCCAGCAAAGTCAGACTTGAACCAGGCTGGGTCGACATCTGAAGGGAGGCTCAGAGGCTGGTTCGGCTCCGGTGAATCCCAGAACAAGCCGAGGTGAGTCGAGGCCATTTACTGGCTTTGCTCTGGGCTCCACAGTGTTTGATGAATGCAACAACAGGCACATGGGAGGCTTGTATTCAGCTGGGTGTCCAGTGTTTGCTCCATGCTCATTTGAAAATGGAATAGTTCATAGTGTACTCCATTTTGAGACCATGCTGTATCATCATCTCATACTATATTTTCCACAAATAGCACTCTGGCATTTCCATTGTCTTCATCAATGTGTGTTTCTCTATCAAAGATGCTACATCAGTGCGGTTTAGAAAATGCTCCTGCAGAAGTGAAGAAAATCATTTCACGTTGACATGCCCGCAGAATAGCTGCCAGTGCAGATGACCCTGAATGGCTACAATGCATTTTTTTATTTTTGCTTGATTATTTTTGCAAATGTGCTCTGCTTTCTTTTTTTTTTTTTTAAGTTACTGTTTTCACAGTTCTTTCATTTGGCCAGTTTGATCTCTACTGATGTTTTTCTAGGGAACAGAAATGTCAGTTAGTATTTCTCTGTTTGTGTAAGAAAGACCTTGTTCAGACCTGGTATCAACATGCGTCCTGAGTGATCGGATAGTGGACAGTTTTAAGTACGTTTGTTCACACCTCTCCACGTGTCTGACACGTCTGATTTATGACATTTGTCATAAATAAAGAGAAATACGAAAGAAATGTGACTCTGGGAGGAAAGTGGGGGGGGGGGGGGGAATGAAAACAGGAGTGTTGTGAGAAAATTGGGAGGGTTGGCGAGTACGCAGACCACCTCTGAATGTGCTCTGAGCGATCGGATCTCATTGCGTTTAGAGTGCGTTCTCATCTGTACTTAGAGCTGTCCACATGTGATCTGATCACTGAGGACACGTGTTGATTCCTGGTCTGAACGGGGCCAAAGATGTTCCCCGTTTGATAACGTGGCACATCATTAACTAAGAGGACTATTGTGCCCTATTTTCCTCTACAGGCTGGAAGTTTCTCCTAAGGTAGAAAGCAGCTCAGACGTACCCCCTCCCCTCCCTCCTCGCTCCCCCATTCCCCCTCAGTGCTCCTCCCCCTCCGCTCATGTCTCACCTGATGACTGCAATCACACCAATCCCTTCACCCCTTCCCCCTCTCCCTCCTCGACCCCCATCTCGCCCTCCAACCCGTTCCCCTCACGTATGCAGCGCAACCCTTTTTATGAGGACCTCGTAGCAGAGGAGTCGCAGAGGTCCCCTCCTCCTTTTGGCTCATCCCCCTTTCATTACACCACCCTGCCCTCCCAGCCGCCCTGCACGCCTAACACTGCTGGTGATGCTAACGCTACAAACATGGCTTACATGAAGCGGGATCGCCCCAGGCCTGTCGCCAGGCAGATATCTCTTCCTGCGTTATTACCCAAAGTGGCCACACCCAACCCCTCCGCCCCTCGCTCCATGTCAGAGAGCGCAGGAGAATGGGACGACTCGTTCGATGCCTTCGCCTCCAGCCGGCTCAACTCACCTAAAGGGGGTCACCCTCAGAAACAGAGTCCAATGTCATCTCATAGACATCTTGATAATCATGCACAAGAGCTTCAAAGATGTGAGGAGGAGCCTCCACCTTTGCCTCCGAGGAGACTTTTAAGGACGTCAGTGAATGAGATTTACTCTGACGGCTGGCTGCACAGAGGTCAAGAGCTGGCAGTGCATAAAGAAGCCTACCTCCTCTCACAGACCGGCGTGGCCTCACTGCAGCGTGGAAGAAACAGTGTATCTCCGGACCCTCACACCAGCAGCGAGACCTCCGACTCCCTCAGCGTCCACTCTCAGCCATACACTAATATCACTTCGCCAGGATTCATGTCAGAAGAAAAGCTCAAAAAGTTCAAATATGAACCTTTGGAGGATGAAAGCGACCTCTGGGGAGGGATGTTGTTTGAGCAAGATTTGTACAGACGTGTGTGCAGAGGAAACTATGCACCACCCAAAGTAAATCATTTATCACTGAGTGCTGAATTAACAGCTGCAAATAAGATCACTCCATCTATGAACTCAGGACCTAAAATACTTCTTGATAGTGAGAAATTTATTGCAGACCTTTTGAACATGCCGTCTAATACTCCCTCAACTCTAGATGCAAAAGACATCACAACCTCTCCAGTAGAGGAGACTAATCCACCTGAAACCACTTGCATCAACAATAATGTGTCTTTCTCATTGACTTTAGGAGATCTGAACATGAATGTGAATAATTCAGATTTTGGTTTCATTGATTCGGATGGCTCCTCTCAGTCAGAGGTAGCTGACACTGTCAAAGTCATCAAGAGTTTTCCACAACCGCCAGAGGCTTCGCAGATAGCTGCCTACCACGTAGAGACAGTGACCACACCTGAGGACATGTTCACCTTGAAGGACACTTACATACCTGAGATGAACTCTTCCTATGAAATAAGTGCATCATCTAACAAGCTATTCAAAGTCTCTCCAGTTTGCCAAGACAGTTGTGAGCCGAATAACGTGGCAGCACATGCTAACTCCAGAAAAATCGTTGCTTTGTCGTCACAAAATCCAAAATCTAACGCAGCCGATTCTGAATCCAGAGAAGTTGCATCGAGAAGTGTGGAGGATTTTAAAAAGACTCAAAAGAACTTTGATGATAATGGAAACCTACAAGCTAAAATAGGTGCTCTTAACCATAAGGAGACATTTCCCACCGTTGTTAGTGCACGTTTTAGACCAAAAGGCCTGTCTCGCCAGAACAGCAGCGGCAGCCCGAGCAACCAAACCAGAAGTGGAGACGGAGAGTTCGAACAGTTCTTGTCACTCGTTCAAAACATCTCAGAAGTCAGCGAGGGACCGTCATCGTATCAGCCCTCTAAATCAGCTCTCTCTTCCTTGCTGGCATTAGTAGATGACACCACACATCACAATGAGTCTTCCACAACAACAGAGAAATCCTCCAATATCAGTTTTGAGGACCTTCATGCTAAAGTAGCACCAAACTCATCAAAGATTGGGCAATCTCAGGCTACGCTGCAACCTCCCCCTGTCTGTTGCCCCTCCATACATCCCTCAAGCATGGCCGGACCCGTCACCACTCTGGCTGTGGCCCCCTACACCTCCTCCTCCTCCTCCACCACCACCTCCACCACTGACCAGCCCCTGGTCGATGCACGGCACTCACTTTTGCCTGAGGAGACTCAGCCAGCTAGCAGCCTGCCCCGTCAGGAGAGCAGGTGAGAATCCTCACACTAGGATATATATACAACATATATGTAGGTATTTACAAGCTGTAGATTTCCACATCTAAAACACGCAATGTTTTTTTTTTTTAATTTTGTTGCCGTGGTTGCTTTGTTTGCTGTTGGCCTGGCTTGTTTTACGCTGAATGCATTTATGCCTTTAAGTTCTGTTTAATCATCCAAACTGGTTGGATGAAACCTGCTGCATTGTTCTTGGCTTTGCGTCACATTTATGTTCTTCATCTCATCATTCAGTTTCTTGTTGCCTATTGTACATTTTGTTGTTTTTCTTACACTTTGTTACACCTAAATTCAGCCATGCTTGCTGCTACTTTGACCACCTGATAAGTCCAGATATCTAGAAGGACTAATTGAAAGCTGATTGTCATTTCTCCAGTAGGAGTATATTATAAAACTAAAACATGTGGGGTTTTTGGAGCATAAGAAGTCTTGTTCAGAGGTTATGTCTAGGTCCAGCCCGTTCTCTTTCCCAGGGCGTGAAATACCATGGCTTTTTTAGCACTGGTATGAGACGCCCCAGGCTTTCCATTAACTATAATGTAAACCCATCATCAGCCCATCAGTGAATGCTAAAGTGCTGTGGTGATGTAGTGGATGGGTCCAACAAACACAGGGCTTTCATCCAACAGACTGCTGTTTGTGTCCTCTGTGTTAAGTTTCATTTTGACTTTAAATTCAGCTGTTCGTTGCTGTACGTACAGTCACATTTTCACCACACAAACACAGTAATTTTAAGGCCAACCATATGTTTTTTTTTTTTCCGAGTAAGTGGTTTTGTTGCCTAAACCTAAACAAATGTTTTTGTTTAATTCACAACACTAAGCATGTGTTAACATGCGATGGAGAAGTGACGTTGAGGGGTCTGACAAAGCGTTACTATGTGATGAGTTGGGATGAGAGCGTGTCGCCAAGTCAGTATAATTGTAATTCCAGACATTTGGCTCAAAATCAACAGCAATAAATAACATGTGATGTAGGAAAAAAGTTGTTGATGGAGTCTGAGGCACTCAAGAGGGTTGTGATTTAAAAAGCCTTTTGCCACTGTAGCAGTAAAAGAAGAAGAAGAAGATCTACCTTTATTAGTCCCACATTGGGGAAATTCAATTTACACTCTGTTAAAATCATACATGGTACATGCAGACCTGAAAAACACATACATGATTAAAGGAGAGATGTAGAGGGGGGGGGTGCTCCTGAAAAGGGCCCGGGGGGTGGGGGGTTGGGGCCCTTTCGGGGGCCCCCGGGGGGCCCAAAAGGGAAAAAGGGCCCCCCCCCCTACCATTCACACTCATTTTTTTCCTTGGGGGTAAGGCCCCCCCCCACCCCCCCAAACCCCAAAAAACATGCGTTTGTACCCTGAAGAAGGCATTAATGGCTGAAATGCAAAGGCATGTTTCTACTGCTACTATGACAAAATATTCATTACTTACTGAAGGCTTTTTTAACACTACCTTCTTGATCCTCAGACTTCTTCAACAACTTTGAACTAGCATCCCCACACTGAATGTTGAAGGTGTACTGGACAAATATGTAAGGGATAATGTACAGCAAGCCAGTCATTGTTGTGAAAGAAACCCTGACGATGCAATGAGAGAGATTCCTTCACAACAAAGACCCACTAGCTGTACATTATCCTGTTTATTACATGGCTACTTACTGAAGAAACCAATAATTTGACATAAAAACGGTCCTCCAGGGTCCAACATCAGAACTGCGCCCATAGCAACGGTCTACAGTCTGCTCTACATAGCAACAGTCCGTTATACAGAGCAATGGTCTGTTATATAGCAACAGTCTGTTATACAGAGCAGCGGTCTGCTATTCATAGCAGCAGTCCGTTATACATAGCAATGGTCCGTTATACATAGCAATGGTCCGTTATACATAGCAATAGTCTGTTATATATAGCAAAGTCCCATTATATAAAGCAACAGTCTGTTATACAGAGCAATGGTCTGTTATATAGCAACAGTCCGTTATACAGAGCAATGGTCTGCTGTACATTGCAAGTCTGTTAAACATAGCAATGGTCCGTTATACATAGCAATGGTCTGTTATATATAGCAAAGTCCGTTATATATAGCAACAGTCTGTTATACAGAGCAACGATCTGCTCTACAAGGCAACAGTCTGTTATATATAGCAATGGTCCGTTATACATAGCAATGGTCTGCTGTACATAGCAAGTCTGTTAAACATAGCAATGGTCTGTTATAAAGAAATAACAGACTGTAGAATGCCGTGCTTGGCCAATCAGAATCAAATATTTCATTAGATATTAGATTAGATTAGATTATTAGATATGCACTGTATTGTTATATTTATAGCAAATACAGGCAAAAAAAATTTAGATTTTGAAAAATTAAATTGAATAAAAATTGTGCTTTTATTATATTTGTTGGCTTAAAAACAAACATAGGACAATCAAGTCTCTGCTAGTCAACCATTAAATTATACCCTTTTAATATCAATAATAAAAGCAAGAGAAACAGTTCTGCTGTGATCACAAACTTTAATTCTAGTTTTTATTCTGATTTCTGTTTCTGTTTCTTCCCTTGTTGTTTCTGTCAACACTGTGTCAGCAAGTTGCTGCACTTGCATCTTAGTGAATTTCTTGTTGACTCATATGGCTGCATCTTTTAATGCTCAAAGAACTGTATTTTCCTCTGTATTTCTCACTGCTCCTTCAGAGTCCTCCAGATTTTCTGTTTTAAGTGTGAGTGATGTTCAGTTATAACTGCTGACTGAACTGAAATACAGTAACGCGCTATCAGTCATTTTACTGTGCAAGACTAGTTATGAAGAAACACTTATTTATGGTGATCATACTGTGTTGAAATACTCGCGCTGACCTCTTTGCTCTGCAGACCTCATCCAGTGAAGCCGTTGACCTCCAGCCAGTCAGAGAAGAAGGAAGGTCGTTCGGTTCTGGAGAAGCTGAAGTCGACCATCCACCCCGGACGCTCCGCCGTCGCCCACCCGGTTGCAGCTGAACCTGAGAAGAGTCCGGTAAACAAAAACACAGCTCTTTATGAAACTTTTAAAACCTTCCATATAAAATTTTTTTACATTTTAGTTCAACAGGAGGACATTTTTTGCTCTTTACAAACACATTGTGATTTTCCTAGTCTTACTAATATGGCTAAAATAAAATTTTCAGTATGCTTTTTGGTTATTTGGACTAATGCTCATTCCCTGGTCAGGCAGTATTTAGATTAAGTTGTTTACCATGCACCTTTCACACCTTGTGAGTGAGTATTATTACTGCCGTGAAGTAAATGAGTCTGTATATAAAGAACAGTGTGCAGCTGCAACCTACCGGCTCCCTGTTAGACTGAGGTTACTTCCAACACTGGGGAAAGAAATGCTGATCGCATTAGTTCTTTGGCCCAGATACCAGTTTTTAGGTCCTAATATGTCTCTAGTCTTCCTCTGTAACACTTTGGTATGTTTCTAACATGTCCTCCATCAGTTTAAACTGAAAATTAATTTAAGTGTTTATTATCTTTATATACTTCTTAAGGTGACTTGGGTAAAAAAATAATAACTAATAGATATCACCGTGAAACTTCCCCAGTTGATTATTTTCATTAAGGCAATTATTTTTTGTATTATAAATTTTCTGAAAATGCATGCTCAAATGATATATTATCTTTAAAAAAATATGCCAATTTGCATAAATTACCAGAATAGAAATGTGAACATTGGATAAAGTCAGACTCAGCATTTTGTTTCATTTTGTCGACATATTAGTTAGTAGTAGTTAGTATCAGTAAATCAGAAAATACTGTCGACAGCCATAAAAAAATTAAAAAAAAATTGCCAGGTTTTTAGGAGTAAAAATGTCTAAAAGATATATAAAAGATTTCCGCACACTTAGATGTACACAGTATTTCACTTGATTCTTTAATACTCAACTTTCGGTCGGTCAGACCTTCGTCAGAGCAAACATAATACAATACAATACATCTTTATTTAAAAACAGCGTCGTTGACCAAAGTGCTGTACACATTTAAAAATGGAATTAAAAAAACTGAAAATAAAATACTATGACTGTATCTCCTTTTCAGGGTTTCTCTATTACACATTTCTATAATTGTTCCTGATGTGGGTTGAAGCTACAGTGAAAAAATAATTAAAATCCCAGCCCTACTTGTCAGAACAGTGTAACTTGCTTTCGGATAATTATGTTTCTGCAGTAATTTGTGGATTTGACAGACAACCATTACCACTCATCATGTCACCTATCAGTAACTGGCAAACTGGATCCCAAAAAAAAAAAAAAAAAAAAAAAAAAAAAAATCACATTAATTTTCAAAATGTACCCATTAACGCTGTTTGAGTCTCGCTGTGTGCAAACAGCAGAAGAATTAAGTTATCAACGTGTCGTACTAAATTACAGAAAGCCACCAGTCCTCAGACTATTAAATGCTTCCGTGAGCATTCATTAACACCAGCAGTGCATTCGCTGTTAATAAATACACTGTGGGACGGGAGCACAGATGACTTTTTTTACCTCCTACAACACCACACAACATGCCGTAGTAAGCCATTTAATATCCATTTAAGTCATTTTAATCACAGTTTCTCATTTAAAGGAATAGTTTGAATTTTTTTCAAATACGTTGATTTGCTTTCTTGCAAAGAAAAGCCACGAAGCCAAGAAACAGTTAGTTTAGCTTAGCATAAAGACTGGAAACAGGGGGAAACAGCTAGCCTGGCTCTGTCCAACTGTACAAAAACAGATATGTGCCTTTGCATTGATCCAGCGTTTTTAATATCTGTTAGCTAAGCTTGACTATCCAGAATTAATATTAAAGATATGAATGGTATTTCGACTAGACATAATTATTTTTTAAGTTATCTATAACATCATTCCGACAACTAAAAAAAAAATTAGAGATAGAAATCTGCAATCACGTCACTGAAAACAACACTCGACTCGTCACACATCCTAAATGACAATCGCAGATATCTGTAATTCAGTCAGGACTGCTGTGCATGACGTTGGATAGACGCAGACGCACTTGATAAACCCACACGGCTGCAGTGCCACAGTAGGTTTGAGTAGCTTCCTCCTCCCCCACTAAGCGACTGATGTAATTACAGATATCTGTAACATCATTTCGCCATCTCAAGTCTCTCATTGAAAATATTACAGTTTGACAAGGCAGAATCTAAGTTAAAGACATCGTCAAGTGAGATATCTCTAATCAAAATTCATTTCAAGATATCTAGAATTTGATAGTAGATATCTCCTTTTAAATTATGACAATCCCTAATTCCAGGTTGAGATATTTTACCATATTTTTGACTAGTTATATCTTGTTTTAGATCACATCAAATTTGTTTTTTCTTTCAAAGTTTAGGGCTGCAGCTAACGATTCTTTTCATTATTGATTAATGTGCTCATTAATCTCAGTTAATCGTTTGGTCTAAATGTCAGAAAACGCTGAAAAAGACTGAAAGGCTGACCTTAGGCATAATGGACCTAAATGCTAACATTAGCATGCTAACACAGGGGTCTTGTTGATAATTTAACAACCCTCAGTTAAATGGTTATGTTATGGCATTTGATTATAGCTGTGTTACATTTTTGGTTTTTGGAAAAGCTACGGTGTTTAGAAAAGTTTTTCATTGCGATCACAAACAAAACACTATGTGTTCACAATGTTCACAATGTCTACAGCATCATTCTGAGTAGTCAAAATTTAATTTATATATCTATGATAGAAAAGATATCTGCTCACTTAGATCTGTGCAGTTATTTCATTTTATTCTAGAACATCTATCTTCTATCTATCTATCTGTTGGACTCATTGATTCTTCCAGCACCTTTGTAAAGATTAGGACAGGTGGAGCGGTCGTCATCCGTCATTACTATCACAGTTTAATATATCTAAAAGGACAATGTAGATATCCTGGAATTGAGGGGAATTAAAGATATCTTGAACCTGAAATCTGATTAGTCAGAATGAAATTGTAGATGTCTGAAGCTGGAATTACGACTAGTCATAATTCAGTTGCAGATATCCATAATTCACATAGTGGATATCTGCAATGAGAAACCCCATACACATGAATGGAAAAGGAGTTTGAGTCGTACTAGTCAAAACCCAATTATGGATATCTTGAATCAGAGTTTTGACTAGGCTGAATGGCGTTGCAGATATCGCTGAGTATCCAGTCTACTTAATACTTAAATATATTTAATATTTAAGTATATTTAAATATTTAAATTGTCATATTTTATGTCTGCTAACTTCTTGTTGTGCACTATCCTCTTTGCTGCTGTACACTACAAATTTCCTCAGTATGGGACTAATAAAAGTATATCTTATCTTATCTTATCTTAATAGATGTTAAAACGACTTGCCATAGATATCTTGAGATTACCATTCTGACTAGTGAGAATACAGCTTTGACAAGGAGAAATGCTATTATGGATGTGCAAAATGTAATGACAGGTAGGAGTGAAGTGCGATTAAATGTTAAAATTAGCCATAGAGTGATATCAAGTTTCTCCTCTAACTCTTGGCAATAGAGTGATTAAGCATATTTCCATATGTGTCACACTATTCCTGCCCCCTCTCTCGTAGGAGGTGACGGTGGACAACTCGGCCCACTACCAGCACCTGACCAACATGGAGCTGATCTCTCTGCTGCTGCAGCAGGAGATGGACATGCAGAAGCAGCAGGCGGCGTCCGAGCAGCAGGCGGCGCAGCTGCACAAAACGGAGGCCGAACTGAAGAAGGTCAAGTTACAGGTTCGAGACCTGGAGGACTATATCGATAATCTTTTACTGCGGATTATGGAGCAGACGCCCACGCTGCTTCAGGTGCGCACTAGACACAAGTGACGACGGTGACATGCGATCCTCCAGAATACGGATTCTTCCCGACAAGTGGATGGGTTATTATTTAAGATTGGGAGTCGCTGTTCTAGAGTCCGTTACAGTCAAAGTAATGCTCTCACAATCATCCAGGTCTTCTCACTGCTAATACTGCCTTGTTGATTTAGACACGATATTACCCAACATGCATGCTGGTTACTGTCCCAATTTGGCACGAACAGAAAACAGAATAAATTACAAGCTTCTATCAAAGTCAAATGATTATTTTACTCATGCTTTGTAGAGTAATTTAAAGAAGTCAGCTACTGTCGATTTAAACTTTAAACTCACTGCTTTCACACGTGCATAAAGTAAAATACAGGAGGAGAAAACACTTTTTGGAAATGCATTTAACATTCTTGAAGTAGCTCCTCTGGTGAAATATGATGTTAGTTCAAGTAACCTTAACACTGATGTTGTCAAAATGCAATAATGACATTTTGACATAAGATTTTATGCCACGTGCACAAAGGTTAACTTGAAGTAATTTCATGTTTTCAGATAGAATTTAAGAAATACATAAATTGCTGCGCCGCAATGTGAAAAGACACGTTTCTGCATTAACATCGCTGTATGATAAGCAAAAAACAATATTAATGTTGGAGTCTGAAAAGACAAAAGAAGATGGAGACTTATTGTTTGCATTTTGTTTCTTTGTTTCAATTTTTACAAAACAGTTTGTTCAATTCTTATTTCTGGTTTCAAGCTAAAACAACAACTCTAATATATTTTTATGTTATGTTCTATGTATGTTATGTTCATTTTGCACTTTTGTTGTTTTTGTCGAATTTGTAGTAACTGTAGAAATAACAGAATCAGTGCAGTAGATGAGAGTATTTCAAGTTATTTCTATAAAATACTTTTGTCATGATAATAATATATTCTCTAATGTCACTCTAGTACCACTGTAGCTTCTTGCAATGCTTTACATGACCGCAGTACTGTACTGTAATACAATAAAGCGCATATGAGCCAAAGTTTCTGTTGTTTTGCGTTAGTTTGTTACCCTTATTTTTACTACTTTATTCTTTTTCCCTTTATTTATAGATTTATTTTTATTCATTATTTATTTATTTTTATTTATTTTATATTTATTTTTAAATGTGTTTATTTGTGCATTTATTTATTTATGCACAATTTTCCGTGTGCATTTCACACCTTATTTATTTATTTATTTATTTATTTATTTATTTATTTTGGCATGATCCATCCTCCATACCAAACATACAAACACACTACAGTATGTATTGCGTGTATTTTATGGTATTCTGCAGTAATGCTTATGTGTGTCCACTAGAGGGCGCTTTTACTACAATTTGGGAGGAAACCTGCTGGTTCGGCCTGGACCTTGTCCTCTGCTTTTGCACAAGAGATTTTAATCTGCTATCTGATTTATTAGAGATAACGTTGCTCTAAATTGAGTCTGTTGCATGTATAACAATGTTGATAAGTTGCCACTTTACTTCACTTCTCTCTGTCTTTGATTTCAGATTGTGCTGCTTCATATTAATTTCTGCTCTAAAGCAAAATACAACAACCAAAACCAAGTCATGTCCAAGACCAGAGTGTATTGAAACCAAGGCCAGGAGATTGAGATCAAGTCAAGACAAAGACCAGATCAGTATGAGTCACACACTAAACTCTAAAACTCTATAATACAGACAAAAATATACAACGAAAGAAAATACTCCACCACTGAAACACATGTATTACCTTTATTTAATTAGTCATTATATAGGGATGAGGTTACAAGTTTAAGCCACACAGTTTTATTTAGTACACTGGGATAGATGTCATCAACAAAATGTGCAATATGATTAAAACCCTCATAATGTCCTGGGGTCAATCTGACCCCACATTTCATTTATTTTTTTAACTCAAAAAAGGGGATACTTTCATGTAAATAAGGTCTATTGGCCCTAAATTCCAAAATGAAGGGAAAAATATGTGGTAATGGGTTGGACTGAAGTAAAACTAAAGATGTAACACAAAAATGAATGAAATATTTATACTATATGCTTTAAATAACAGTCAAACCAAGTGGGGTCATTTTGACTCCAGAGGACAAAAGGTGTATGGCAAACAGGAGGACATTATGAGGGTTAAGGTTTATAATAATGTGAAGGATTAATGCACATTTAATAGACTTTAGACAGTTTTTTTCTTCCTACAGCTTATTTATTCGTGTCTACTCTTATTTATTTTATTTTATTAAATAAATCTGTTGCATAAATGTGGTGTAGAGCAGCATAAAATAGAAATATTCAACAACAACAACAACAACAATAATAATAATAATAATAATAATAATTCATCAGATTTACATATAACTCTTTTTCAAAGATCTCAAAGACTTTACATACTGTAGAATAAAATAAAGGTATGATTAAGGTTTATAATAATGTGATAAACAAACATTTAATAGACTAGTCAGTTTGAAAGTGTGCTGCCCTCCACTACTTAATGACAAGACCATAATGAAAGTGTCCAGTGTGGTGATTGATGTTGCTGCTGCAGGTTATTTATTGGTGTCTTGTCTTTGTTTATTAAGAAGTGGACCTGAGGGCTGATCATTACTCTCCATGAATCTGTCTCCAGGCCACTCCTCCTCACATATAATGATTAATCGGGTCAATGTTGACACCTAACGGCTGCATCAACTGTTATCTCTCCCAAGACCGATCCGAACAGTTATGCAATAGCTTTCACCTTATCGATTATTTGGGATGTGTAGTCATGCGGGTCAACTTTGCCACTGATTGCGCAAACGGGAGGACTACAGCTCCCGGCAGTCTCAGCGGCTCGCTGCTCCACTAGTTACTCATTGAATGTAGTTCTCTCCACTTGGAGATCCGCTCATGATTCACTTCATTAATAAATAAATAGTTGGGTGTCATGGCGGAATCTGCAGCGTGTCCTGCCTTCCAGCTCGGGAGACCTCGATACGAGCAGGTAAGTCCTCTCTATCCTCCGTTAAATGTGCGTTAATGACATTTTGTTTTTACGGTTTACTGGTGGAAAACAGCCCCGTCCTCCTCCTCCTCCTCTCCGCCCTGCTGCTGCTCTGATGCGCTCACTTTAGGAGCCAAAGTTGCCTTTAATCTGCGCTCTTTGTTGTAAAACCGGACCAACTTCGAGCCCGATAATGAACTTCTGAGCGTGATTGCATTAGTTTAGAGTTTATTCTAGTTGCACTCGTGGAAATACGCGTTTGTGTGCAGGTTCATATCGCTGTTTATCATCTCAAATGACCGGTTTCACACCCTTTGCCTCACTGCTGCTCCGTCAAAGATCATACCAGCCTGTTAAAGGTCTGCAGCCAGCACACTCAATTTAAAGGCACCATAAATGTTTTTTTTTCTTGTTAGCTTTAAATTGGAGATGTTTGATACACTATCTACAAATATGCGCATCGTTTAGTGCATGAATCCACACATTAAAGGTGCAGTGGGTAGAAATGGAGCAAATATGCTTTTATAAAGTTATTTTTATAAAACAATCACTATGTCCTGACAGTAGTACATGAGACAGTTAATTTGCATCTGCAAGATTTCACAGACCAGAGGAAAACAACCAATCAGAGCCGACCTGGAACCTGCCGTCTCTGAGCAGCTGTCAATCACTCACGACCTCTGATCAAACGGTCTAACAAGGCAGTGCTGATTAAATATGAATCAATATTTTATTTTACTGTAATGCCTACCTCTGGCTATTTTGCATCTCTAGTAGTTATTTTGCATCTCTTTCTGGCGATTTTGCATCTCTAGTGGTTATTTTGCATCTCTTTCTGGTTGTTTTGTATCTCTAGTGGTTATTTTGCATGTTTTTCTGAGTGTTTTACATGTTTTTCTTGCTATTTTGCATTTCTTTTGGTTATTTTGCATCTATTTCTGGTTATTTTGCATCTATTTCTAGTTATTTTGCATCTGACTGCTTTTCATCTCTTGTTATTTCACATTTCTTTGTGGTTATCTTGCATCTCTTTGTAGCTGTAAAGCCTATTTCTCTCCTTAAATATTTTCAGAAACATCATGTAGTGTGCTGTTTAGCTGTAAAATGAGAAAGTTTGTGACCCAGCAGCAATGTTGAGATCTGTTGAGGAAATACCAAGCACCGCCCACCAGCCGGAGCACACATTCTCATTTTACAGCTAAACAGTACACTTTAAGATGTTTCTGAAAAAAATCTGAGTTGTTAAATACGCATTACAGCCAAGAGATGCAAAATAACCACGAGAGATGTTAAATAGCCATAAAAACATACGAAACAGTCAGAAAAATGGGCAAAATAAACGCAACACATGCAAAACAACACAGTGCAAAATAATCAGAAAGAGAGCTTAAATAGCCAGAAAAACATGCAAAACAGTCAAAAAAACATGCAAAATAACCACAAGAGATGCAAAATAAAAACGAGAAAAAAAGAGAGCTAATAAGCCAGAAAAACATGCAAAATAGTCACTAAAACGTGCAAAATAAACACGAGACACAAACCAACCATAAACAGATGCAAAACAACCAGAAAGAGATGCAAATAAGTACAAAGAGATGCAACAAAATAGTCATTACAGTAACAGAATATTGATTCATATTTGATCAGCGCTGCCTAGTTTGACCGTTTGATCGGAGTGACTGACAGCTGCCTCTGTTAAATGAACAGCCAGTAGGAATTAGACCATGAAAACAGAGCCATGAGGAGGTGCAGAAGTCTAGTTTTCTCCCACAACACTTGAATTATAATATGCTGAAAGGTTATTATGGATTTTTTGCTCAGTGATGCCAAAAACATTTTACCTACTGAAGCTTTAACACCCTCAAGTTTTTTCTTGTCTCAGGGTGCTTTCTGCAGATTGACTGTGGCCCCACATGTGATCGAGATTAATGGGCTGTCCGTCCTTATCTGAAGCCCATTACTCAATTTTCACTCAGAAATGAATTAGCATTGGTCAGCCCTGAAAGATAATGTGACCTTCACGTTGACTCGGATGGCACATTAACTGAGGAAGCTGCATTTAAATTTCAAAGGCTGCTTCCTTCAAAGCCATTTATTAAACAGCAGCTTAAAGGGAATCATTCACATGATGCACAGAGCAAAGGTCCATCAGCAAATGGTGTAAATAAGTCACTAAACCTTTTTAAATGCTATTATTTTAACTGATATCAGTGCAGCTCTTATGAAAATACAAGAGGACAACATGGAAAAACTATGAAAAGGCACAAAAAGACAAAAGGAAAACAATTTATCCTCAATTTTGTACTTCACGTGTAACACATATTATGACAGAGCTCAGTCATGAATGGATTACTGAATGTGCACACTGGGCACAGGCCCAAGGGGTCAAAGGGCTTCTGGGCCTCAGTTTTGAAGTGACTGTTTGGAAAGTCAATCAAACAACTACAAAGAGACACAAAACAACTAGAAAGCAATGCAAAACAACTAGACAGAGATGCAAAACAACCAGAAAGAGATGCAACACAACTAGAAAAAACACAAAATAACCACAAGAGACATAAAACACCCAGAGAGAGATGCAAAATAACCCGAAAAATGCAAAATATCCAAGAAATGCAAAACAACCAGAAAGAGCCACAGAACGACTTGGGAAAAAAAAAATGCAAAACAGCCAGAAAGAGCCACAGAACGACTTGGGAAAAAAAATGCAAAACAGCCAGAAAGAGGTGGAAAACAACCAAAAAACAATGCAAAATAACCACAAAACAGCCAGAAAGAGATGCAAAATAACCAGAAAAATGTGAAATAACCTCAAGAAATGTAAAACAACCAGAAAAAAATTGCAAAACAGCCAGAAAGAGGTGATGCAAAAATACAAAATAAGCACAAGAAACAGTCAGAACAAATATGCAAAATTAACACAAGAACTGTAAAACAAACAGAAAGAAATGCCAAACAAACAGAAAAAATGCACAATAACCACAAGAGATGCAAAAAAAACCTGAAAAAGAAATGCCACAGAGAGCCAAAATTGCCAAAAAAGAGACACAAAATGATCACATAGGTTGCAAAACAGCCTTTAAGTGATGCAAATAACCAGAAAGAGACAAAAAACAACCACATAAGGGATGTGAAATGATGCCACATTGAGGCAAAACCACCACAAGAGATGCAAAATGACATTGTTTTGTGTCTCTTTCAGTCTGGGATTTATGCTTGTATGTCAGAGCAGTGAGGGAACAATTAACACAGGATACTGCGGTTCACAAAAAGCCTAAATAGCAGTTCATTTACTCCCTTTGTCTCATGTGAATTACTATTTTTACCATCACAAGTTGTCCTTTTAGATCACCATCATTTTAAGGAAGAGAGCGATGAATCCTCGGTTCCCGGCTCCTATTGCTGATGATTTTTCTTGCAGGAAGTCTTTTCTATCTGACCCCTGTACACCTTTTTATTTTCCCATCTGAAACCTGAAGTTTTCAGTACGTCGGGTTGATAAAGGTGCTGTAACGCTTTCAGTTCCTTGCGTCAAAGCAGTTAAAATTAGGCCAGTATTTGAATCAGCATAAATCTTGCTCAGTTTGTCTGTGCTTTCTGCCGCGCTCTAGCCTTGTGTACTCTCCAGGGAGCTGAAACTCATGCATAATTAAAGCGGGCTCCTCACATGGATCCTCTGTCTACCCCTCACTTACAAAACAGCACTGCAGCACATATGGCCTGTCAGAGGAGGAGACGTGTGATGGAGGAATGGCAGGAAAGCCAGGGATACAGTACAGAAGAGATGGCTTATTTACAGTCTTTAGGAGGACTGTGTGATTTTTCCAGTCATCTCAATTAGGATCCGACGCTGAACAGATAATTAAAATACAGAAGGGTTTGTTCCACTGTCTCTCCTCTGTTTCTGCTCTTCATAACTGATAAATATCTCCGAGGGAATCTGAATGAAGCTGCCATGTTTTCGCCCATCTGGTTTGCCAAAGAGACTCTTGGCATAGATTGCTGTAGGGCCTTTTCAGACTGTTGGCACACATACTTAGCAATCGACATGCTGATGGAGACAGTGGAGGGAGCAGAAAACAGGGCACTTGACCAGCAGCTCCAAGACTCGCTTGAAGGAATGTGTTTGGTAAATCTAAACTTACTCAGATTGTTAGCACATCAACTTAAAAAGTTCATCTCAAAAGGGACATTTTACTGTCACATCTCTGCTGTTTTTGTTAGATTGTTCAGTTGTGATAACCAACACTTTGTCCATTTTTATACTTTGATGTGCAATGTTTTGATATTCCACCACTGATGTGCACAACAGTTAAGTTTTTCTTGTCGCTGCGTTTCAAATGATCTCTTTATTCATTTCTCATTAATCCACTGAGACCCATAATAGATATAGTTTTTGTCTTTTTTTAGGGGGCTACAGGGGGTCTTTAGGGGAGATAGCAGGTCAACAGTGGATGTCACATCAACTGACAGCTGGGAACCTTCAGATGAATTTGAGATGTAGCACTGTGTGTCAAGTTTTATTCATAAATCAGAAATAAACACAAATGAATGAATGAATTATTTAAAATAAATTGTGAAAGTGTGTCATGGCTTAAAATATTTTGTTGGAAGTACAGTATATATTATTTCCATCCTCATGCATTACTATGTCTCATAAGTTGTTGCAGCAATTTTTGGTGTCAAATTTTTTACCTATCGACAATTGATAAAAATGATCAATAATGCCTCCAAAATACCACATTAAGGCACCAGGACCTTGAGGAACCCCATAGAGAAAGCCATGCTGCGATTTGGTATCAAAAACTTTTGACATTTGGAGGTTAGTGGAAGAATTGCATTTGACAATTGGATGGCAAGCACACCGCTTTAGTGTAAAATGTTGCACTATTCCTTTAACAAATCAAAGCACTCACAGTTGATAACAAGAACTGTACAGCTGCCAGCCGAGTAAACACAGGTGTAAATAATAAAATTACAACAGTAGACGAATCAGGGTCATAATGTTATTAATTACACTTGTATTACTGCAATGACATGCTCTTGAGTCTGATATATAAGTTAACCCTTTATTAGTCCCACAGCGGGGATATTCGCAGTAGTACAGCAGCAAAGGGACAGAACAAAGAAGCATCAGTAAAAAACAAAACAAGATATAATAAATGATTAAGTAAACAAGAAAGATGTAATGAATTGAAAACAGTAAAGTATATATATAAATATAATAGTAAAAAGTAGACAGCCTGAAGGAATGGTTCACATTATTGCACATGAAATGCGAAATGTTGATATTGCACAGTGGTATACATACCATATATACTGCAGTATATGCATATATTAGAGTCTGTATAAAAGTTTAAAAAGGTTAGAATAACATGAAACTTTTTATTATTTCTTCACCATATTTATATTCTTGGCAGAGTGCAGACATTTTTCAAAATTGTTGATACCGTAATGACGTAATGAACTGAGAGAAAGTAGAACTGGACAGTTAAATACATTAATGTATTAAGAATTAAACAGCAGTGCTTCAGCTGTAGTCTTTTGGTGTGTGCTGCAGTTTAGTAAAACATTTCTTACTTAGGGTTGAATTGGAGTAATTTGGATTCATTCATGATCCATAACTGCTTATCCTATTGAGAGGGTGAAGGCGGGTAACACCCTGGACAAGTCGCCAGACTATCACAGGGCTGACACATAGAGACAGACAACCATTCACGCTCACATTCACACCTCCGAGCAATTTAGAGTCATCAGTTAACCTGCATGTCTTTGACTGTGGGAGGAAGCCGGAGAACCTGGAGTAAACTCACTTGCTGAGCGGCAGTGCTAACCACTGCACCACTCTGCAGCCCAATTTAGGTTCATGACCTCTGAAATAAACCATACACTGTGCTAAATGTGACAATATAAATACATAAATGTTTATTTATATTTTCAAATCAGCAGTGTGCAACAGACAGGATGTTGTGAATTTCCCCACTGTGGGACCAATAAAGGAATATCTTATGTTTATAACTAGTAAGCATAAGCTAAACCAAGGACATGTGTGAAGTTATCCTTTCACAGAGGGGAGGATGTGTCTACTTTCATTAAGAATGAACTCTTCTGTCTTTTCAAGGGTTCATTCTTCGGTCGACTGAGACACTTCATTGACATCATTGACCCCAGCACCCTGTTTGTGTCCGAGGTAACAAAAACAATCTGTAAAACTCTGTTTATTACTGACGTGTGGTTTCAGCACAAAGTTTGAGCTTCCACCCATCAGAGTGTCATAAACTGTCAGGTAATTGATTCATCACACAGAAGATCAGTTATTGTTTTTTTTCTTGATCAAACATTTATGTAAAGCAAAAATGCCAAGTTTACAGTTCCAGACTCTCAAATGTTTCTGTCTCCTGATTGTGTTTGTTTAATAGTATGTGATCGTAAATCAAAAAAAAATTGAGTGTTGGGTTCTACAAAAAAAACTAGAGGTTGCAGCTTTAAACATGTGAGAGCTTCTTGTAGACTGGGGCTTGTAGATAAATTACATTTCTCGTCACATTTGAAAACATGTCAGAATATTAACACATCAGTCTAGTGAAATCCTGTCTTTTTCTTTTCCTGTGTGTAGAAACGATTGAAAGAATGCATGAAACTACTTGATGACTATAAACATGGCGAGCTTCCAGCTGGAGTGTCTGATCATCAGGTGAGTCTTTATCGACGTTGATGTGATATAGAAAGTATGTTGCAGGATAATATGATAACAGGTAGGATGTTAAGACAGGAAACATAGTACACAAAGATTGTAGTGACAGTCGGCTCAACAGACTCGTGTCGGGTGGGGCAAAACAAAAAAGTGTCAGTTAATGAACTAGTTAGAGTTAAAAGCAGTCACATGACTGGACACCTGGATTATATCCAAACCAGAAAAATGTCCTAACCTTGGATATTGTCAAAACTGGCACATTAGAGATTTCTTTGTACCTGAGGAGTGGAATGAGGTGTATCATCAGTCTAAATTGTGACCTGCAGCAGGCTAAGTGTTGTCCTGTAACACAGAAACACTCCTCTCTTTAAAGCTCTGCTTCTGCCTCTGTATCTTGGACTCTACAGTGAGTGAGTCTCTTGGCTCTATTGCTAATGAACATGATCGTTTATCTCCGCTCTCTCTCTCTCTCATTAAAGTTCAGCGTAGAAAACATTCAGGTAGCAGCTTCACATCAGTCGCCCGGCACTGAGTCAGTTTCACCTGTTAAAATGACAAACAGCTGCAGGTCACCTGTGTAGTGTACTATAGCTAGTAGGTGATCACGAGAGTGTTTGTGCTTGTGTTAGGACAACATGTCTTACAGGTCACAGTTTACACAGATGACACACCTCGTTCCACTTCTCAGGACTGCAGTGTTTTAGTGACGTTTGTGATGTGGTTTTTGTACTTATGTTACGTTGTTTCAGCACGTATTGTACTTTGGTTACATACTTATTTTAAGGCCAACCATTATGTTCATCAGCTAGCAGCTGCTAAAGTAGCACAAAGACACACGCTGTTTGTCAGACAATTACTGTCATTAATCCGTGCAGACACACAGCCGGCAACCTGCTTAACTAAACTAATTGAGTGGTGGAGACTTTAACTGGGAAAGTGGCTGCATGTCTGCGACACTAAACGCAGCACTGTGGCTGCTAACGCTCCTGTACGATGAACTGGAGACAGTGAACACAGCACCGTGGCTGCTACAGTAAACTCTCATGACGGTGAACTGTGGACTCAGTTGTCTGTTGTGCTCATACACTGCTGCTGGCGCACCGCTGCATGTGAGGCACAAATGTTTTCGGTTAATAATCGGTTAGCGATGGTCGGTTATCGGTTAAGAAAATTTTTCTTAATTAGCATCCCTAAACCTAAGTTTTGTTGGCCCCTGCTGGAACTGCAATTTTGTACAAACATGTAACATTCAAGGTGATCTCAAAAGTTAATTTTTGTAAATGGTGCCAGCAGCCATCTTGGATTTGGCCCTCTGGCAAAACAATCCTAAGATTACTGGGAGGGACCTTGGGGCTCTGTGTTTTAATAGAAGGTCCATAGAAATCAAATCAATCATAAAATCATGTCAGCCAGAGAGTGGTCACTGAAATAATGTTGTGGACCCGACTATAAACCTAATGAATAACCGTAGTCCTTCTCTGCCTACCTGTGCAGCTGTGGGAAGCCCAGAAGATCAAGCAGGTAAGTGATTCATCCGTCATTCTTGTACGTCCGCTCAGGTTAACTGCACCTTCATACATTCAAGCCTCTGGGCTCCTGGCAGCATGAGGATGATGTCACGCTCTCTGCACGCAGGCCATCATTCATCCTGACACAGGAGAGAAGATCTTCATGCCATTTCGAATGTCAGGTACGACCTCAGATGAAGATCTTTGCTAAAGCGGTTCGACTTCCATTTTGTCCTCACTGAAAATCATTTCTTCGTTGTGCAGGTTATGTACCATTTGGAACACCGATTGTAAGTCCCATATGAAAGTCATACGTTTGAAATCATGGCTGTGTAGATGTCCATTCACATGCTTGTGTTTGGGGACAGATGAAATGAGACTCTGGACTTATTTTGCCCCAGAAATAAGCTCTTATTCCCTGGTCTCATCTAGGTCATTGGCCTTCTTCTCCCAAATCAGACTGTGGTGTCTACCATTATATGGCAGGTACTGTAAAAAACATATGGTAAAATCATTGCATTTATTGTTCGTTTTTACCATCCAGTAAGTGCTCTTTTACTGTGTACATGCCACTTGTTATTCACTTGTTAGTAAGCGCTGCTGCTCTGTTTGCTTCTTTCTATGTACCATCGCTTTATACAGAAACATGTAAGCCTATAAATATCTATCTATCCTTCCTCTCTTCTTCCTCATCCTCCTCCTTTCTTTCCTTTGTTCATCCCTTATTTCCTTCCTTCCTCCCTACAGTGGCTGAACCAGAGTCACAATGCCTGTGTGAACTACGCCAACCGCAACGCCACAAAGGTGGGAACTATTTATTCTGATTATTCAAAGCTTTATTCTGACCAAAAGTCTTCTAAAAATGACAATAATTATTAATGTTGGCTGCCATAGATATAGGTTTTATTTTTTCCCTATAATCTAATTAATACCATCAAATAAAAGACCATTTTAAGACATTAAATCCCAATATATAATACAAAATGTCACTATAGAGACTAAACCAGGTACAAAGCTGTGACTCTTTTCTCCTTCTTCAGCCGACACCAACATCCAAGTTTCTTCAAGGCTACGTCGGAGCTGTGACCAGCGCTGTTTCTATTGCAGTGAGTGGGTTCGATGACTTCGACATCCTCCCTCAGACACTAAAAACAGATTTGAAAATTTGTGAATTTTACCTGCATGTGAGAGCTGTACATTTAAGTTATGAGCTGCTTTGCATTTTCATGTACATGTACAAGAGCCATTGGAATAATGTTATTGGCTGTATTTTCTGAACAGGTGCTGGTAAAACTATTTATCTTTTGGAGTAGTTACACAATAGTACAGTTCTGGTACTAATACTAATGTTTTAGCTTTAGTAAAGAAAGAATCCCTAACACCAGTGTTAGGGATTAGTACTCAAGACAGGTCTCAACACCACTTTTTGAAGGTCTCGTCTCAGAATCAAGCACGTTTTTACTTGGTCTTGTCTCAAAGAGGATTCAGGATTTCATTTCAAGACCACATCTGAGGGGCTTCACTAAATTGATATATGGCATTAAAGAGGTGAATGAAGAGGGATCCTTATTTGTTTTCTGTGTGTTTTTATGGGAATGTGGATTTTTCAGATCAATTTGAGTAGTGTCTATGGTTAACATTTGATCGTAAGCGTGTCACAGTATGGGACTAGCACTGGTCTGGTTTTGACTTGTCTGACTCAATCTTTGTCTTGACTTGGTCTCAACCCCTCAAAATTTTTGTCTGGTCTTAGTCTTTGTACACTCTGATCTTGGTTTCACAAGTAATTAAAAAGTACCACTACTACTTTTACTTTATGTAACATATGTAACATATTTTTTTTTTTGAGTTTTTATGATTTATAAGATTTCTTTAAGACGAAGATGATTAAAGTGAGTAAGATTAAAGTGTTTTTGTGTTTTCTAGGTGGGACTGAATGTGTTGATTCAGAAGGCCAACAGGCTGAGTCCTGCCACCAGAATGATAATTCAGAGACTGGTCCCCTTCCCAGCAGTAGGTGGGTTTACAAAGGACCAGTTATAATGATAAGGCCCTCTGCTGGTTGAGTCACAGCATCTTACTGATGTTACACTTATTTTTCTTCCTCTATGTTATAAACTCTGTACATAAATCTCTAATATCAGAGGTTGTTAATTGTAATAATGTAATTATTTGATGAAAATATTTATTTACTGAAGTTTTTAAGTGTTTTTTAAATGTTTTTTTTTCTTTTAAAGATAAGGGTATTTCTAAACGAATTTCTTCTCTTGATCTGTGACTGCATTTCTTGTTTTCAGCGTTCCTGTGGAAAACTATTGGAAAACTATTAATATATAAGAGTTTCTCTCCTCGTCCTCAGCTAGTGCAAACATCTGTAATGTGGGCCTGATGAGACACAATGAGCTCTCTGAAGGGATCGATGTGTTGGACAACAACGGGAACGTGGTGGGATCCTCCAAAATTGCTGCCAGACATGTGAGTGATTTTTTTTTTGCATACTCAGCGTACTTATTACTCGACTGCACTGGTTTATATACTTTTTTCCAAATGAACTGTAAATGTGATGGTGGCTGATAATAATGTGAAAATGCATCATTTCCTGCTCATCTCCTGCCATTCAGCACACATCTGATCTCATGAAAGGAAAAATTAAATTCAACTCATTGCAGTATTTGAAATGGAGCGTGTGCACAATGTTCTCATCTTTCTCCCCAGGCGATCACGGAGACAGCCTTCACACGTGTGGTCCTCCCGATGCCGATCTTTGTCCTGCCCCCCATCATCATGTCCTACCTAGAGAGGTCTGTATGGAAATATCCATCCATCCATCGTCATCCGCTTTTCCCATTAGGGGTCGCGGGAGGGCTGGAGCCGATCCCAGCTGGCATTGGGTGAAGGCGGGGTACACCCTGGACAGGTCGGCAGTCCATCGCAGGGCACATATAGACAGACAACCATTCACACTCACATTCACACCTACGGGCAATTTAGAGTCATCAGTTAACCTAAACAGCATGTCTTTGGACGGTGGGAGGAAGCCGGAGTACCCGGAGAAAACCCACACTTAAACAGGGAGAACATGCAAACTCCAGACAGAAGACCCCCAAGCTGGATTCAAACCTGCGACCCTCTTGCTGTGAGGCGAGAGTGCTAACCACTGCACCACCGTGCAGCCCCCACAAATAATAATAATAATAATTATTATTATTACTACTACTACTGAGATAAATTAGATATGTTAGGCGACAGCGCTAACCACTACACCACCGTGCAGTCCCTGTATGGAAATATGTTGTTGGCAATTTTTAAAGATAGATATGACTGCAAGGAACAGCTGTTGATTAATCTACCGATTGTTGAAAACATGACGTTCACAGAGCCGGAGGTCATGTTAATACTGAGCAACAGTCCAAATCCCAACAATGTCTACTACCAATAAAGGATTAAAACAACCAGAACATATTCACAATTGAGAAACTGGAACAAGTGATCAGAATCAGATTCACAATCAGAAACAGATTGATTTGGCAACTACATACATATGAGGAATTTGACTGGATTTATGAATCTCTCTCAATGTACTTTTTTTTAAATTTTATGACACTTTGTAGTGGTCTCATCCCGAGTCTCAGTTTGGGTGCTAGTGACCTACTTAAAAAAAAAAAAGTGCCAAAATATAATAAGTCGGGAATGTCACTCTGCCCCTAAACCAGCTTACCTGACATGATTGATACCAATGAATTTCTTAGATTTTCTAGTTTCATAAGATACCAATTCGCTCTAGTTTTAAGACTGAGCCTGCTACAGTCTCATAAAGACAGTAATACCGGCTGAGATCGCTTGCAATCCTGTGGGTCTCAGAGAGTTTGATAATTATTTTTTAGGGGTGCTGAGTTTAGGTGTGTTTGAGTATCCCTAAAAAGAGTCTACTGCCTGGTTTTTCTACATCTTCAAAATTGTCTAAACTCAGAGTTATAATAATCTGCTTAAACATTATAATTTGTAATTTATGTGTTTCATGGTTTGGCTAACATGCAATGAAACCCCTTCGTTCTCAGATTCATCCTGTCTGTAGTTATTGCTCTCTGTCTTTGTTGTTTGATTCTGGTCTAAAAATACTCTGAATGTTTCTTTGTTAATGGAGACAGAGCCGACATATGTTGTGCCCTAAAGTGCTTCACATATATTCATTCAGTAGTAGGTCACAGCCAGAGAAAATGTAATAATACAACTAAATGTATTTTTAAACCCAAAGACGGCAAGGAAATGAAATTAACGAGTATATCTGTAGTCTGACTCATTAAACCCAGAACTAACAAACAGCTTTATCTCACAACCATTAATTGTAGAAAACAGCTCCCCCAAATCTACCCGTGATGTCTTTTCTCTACATCCAAAAATAACTCCTGGCTTCGCAGTAGTCATCTGGGATCGATGCTCACAGCAGGCTCACATTTCCCTTTATCACTGTCTTGACTTGTGTAGGCTGCGGTTCCTGCAGAGCAACCGCCGGTTGTTGCTGCCCGTCCACAGCCTCGTGTGCCTGGTAACATTCGGCCTCTCGCTGCCCGTGGCCATCAGCCTGTTCCCCCAAATGTCTCAGGTACAGTAACACGTCGGTTTGACTGCTTCTACTGCTAATTCAAGGCCAGATGGCTCAGAGAGAGAGCGAGAGAGCAGCTGGCAAAGAAATTCAAATTACACATACACCACTTGACATGCCTCTTATTCCAGATGTCTCTTCCCACATCTAATTAAAAGTCAGAATGATTTCCAAAGCTTAAAAACAGAGAGATGTAGAGCTAAAATTTTTACCTTCAGTCTTTATGTTTGCAGATCGAGGTGTCTTGCCTGGAGCCGGAGATCGCCATGGCAACAGATTGCAAGGTGGTGACCTACAACAAGGGTTTATGATGGATGGCGTGGTGTGGGATAGCAGAGCAGAGGATGGAAATGAGGCTGCGTTGTGAGTCAGGAGGAAGACCTCTACGGTGGGGTTCCTCCTGTCTTTCTGCTGCAGCATCATAACAGAGTCTGTAGATCATCATGTACTAACACAGGTTTGATTTTAACAGTTCTCAAGTTCCCAGCAATTATTGAGTGAAGAAGATGCTCTGTGTACAGAAATTATATATTTACTGTGAAATCAGTTTTTTTAGCATTAATGAAATTATTTTAATATATACATAACAGGGTTTCCCACACAGGCTATACTTTGTTTAGTATAGTTATTGCTGCTTTTTCACCCAATGACAAAGGTTTATACCTGCAATAACTGACTTTTTCTGGCTCTTAAGCTGCTAAATGCTCCACCATGTTCAGCAGCTAGTCTCTAAATGTCTGTCTGCTGTTTGCTTTGAGCAGGACGTGCACAGTGTTGTTTTATAAAGAGCTTTTTAACTGAAAGCTCCTGCCTGTTTGGCCACGCTGACGGTGAGAGTGAACTAAAACAGTAAAGTTGTGGCTAGAGAGCAAAAACTAGTGAGGTGAGAGGAAGTGAGGGGCAGACTGAGGTTGTGGTACTGAACAGGAACTTGTCCACAGCTTAGTCACCCATAGTTAATCATGTAACATTGGATTTATCTTTATTTACAGAGAGACACCCCAGGCAGAAATATTGTTTTCATGCACTGGTCAGTTTTGCTTCCGTATCATGTCTTTTTTCAGACTTTTGAAAATAAAACACAAAAATACACATTTAGGTGTTAGACATAGGCCGGTATTACTTCTGTTACTGGTTCTGTTTAATCTACTTTAACAAAGTATGATTTTTCCAGAGCATCAGCACTGGCATTTACAGGAAATCTGTGAAGCATCAAAGAGCAGTATGTTCGCCATTCAATGTCATTCAAGGGGTTTTACAGTCTTAATTGCTATCAGTGAACCAATATTATGTATTTAGCCTGCAAATTTGATTATATTATATTCATGTGCTTTTTAATGTTTCTCAGTTTTAAAGCTTTTGTTTTCTTACATTAGACAAACAATTTGTGGACTGCTGTCTTGGTGAGATCTCTCGACCACTCGTAAAATGTTGTCTTACCTAAAAGAACAGCAAAAATAAGAAAACATTAGTAAATCCCAGAAATCAGTGGGTATTAACATCATCTATCCACCCATCTTCAACTGTTTATCCTGTTAGGGGGCGTGGAGGGGGCTGGAGCTGATCCCAGCTGGCATTGGGCGAAGGGGGGGTTCACCCTGGACCGGTCGCCAGTCCATCACAGGACACATAGAGACAGAAAACCATTCAATCTCTTGCTGTGAGGTGATGGTGCCAACCACTGCACCACCATAGAGCCCTGCATATTAACATAGTATGAACAAATCATTGATACAAGCACAAAATAAGAGCAAAGCCGTTCTTATATCGCTTCCTGCATGAGCCCTATTGTCTGTTAGATTTCTGCTAAATTCACCAAATTTAGCATTAGATAATGCCAGATTTGCAAATTTAAACATATAATTTTAGAAAACTTGAAGTACAAAAAATAATTGTCTTAGTGTATATGTAAGAAATCAATTGGGGAAGTTACACAGTGATATTCCTTTATTTTATTCACCTAAGGGATCTTCTCTTAAACCCAGTATCTCCTAAATCTATGGTTTTCACCCTTTTTATCCATAAAAAACTAAGTTATATCTACCTGGGACTCTTAAACCAGAGATACAAGAGAAAAGATTCTTTTGAATCATCTTTAGAGGCTTTAAGAGGTAAACTATTCTTGTATTTACAAGGAAAGATTAAAGATTAGTAAGTAAAAAAAATACCCCAAATAACATCACTTTGTGTGGCTGAAATGTTAATCCTGTTAATTGATGTTAATTATCCCACAGATACGAATTAGATTAGAACCACTGTCTTAAATCTACAGTTCTGCAGCTTTTTCTGAGTTAAATTCAGAGGCATCTTTTAGAGCCGAACTGACACCTAATTTCTGAAGGTTATAACAGATAATATACAAGCTAACTGTAATTCCTTACATAAACATATTAAATACACACAACTGGGGGGGCTAACATCATCACACATGAATACAGTTGGGCTCATTGGATCCACAAGAGTCTCAGCTTTACAGTGATACCCACTTTATGCAATTCCCAGACAGTTTAAGGACCCCAGTTTGCAGAAATATTCAAACACACCTTGTTAGAATATGCAAAAATAAATGAATAATTTATACTGCATTAAAAAAACACAGGGCTAAACCACGGTGAATCAATAAAATTAGTTCATCCGGATTAATCACACACTTTTTTATCTGTTCCAAATGTACCTTGAAGGGAAATTTGTCAAGTATTTAATACTCTTATAAACAAGGGAATGGGTAAACATGCTGCTTTATGCAAATGTATGTGTATATTTATTATTGTAAATCAATTAACAACACAAACCAATGACAAAAGTAGTAAATAGTGTGAGTTTTTCCTCGCCAAAATTTAGCGGAAGTTTGGAGCGTTATTTAACCTCCTTCACGACAGCCTAGTATGACATAGTACCAATGGATTTCTTAGGTTTTCTAGTTTCATATGATGCCAGTATCTTTGATTTATCTCTAAAACTGAGCCTGCTTCAACTGCCTCATTTTGCATTAACTTTGACAGCCCTGCTTAAAACATTGCTTTAAATACTCAGAAACACACCTAAAACAGTTCTAGTTTAGTTAGTATGAAGGTATATTCAGAGAAAAATAGCAACTTATTGTGCTGCACTAATTAAATATAATGAAGAAATATGGAGTATTATTTAGCCTCCTTCCCCACAGGCTAGTACTACATGGTCGGTACCAATGGATTCCTTAATTTTTCTAGTTTCATATGATACCAGTATCTTCACTCTGCTTTAGAAACTAACCAGGCACAGCTTCTTTTGACCAGGATCTCTACTGGGCCATTATACTGTTGAACAAAGACACTCATTAGTGCCCTCTGCTGGACAAACTAGAGAGCAAATGTAGTGGAAATTATGTTAGAGCTCTCTGTACTCTCAAAATATGCTGATCCTGATTCATCTGCAATAAGCTAATATCAGCTGATATATCAGCCCAGTCGATTTATGGGTCAGGCTCTAGTCTGTTTTATTATTGTGAAGGAGACGGCTGGTAAAAGGAGCTTTGAGTGAAAGCTTCCCTCAAAATATATTTTTGACCTGTGGGAAACACTGCAATAGATTTCAAAATAATAGTCCAGGAAATATCTTTGGGGAACACATCTATTTATCACGTGAAGGTAGAGCAGCTCTGCAGAAACCATGCTGCACTGTTGATATATACTGTATACTGATGAGGGAACGACAGGACTGGATCACAATGTACTGTATATGTGGAGACTGTACTGTAGATGTGTGTTAGTTTATACACTGTCTATCACACGCCAGGTGTTTTAACTACAATAATGTGAAAGTACTGCCTGGGCATTTTGTTTTCTACAACAACACTGTACACTGACTTTCTTTCCTAACTTGTAGGAAGGACATTTTACTGTTTCTTAAACTACTACTGTATTCCTAATGACTTCTTTCGTACAATATTTGAAACATGAAAGTATAAGCTATACTGTATATTATACCACTGATTAGTATTTTTAATTATTTGTATAGCACTTCTACTACAAGTTTATTAAATATTTGCTAGTCAAACTATATCAATCTATATTATCTAACAAAAATATATATAATAAATACTCTTTCTCCATTTACTTTATGTGTGAAGACTTTATTTCCAGACCTTTTAGTGTATGTTTGTACACTTATCTTAAACTGTTTAGTGTCACTATATAACTTTGGGCCTTTCAACATCATGGTTTTAATATTTGCACCATTTTATTTGTTTTATTTGCCTTTTAAATTGTCACTAATTTAGTTGTCATATCACAAATTTTTATGTTTTTTAATGTTTATTTGCATTATTTTTACTGCTAATCCTCAGTGGTGGAGGAAGTATTCAGATACTTTAAAAAGTACCAATACCACACTGTAAAAATACTCTGTTACAAGTACAAGTCTCGCATTTAAAATGTTACTTAAATAAAAGTATGCAAGTATAAGCAGGAAAATGTACTTAAAGTATTAAAAGTAAAAGTACTCCACACAGAAACCCCCAACCCCACCCCTGTGACTGTACTACTGTAATATTACAGTGTATATTATATCATCAGAAAGATTTTGTTATATTCAAAGTAATTAATAGGGAAAAGCAGCAAATCATCACATTTGTCAAGCTGGAACCATGAAATGATTTTGCTTAAAAAAATGACTTAATCAAAATTGTTGCCATTTCTGTCAGTCGATTAATACATCAGTTCATTTCGGTCGGCGGTTTGATCCCTGGCTCCTCCGGTCACATGTTGAAGTGCCTTGAGCAAGACAAAACCCCAATTTGCTCCAGAAGGCATAGCCATCGGTGTGTGAATGACGGTTTACACCCCTATAGTATCTTTTAGCTGTTATTTGTGACTAGTAAAGGCAAAATTAACAAATAGCAAGTCTAAATGTGATGTTAGATTTACTCCTTTCTAGATGGTTTTCTGTTTTATTGTCACATTTGTGAATATGTATTGGATATCTTCAATAGATCTGTGACAGTTCTGGAGGTAAAATAGTTGTACTGATGCTTATTTTGCGTCTTATTCATCGCCATTTAGCGCCCAGTGGTGATCAGTGGGAGAGCTGCAGTTCACACGCTGACCGCTGGGTGTCGCTGTGGCCTGTGTGAGGAGATAAAACGTCCGTGTCAGAGTTGAAAGGGGAGAGGTCGTTCACAGACATGGCCGCTCCCGTGGATGACATGTTTTCCTTCTGCGTGGACCCCGCCAAAGTCTCCGCCTGCGTGGACGTCCGATTTATAGACAATTTGAAGGTAATACAGTTTAAAGTTAGTCGAAATAAAGAGGTTTAGGCAGACATGCGGCTTAAAGTGGCTCAGGAGCAGCGGTGTGGTGGCCGCATGTCGGCTGTCAGAGCGGCTCACAGCCGGGCGGAGCAGAGCCTGCTGGGCTCAGGGAGCTCTGGAGCAGCTGGAGCTGATTATTACACACCAGTTTGGGTCCAGAACTACCAGTTAGTTACTGGTTGGCATGTTTGGTGTGTTCATCTCAGACAAAAGTGTGAAAACTAAGGCAGTGGTTGGCAAACTTTTTCACGTCAAGGACCCCTAAACTGACAATTTAAACCCCCATTGTGATAAGAATGGGTCTGACAGGATGTTTGCTTTTAGAGTGAGTGTGTGAAACCCATGACCAAAATAGTCATTAAAGAGAGATAACTTTATTATACCAAGGAAATCACAGCTCTAGCCCTTAGGGTGCTCTAGGCCAGATTTGGATTTGGGACCTGATAACCATCCAGAGTCCCGTAAACCGCAACATCAGGCATCACAATGGAGAGATCTTTATTTTCAGAAATAACTGCATTTATTATAACATAAATAAACCTCCTCCCCTCTTCTGTGTGGAGTTTGTTCTCCCCTTGTTTGCGTGGGTTTTCTCCGGGTGCTCCGGCTTCCTCCCACAGTCCAAAGGTATGCAGTTTAGGTTAATTGATGACTGTAAATTGCCCGTAGGTGTGAATGTGAGTGTAAATAGTTGTCTGTCTATATGTTGTCTGTCTCTGTGTCCTGTGATGGACTGGCGACCTGTCCAGGGTGAACCCTTCCTTCGCCCAGTGCCAGCTTGGATTGACTCCATCCCCCCTGCGACCCTCAACGGGATATGAGCAAGTGTGAAAAAGAGAGTTACAGGAGTGTTTTTCTGTGTTTATTTGATACCTCTATGAAGAAAATGAAGGGTGCCCACAATATTTTTTTTATTTTTTTATTTTTGATAGGTCGACCAGCGCCCCCCAGATTGTGGCACTGTAGGCATCTACCTATATGTCATATTCTTTAAGCCATCTGTGCAACAACTTAAAAATAAAAAAAACACATCAGAGTAATAAATAGAAACTGTGTGAGAATATACACAGATTATGACCACCAAATATTGAGTACCGGTAGGTCCAGCATGTCTCACAGATGCTCGGTTGGATTGAGATCGGCCAAGTCAACACCCGTGTTCCTCAAACCATTCTTGAACCGGCCATCTACACAGGTAAAAGAAATTGTGATTCGTCAGACCAGGCCACCTTCTTCCATTGCTCCATGGTTCCAGTTCTGATGCTCACGTGCCCATTGTAGGCGCTTTTGGCGGTGGACACAGGTCAGCATGGGCACCCTGACCGGTCTGCAGCTACGCAGTCCCATATGCAACAAACTGTGATGCCCTGTGTGTTCTGACACCTTTCTATCAGAACCAGCATTGACTTTTTCAGCATTTTGAGCTACAGTAGCTTTTCTATTGGATCAGACAACACAGGCCAGCCTTCGCTTATATTGAAAAAATTAATAAAGAATGAAGTAAAATATGAAGTATGTAAAATATTAGTATTGAAAGTAATATTGTATTCTATCACTGTGTTATTTAAGGATGGAATTATAGTGAAAATAAATCCTGGAAGGGATGGGTCATGATTTTTCAAATAATTATTAAATTATTATTTTATTTAAAAAAAAAAAATCAACTAGTTTATGCAACTATCATCCTGTTTTAGAAAATGTTTATTTTCCCTTGTTTTAACTGTCGCTGGTGCTTCCTGTAAAATGTGTGTGGCACATTCAGTATGCCATGATTTTCAAAAAATTATTGACTAGTTCCCAGTGATTACCGAATAGTATTTTTGCTTGGAATGCACCTCCCTAGTCCCTGGACCACACTTTGAAAACCACGTTGTTCAGGGTCAACATCCACCATTTTACTGTATGTAACTTATTATGGTGTGATATGCATGGAGCCAGTAACTTCATCATCTTCGCCATTGTGCCCAGACATGATTGATGTAGAGGCTCACAAAGTAAGAAGAAACCAAATAATTAAATTTAGCTTTGGTTTTAATGTGAGGTTTATGTTGGAGGGCAGAGGGAAGGGTAGTTTGACAGTTGATTCATGTCAGCATAAACTAATAAATATGTCATTGGCATTGAAATAAAGCAGGTGGTGTACCTTGTTTAAGAGCCAAAATCACATTATTTCACTCACCGCTGTCTAGTGTCATTTTTGCTGATAAGAAGTGCATTCATCCATCATGTGTGCCCGTTTAACCTTCGCAGGGTTACAGGAATCCTCCACTTAAACCACTTCAATGTTGTGATATTGTGAGGGTGAAGGGAAGTGAAACAAACCCAATACTTTGTAAGGGAATGCTTTCTATGCAGGGGTGCAAACGAGCAGAAAGATAAAGATTAAAAGGTGAATGACGAGAGAGATTTAACCTTACCTTTACCCAGTATCTCTTAGTACATTTCTATCTCTGAGATTGTGCTGTAGGTGGGTTTAAATGAAGCAGAGGCTGCTGTGCACAACAGTAATGTTTTGTTATTCATTTTTCAGGGCAAGGGTCTCTTTGCCAAGAAGAGCGTCAAGAAGGGAGACACCATTTTTCTTGAGCGGCCTTTGGTCTCTGCCCAGTTCCTGTGGAATGCTTTGTACAAATATAAAGGTGAGATGTCGTCTGTATTTAAGTACGCAACACATTTTAGTGATGAGCTGTGCAAATTTTAGACATCACAAACTGGTTTATGATAGGGGATTATCCTCTGTGTTCTGGTGCATGACAATAAACAAGTAGAGAAAATGAAAGCTAAAAGCAAGAACTGCAACAGCCAAGAAGCAGAAATAAATTAATAAAAAGAGACAATAAAAAGAATATTATAAAAATATTTGCTATGTTTTTTTTTTTTTTTTATAAATTAAGAGCTGAACATTTTTGTGCAATTATGTACAGAGATGATAGTCCATAGATGTGCTTTAATGTAATGCACTGTGACAGATAGACTTTACGTCAACTTTTTGACATTAACGGGCCTTTTTTATGAGGCCAGCTGCAGATGGGAAGAAACTGTATTTGTGGCATGACGTTTCGGTCCTGGTCTCAGGGTCTGAGAGGCGTACAGGTTCCCAAGCAGATTGCGGCTAATCGCCTTCTCTGCATATACAAAGAGCTACTTACTGGACTCTTTTTGGCATTATACGGTCATTCAAGAATCTGGGGAGGGAGAGCGGTTTGTGGCATGTGCCTTACAGCGCAACATCAATATTTTTGAACCTGGACACTGTTTTCCCATGATTTGTGTCTAAGTGACTAATGGGGACAACAATTTTTGAAACTGCCCCTGTATTAGGGAGAGTGCTGCAACCGGCAGTCAGGAAACATTAATATAACTCTGACAGCATCATGATAAGGACCCTACAGAGAAATAAAACATATTTTTTACCTTTTACTTGATTCAGTCTGTTTGTCATTGTGTCCAAGTACCGGTCAAGGAGAAGTCTCGTAAAATCTGAATATCCATATACTGTACTGTGGCTCATCCACATTGTTGAACTCATCTAAATATTCAGCCATGTCATTAAAAAATAAACACTTATTTCCCGCCATGGATGTATTCCACTATTCCACTGTTGTCTTCCAGCAACAGGTCATCTCACCAGATTTCAGAACGAGACCTCCTCGAGAGACTCTTTCTATCATGTCAGACACTTATAATAACAATCAGAGTGAAAACAAGCACTTTTAGTGGATGTAAATGGCGCTGTCAGCTTGCCCCAATAGCACCACATTTGAGCCTGTGAGCAGCTGCCATCTATAGCGCTCTCCCTCAATACTGGACCAATTTAAAAAATATTTGTCCATATTAGTCTTTAAGACACAAAAACATGGGAAAATAGTGTCCAGGTTGAAAAATACCAATGTTACCTTGTAACAATCAAGCTACTGGGACAATTAGCAGACTTTCTAACTACATCTTTCATTAATTAGGATGGAATGACACTGATGTTGTATTAATAATAACATATTGAATATAACATACAAGAACATGTTGATGGTCCACACAGGGACGACAAAAACACGTTTAATCAGACTTGACAAATGCTCAATAAATCAGGGTTTTAGGAGGAGTTTGATCTAGGATAAAACTTTGATACCTTAACCATTTGCGCCCACAACTGAAATTTTTAATTTCCTTCGCTGAGTGTACTTCATTAGTATGTTGGCACATCATTATATTTTAGGGAAAAACAGTCGTCCTACATGCCCAAATAGTATGATATGATAAGAAAATGTCTGTATCTCAGAAGCTACAAGGAGAACAATCTAGTGTTTGGTATCTATGAACTCATAACAAGTTGAGTATCAAAGATAAGCACATTGTGCACTTTTAGAGTTTTTCCTAATTTTTCAAAGATCCTTACTTTGACTATTGATACAAGAGTGATTTTTCATGTGATCTAAAAATTTCAAAGTTGTTCATTTAGATTTATGTCATACCAAATTTTCAGAATTTGACCATTCAGAACAAATGTTATGGCATTTTTCCCCTTATCCTACCAAATATAGTCGTTGGGCACAAATCTAAACCAGCAGGGTCTGCAGTAATGTCTTCCCTCTGCTCATCTGCTCTCCTGCTGCACTGTCCTTTTACAGCCTGTGAGTACTGCTTACGTGCTCTGGAGACTGCAGAGGAGAATGCAAGGAGACTCAGCGGCATCCCTGGACTCAGCCTCCCTCACCCCGAGCTCTGCCGTGTTCGACCTGAGCTGCACCAAGCCTGCCCTCAGTGCCAGGTTTGTCAAAACAAGCAGACATGTTGTTGCGTGGATTTGGCTGAAACCTAAACATTTTCTGTAAAAGTTGTCATTTGTCATCACAGAATAGGAAAATGCCCTTTAAGATCAATAAGAAAGAAAACAACATTGATTTTAAGCCAGCGGTGGTCAGGAGGAACTTCCATTGAGTCAGTGGATGCAACATGACTAGCTGATTGATTTTTAGAGGCTTTGTGGTTGGTTCTATGGATCAGTAAGCTAATCTGTCTAGTGGAACACTGAGACGACTGTTTACCCTTGGTGGTTTCTTCGTATTTGCAGTGTTGCATATCTGTTAAGGCCACATACAAGCAGGCTGAGTTTTAGCTGCAGCTGCAACTGATAATTATTAGCTTGAGTGCTTC